>JARBWK010000009.1:74388646-74682742 GCA_030556195.1 Anolis apletophallus | reverse complement strand
AAGTAAAGTCAGCAAGTATTCCAATGACATTAGTCTATAAGTATTCCAATGACATTAGTCTATAGCAGTGGTTCTCAACCTGTGCGTCCCCAGGTGTTTTGGCCTACAACTCCCAGAAATCCCAGCCAGTACTGCAGAAGTTAGGATTCTGGGAGTTGAAGGCTAAATGTCTGGGGGACCACAGGTTGAGAACCACTGGTAGGAGCAGGGATGCTCACACTTTTTCAGCTTGTGAGCTACTTATAAAACAACCAAGTCAAAATGATCTACCCACCCACTACAAAAATGTGAAACATATAACATAATATCTGCTTTGAACTGGGTTTTCTGAGTCCACACTGCCATATAATCTGATTCAAAGCAGATAACATGGGATTTTATTCAACTGTGTGGAAAGGACTTCCAGATAACCCAGGGCCCTTCAACAAATCCTATTGTACAGTTGACACACACAAACTGATTCCTTACTACTGGAACAATTGCTGCCAGATTTGGCCACAAGACACCTACAAGGAGTGACCATCACTAAAATAATTGATTTTGTCATTTGGGAGTTGTAGTTGCTGGGATTTATAGTTCACCTACAATCAAAAGAGCGTTTCTGAACCCCAACAACAACAGAATTGGGGCAAACTTCACGCAAAACCCCACAACCAACAGCAAATGTTCAAGGCAGAGAGGAAGGAAAGGAAGGAAGGAGGGAGGGAGGAAACAGAAAAAAAGAAGGCAAGGCAAGGAGGGGAGAAAGGAAGGAAAGGAAGAAAGGAGATGAGGAAGGAAGGAAACAGGAAGGAAAGAAGGCAAGGCAAGGGGGAGAGAGGAAGGAAAGGAAGGAGATAAGGAAGGAAGGGAAAGGAGGGGGAGAGAGAGGAAGGAAGAACAGAAGGGAGGGAGGGAAAGAAGGGCAGGAAGGAAAGAAGGAAGAAAGGGAAGAAGGAAAGAGTGAGAGGGAGGGACAGGGAGGGAGAAAAGAGGAAGCCCCTCCACAGGCTTACCAACAGCTCTGAGTCCCAGTCCATGCTGCAGCAGCCTCAGTTGGAGCCGCCTCTGGCCGCACCTCTCCCCCGCGCCCTCTTGTTCCCACCGAAATGGTAGGGAAAACGGTGCGCGTGACGTCATGGTGGCAGCGGAAATGGCATGGGAGCCATACACACCGTGCCATACCGTGCATGGGAGCCATACGCACCATATGGCCATACACATATGGGCCATAGCGACGCCGGTCACGCCGCTGCCACGCTGACTGGCTGGCAGCACCCGGGCGGCGGCAGGAGCCTGCGGGGTGGGACTGAGCCTTCCTCCCGCCCTGCCTGTGATCTACCAGGACGCCCTACGCGATCTACCAGTAGATTGCGATCTACCTAATGAGCACCCCTGGTCTAGAGTATCCCTGTCCTTCTTATTATGAAAATAACATTGCATGATTCAACAAAACAGAAGATAAAATAATATCTTGCCGTTGTGTATAAAGGGATGTGAGCACCCATGGATTTTGGTATCCATGGGGGTGGGGGGTCTGGAACCAATCAGCAATGGATGCCAAAGGCCATCTCAAGATATGAATATACAAATACAGGCTTTCCCCAAACTCTGGAATCCCAAAACCGTCCTGATCTCAAGTATTTCAGATAATGGATCTCAACCTGTCCTTAGCATTTAATTCTATCTACACTATAGAGCAGGAGTGGGCCCACTTGGGCCTTCCCTTCAGGGGTTTTGGACTGCAACTCCCACCATTCCTCACAGCCTCAGGCCCTTTCCTTTCCCCCCTCAGCCGCTAAGCGGCTGAGGGGGGAAAGGAAAGGGCCTGAGGCTGTGAGGAATGGTGGGAGTTGAAGTCCAAAACACCTGAAGGGAAGGCCCAAGTTGGACCAATGCATGAGCTATCTCAACGTACTAATTTGCATACGGTTCTGATTGGCTAACCTCAACATTCTAACACCCTTAAGCGGCTGAGGGGGGAAAGGAAGGGTCCTGAGGCTGTGAGGAATGGTGGGAGTTGAAGTCCAAAACCCCTGAAGGGAAGGCCCAAGTGGGCCCACTCCTGCTTTAGAAGCAATCTTGAGGCTGAGGCGGCGGGAAAGAAAGAGAGGAGGCCGTGGCTGCTTTGCTGAGGCGAAGGACATGCCTGAGGCCATATCTTCCTCGGCTGCAGGAATACAGAAGGCGGGGAGGGCGAGGGCAACTGCCTCCCCTCTCCCCACGACGCCCAAGCCTCCCCTCAGGCCTTCAGCTCGCCTACAGACCTTCCTCTGGACTCACCTGCTCTCCTCAACCGAGTGCCGGCTGCCGCTTGAGACTTCCCGCCCGCCGGAAGCGGAAGTGAAACTCAGGAACCGGATGAGGGCGGGAGGAGCCCCCCCCCCCCGAGGCAAGGGAATCGCTCCGTGGAGATGTACCCACAGCGCCCCCTGCAGGTCAGGAACACCGCCTTGCCCCCAAAGCTTAAGGCGTGGCTGGAAAGTTTTCCATCGCTGGGAGGAAGTTTGAGGCCCTTTCCACAACCACAAAATCCCACATTATCTGCCTTGAACTGGAATATATGACAGTGTGGACTCAGGGCCCTAACACACAGCCATCTAACCCAGAATATCAAGGCAGAAAATCCCATAATATCTGCTTTGAACTGGGTTGTCTGAGTCCACACTGCTATGTATTCCAGTTCAAAGTTAAGACTCGTGCGCCAGCTGCACCCATACCTTGGGAAGTCTGATCTGGCCACGGTGGTTCTGGTCACATCCCGAATAGATTACTGCAACACACTCTACGTGGGGCTGCCTTTGAAGACAGTTCGGAAATTGCAGCTAGTCCAACGGGCAGCAGCCAGATTGCTAACGGGAGCTACATACAGGGAGCATACCACCCCCCTGCTGTGTCAGCTCCACTGGCTGCCTGTCCAATTCCGAGCTCAATTCAAAGTGCTGGTTTTGACCTTTAAAGCTCTATACGGTTCTGGCCCAGCTTACTTGTCCGAACGCATCTGCCACTACGTCCCACCTCGTAATTTAAGATCAGCTGGGGAGGCCCTGCTCTCGCTCCCGCCAACTTCTCAAATGCGGTTGGTGGGGACGAGAGGGCCTTCTCGGTGGTGGCTCCCCGTCTGTGGAATGCGCTTGCAAGCGACATACGATCAACCTCATCCCTCCTGGTATTCAGGAAAAAAGTGAAATCGTTGCTCTGGGACCAGGCTTTTCCATAATGCAGCACTTTGGATTGGAATTGGAAAGTTGATAGTTATGGCTCAATGCTCATGTGATGGACTTAAGTGTATGTATATTATGTGTAAATGCTAATTGTATTTTAATCCTGAATGTTTATGGTTTTATGTTGTATTTATATTGTGTATGGGCATCGAATTGTTGCCTTTTGTTAGGCCGCTCTGAATCCCCCCTCGGGGGTTGAGAAGAGCGAGGTAGAAATGATGTAAATAATAAATAAATAAAGCAGATATTGTGGGATTTCCTGCCTTGATATTCTGGGTTATATGGCAGTGTGGAAAGACCTTGCGTGTGATGAGTGATTGCAGGTCAAATTTTATTTATTTATTTATTTCAATTATTTATAACCCGCCCTTCTCTACCCCGAAGGGGACTCAGGGCAGCTAACGAAAGGCAATGATTCGATGCCACATATATAATCAATAAAACAACTATTACATCGTACATTAAAACAGACTATAAACCAACTAAATACAAATAAGACAGCAGAATTTAGCAGCAGATGGGCAGATTCAGTGCCCCTTTTTTTGGAATTTTTGAGTTTTTGTATAATGAAGTTTAGGAGTCGGGTCTAAATACGAAATTCATGTAAGACTCATAGACTTTAGACACCAAAGGACCTTTCACACACAGCCCAATATCCAGGATATCAAGGTAGAGAATCCCACAATATCTGCTTTGAACTGGGTTATCTGAGTCCACACTCAGATATGGGATTTTCTGCTTTGATATTCTGGGATATAGGACTGTGTGGAAGGGCCCCTACACATGGCCTAAAAGGTACTACACAGCATACAAAACCATCCTAAAGCAAAGGTGTTACTATGGGTGCAACTACGCTGCAGAATGAAGCGGTTTGATCCTTTAACTGGCATTGAAGCAGCCAAATTGAGGAGTTATGGAACTCCAAGTACCAAGTTTACCAAGCTACCTGATCGTGCGGGCGCAAGGATGAGGAAGAACACACGGCAACTGTGAAATAGGTGAAAATCAAAAGGATTTATTTCTGGCACCAGCTGGTGGGCTCTTGCCAGCAGAACACGGCTGCAGATAGGGGCAAAAGACCCCGTCACTTCTCATACAAAGACATTTATACCTCAATGGAGTCATTTCAGTTAAGCCCACCCCTTCTTCATGGATAAAAACAATCATAATTGGCTGGTGATTACTGTTAATTTCATGACATTTCATTAAACCAATAAACAGTGCATTTTCATTAGCATCACATCTTTAAGTCACACCTTTGAATGAGAACAATAGCCATTTATAAGTTAGTCTTTCTCACAGTACTGCTATCAATCTTGAGTCTCTGGTGTTCTCTAAGTTGAAACATTGACTTCCGGGCTCCGTGCCAGCAACGGAGGGGGTCAGACTCTCTGTCATGCGCAGTGCTCTCAATATTCGCATTAAGCTCTCCCATTAGCACAATCTGTACTGCTTTTCACCCATCTAGCCTATGTTATCTCTAGTCAGGCACAGGGTGTATTAGAATGCTTCAATCACAGTGTTATTTTCATATTGCAAGTGCCTGTCTGATTCTTGGCACAGAGACCCGTGTTTCAAAGCTAAACACGCATGTAGCATCACTCTCTGACTGTACTTTTTGCACGGAAAAGTACCAAACCTGCTTTATTCCAGAATTTCTCTTCTTGTAGGAAACTCATCACATGAAGTTTACCTACACACCTGTCTGGAACACCTTTTTAAGAGGACCAATTTACTCTCCAGTCCCGTGGGACCACAGTTTCTCCAGTCCGGACAGCATGTACACCTCTTACTGTATCTACGGAACTCTGCACTGCCCTGGCACAACATTTGAGCAGAATGGGCAGACAGCACATTATGATTAACACAGAACATATCACCACTATGATTATCATCACAAGTGACCGCAGCCAATGCAAATTTGGCAGCCAGCCCAATAAGGTGCTCCAAAAATCACTTGGAGCCGAATAAGTCTTCTGTATTTCTCTAGCAACACTCTGAATCTTGTTCAGATCCAGCTCAATGTTTCCGCTCTCGTTTATGAAATGACAGCATGACACGTTAAGCCACGCGCAAAGACCCCCCTCTTTTGACAGTAGGTAATCTAGTGCCAACTTCTGCTGCATGGCCATTCTTGCCAAAGAATTCACCTCCACCTGCATTGATGTCATTCCATCATACGTGTCATTGGCTAAAAATTCCAAGTCATATGATAACACACGCAACTGCTTTATGTTCCAGGCCACACCCAATCTTGGCTCTGCAATTGCTATAAATCTCTGGGCTTCATTTAGATAAGTTTTGTCAGGATCATACCCATAACGCTGCACATCAGCAAATGAGCGCTTATGGAGATGTAGGTACAAATTAGTCACATGAGTCTCCTTGGGGAGCACTCTCAAACCCCCGGGCTGTAGGGTGCCTAGGGTGCATACTCCAGACCAAACTACAGGAAGCACGGGCATCGCCACCTTTCCACAAATCCAAACAATTCCCTCAGGAAGCCCTGTGGCACGATACCCTAAACGTTTAGCTGGCAAATTCTGAACCAGGTTCACTATAGCATCCTCACGATGATTTCTGAACAATATGTGAGTGCAGTTTGAGCTCTCCCAACTCCAAGTCCAAACGCCTGTTGTTCTGAGACCACAGTGTCCTCTGTACCTGCTATGCACTGTGATCATGTGATCACAAGCAGGATAAGCACCTAGCTCAACCTGGTTGAAAAACTCATACATGCCAAGCCTCTGGCTTCCTGCATAGTAAGGCCTCCCTTCCTTCTCCCATTTAAAACACAGTGCAGCTCTCAACACAGGAGAACCGTGAGTTACCATGAACCAAGCCCTTTCTGCTTCCCCTCCCATCAGTTCCTGCTTTCCCTTGGTGCTATTCCATCCTTCCAACGTTAACACTCCACTAGGAACTATCGGCCAACCTGACTTATGGCTTGAAGGGCCCTGACTGCAAATCCAGCATGAATTTAAGCTCAGTTCATGTGTCATGTTAGTTATCAGTCTATGAAACATATTTTGCTCCCACCCTCCATGTGTCCCAGTAATGTACAATGTCAATATCAGAGCCACGAACCCAAACACTGTCTGTGCTCTCACGGGGCGCTTACACCTGTAACTCTGTCCCATTAAGATGCATAGCCACCACCGAAATGAGAGTACCATTGGCTCTGTCCATCTTTCTTGCGTTGGACCACCATTACCCGGATTGGGAGCGATGGTATCAGACGACTCTTCTGTGGCCTTCTTCTTCTGTGTGCCCCTTAAATAGGGCGTTGCAAAGTATTTGTAATCCTGAGACGAAGGGGGTTGCTTGGATCCACGGAAGACTCCAAAGCAACCGGCGCCCTTTTCACCCGTGTATAATGAATCCATGGACGAATGCCTCCCACCTTTACCGCCGTTGGTGTGCTCAGGAGCACGGTGAAAGGCCCTCTCCATCTGGGCAGCAAAGGGCGTAGATTCCATTCTTTGACCAGGACGGATTCGCCAACTGAAAAAGAGTGAAGAGAAGTAGACGGGAGAGGAGGTCGCAAATCTGCAGTATATTGACTAAGTTTCTCTAGCTGTTTCCCTAACATCTGGACATCTTGCAGGGTTTGCTGGTGTCCTAACACGTGACTATCAGAAGTCAGTCCACACATAGACTTTAAGTTCAACGGAGGCCTGCCATACAGTCGCTCAAAAGGTGACAAGCCTGTCTTTTTGTGAGGGGTACATCGGACCCTCAGGAGGGCTAGAGGTAATGCCATCCTCCAGTTCAATTTAGTCTCTTGGCAAATCTTTGCTAAACAGTTTTTCAAAGTCCGATTGGCTCTTTCTGCCCTGGCAGAAGACTGCGGGTGGTATGCACAATGAAGACGCCACGTGATCCCCAACAATTTGCACAGTCCCTGGACCACGTGGTGCACATAAGCAGGAATTTCTTCTACAGTATCTCTACTAATCGGGTACTGGGCCTTTCTCATGGGCAAATGTCCAGTTCTTATCTCTATCACCACAGGGGCAACAAATCTTGCCAGTCCAGGTTCATTCTGTTCTCTCCATACCCTAGGAGTTCTTTTCCCAGCACCAAAATGTCTCTTACTTTCTAACATGTTGCAGTCTAAACAATGGAACAGTAAGCTCCAACTGGCCTGATTCCATGAACTCCAACCTTGCCCTTATCTTCGCCAGAATGTCTCTTCTCACTCAGCTTCCTCCTCTTCTTCCTGCATAGCTTTTCCTGACCCTCTGACTGGAATTTTGACTCTTTTTGCAACTTGCATCACTTTCTTCTGACATTTCCTCCACACAGTCTTTTCGCCAATGGCCCTCTTTTGCAACGGGCACACTGGTTTCGACCCAATTTAAACTGTCCTCCACTGTTTCCTCTTCCTGACCCTCTGCCACGACCATTTCCTTTTCCTCTTCCTGACCTTTCTTCAAACATGCTCACCAAAACTCTATATCCCTCTCTCTTCTTCCTATCCTTCTTCTCTTCTTCCACCTGCTCCCTTGCCATAAACACTTGATCAGCAATAGCTAACAGTTCATTTAAAAAGGTCCCCCATAGCACGCAGCTGCTCAAAATATGGGGGGGTATTGTTTCCAATTAAAAATGTCCGAAGAAGAAAACGGAACTATTTGGTAGGCTTGTTGGACCCTGTTGTGCGCGTCCAGTAGTGGGACCTGCCTTATAGGACACTCTAATGCCCCTCTCTCCACCTCTTCTTCTTCCCTTGCTTCCTGTCCCCTGGTTTTACTTCTGGTTCTCATTGGAGAAGCGGCTCGTCTCACACTGTGCCTTCTGTGTAAATCCGGCGAGCGCTCTATCGCTCTTATAGATTCAAAAGATCTGCTCCGCTGCACTTTGGGGGGTCGCACAATCAACCTCCCTGCTGCTTCGGGGCACTCATCATCTTCTCCCTCTCTGCTTCGGGGACGCACTATCATCCTGCCAGCATTAGGGGTTGGCCATCTCGCTTCTCTCTCTACCTCTCTTGCTTCTTCCAGGGGGTAATTAATCTTCATGGAGAGAGGGGCCTGATAGGCAGGCGGCTCTTCACAAAACAGGTCCCTTTCTGAAGGGGAAACAGGGAATGTCACTATTGCTGGTGGCTGAAATGGAGGGGCCGGCGCGGGCTGGGACGCTGCTCTGGCAGACGGAAACGTCCCGCCTGAACCCGCATTTGCCAGGCTCCCTAATTCGAATTGCAAAGTCATTGGGGGAATTTTACTGGAGTTGAAATTGGTGCAACGGGAACAGGAAGGAGTGCTTGGCTGCCAGGAACGGCGAAGCGGGGATAACTGAGATTGGCGTTGCTGGGGCAACAGGGACCTCCTCAGATTGCCTCACAGCCTGCGTCATCTGGGCTGCTGAGCTTGTTCCAAAGGTGGGGGCTAAAGCTGGAGCTTGCTCTGTGATGTTCAAACTTGCATAGAGCGGAGGCTGCCCCCTCCCCCATCCTGGTTGGGGCAATCTGTCTCTCTCTCCTCCTTAAGGGGGGGGGGAGATCTTCTTGCTCCGCCGGCAACACCGGAGGCCTTTTCCCTGCCTTTTGGTCACAAAGCACCCTTTCTTCTCATGATCTTTGGGCCCTGCCCCCCCCCCAAACGCCCTCAGCTCATTTGGATGAATTGCGAAACAATAGGATTCAAGTTGTTTTACATTCTCTCAAATCCCAGGACCCTGTGTTTGGCCAGCCGATCCCACGGCCGGCCGGCCAAACTTCTGTGCACAGATCACTAAGTTCAAAAGATTTCATCTCTTGGGGGTTTCCTTCTACTGCCAACAGGCAAAACCTGTCCCAGTTATCTAACACACATTGCAAAGGGGTCTCTTTCTTCTGCTTTGATCCTGCACTCCCCATTTCTCTCTCTCTCTGCCAAAATCAAAACACTTCCGTGCTTTCCCCCAACCCAATGTGTGTTCCCTCAGTGTTAAGTGCTTGAAATAGACTATACTTGCCGATGTCCTGCAGACCCTGGGATTTGCGTCTCGCCTCCCACGTCACCACTCGAGTTGCGTCGGCTCTTGGCGATCGGACCTGACGTCGCCTCCGACTCTCTGCGCGCTTGTGCCGGTTTGCTAGCCTACAACGGCTGGGCACCTTGTTACTGTGTCCCCGGACTTTACACCTGCCGGCTCTCAAAGGGGCTGCTTCCCAGCTGCCCCTTCCTTCAGGCTTTGAGTTCACCTACAACTTTAGTTGCAGTCTCTCCCGGGTCCACAGGCGTTCGTTTGGGGCGAACCAGGCGGCCGGCTCAATGCAAAAAGATGAAAAAATAGGCGGGGCCCCTCCCAGCCCTCCTGGGTCGCCTCACCTTACTTGCCTGGGAGCGGACGCTGTCCTCGATGGGGACCGTGCTTGTTTTTCCTCACCACAGACCCGTCTAAATACCTTTTTAGATCACGTCGGGGTCACCAAATGAAGCAGCCAAATTGAGGAGTTATGGAACTCCAAGTACCAAGTTTACTTTACCAAGCTACCTGATCGTGCGGGCGCAAGGATGAGGAAGAACACACGGCAACTGTGAAATAGGTGAAAATCAAAGGGTTTATTCTGGCACCAGCTGGTGGGCTCTTGCCAGCAGAACACGGCTGCAGATAGGGGCAAAAGACCCCGTCACTTCTCATACAAAGACATTTATACCACAATGGAGTCATTTCAGTTAAGCCCACCCCTTCTTCATGGATAAAAACAATCATAATTGGCTGGTGATTACTGTTAATTTCATGACATTTCATTAAACCAATAAACAGTGCATTTCATTAGCATCACATCTTTAAGTCACACCTTTGAATGAGAACAATAGCCATTTATAAGTTAGTCTTTCTCACAGTACTGCTATCAATCTTGAGTCTCTGGTGTTCTCTAAGTTGAAACATTGACTTCCGGGCTCCGTGCCAGCAACGGATGGGTCAGACTCTCTGTCATGCGCAGTGCTCTCAATATTCGCATTAAGCTCTCCCATTAGCACAATCTGTACTGCTTTTCACCCATCTAGCCTATGTTATCTCTAGTCAGGCACAGGGTGTATTAGAATGCTTCAATCACAGTGTTATTTTCATATTGCAAGTGCCTGTCTGATTCTTGGCACAGAGACCCGTGTTTCAAAGCTAAACACGCATGTAGCATCACTCTCTGACTGTACTTTTTGCACGGAAAAGTACCAAACCTGCTTTAGCATGGCTCAATGCTATGGAATCCTGGGACTTGGGGTGACTGGCACTCTGGCAGGAAGGGCTAAAGACCTCCCAAAACTACAGTTGGAAGGATTTCCCAGTATTCAGCCATGACAGTTCAAGTGGCGTAAAACTGAGTAATTCTACATTGTAGATCAGGCATGGGCAAACTTCAGCCCTCCAGATGTTTTGGACTTCAGCTACTATAATTCCTCATGGCCTACAGGCTGTTAGGAATTGTGGGAGTTGACATCCAAAACACCTGTTTGCCCACGCCTGGTGTAGATTTATTTATTTATTTAAAACTTTTATACCCCGGCCTTCTCACCTCCGAAGAGGGACTCAGACTGGCAAACAGCAAGTATTCAATGCTAACATTTAAAATCCAAAACATCATATCATAAATTTACAATAAAATTATCAGATACAAATACAATAAATACATTTTAAAAGCCTTTTGCCAAAGTAAAATCGAGTCCAACTCAATCCGTATATTCGGTCCATATCCAGTGGTTAGCAACTTTAGTCGATTTACCATCTCCTCCTTCATTTTGCAAAGGCCTCATTGCACAGCCACATTTTCACTTGCTTCCTAAAAGTCAGGAGGGAGGAGGCGGATCTAATTTCATTTGGGAGGAAATTCCACAGCCAGGGGGCCACCACAGAAAAGGCCCTGTCCCTCGTCCCCACCAGATGCACTTTTAGTAGGTCAACACCAGCACTTCGAATTGTGCTCGGAAGCTAATAGGCAGCCAGTGGAGCTGCCACAACAGGGGAGTTGTGCGCTCCCTGTACCCCGCTCCCGTTAGTCTGGCTGCTGTGCGCTGGACTAATTGCACCCTGTTACCCATGTTGAAAATTGTTGAGTGTATTGGCTTTCCTTTATTGGTATTAGTGTATTTTGATATATGCATTTTAATGGTGTTGCATTTGTCGGTTTTAACCATGTTGTGCCTCAACTTGAGCCTTCATGTTCTTCTGGAAGGGAAGCTGTGAAACAGAGTAAGTATGGGTTGCTTACCTGTAACCATATTTCTTCGAATGTGAGGTCTGTGAAATCCACACACATGGGTTTTCCCCTGCGCATGCGCAGATTCTCGGATACTCTACTAGAAAGATCTAAAGACAAGCACCGCCCACCTTCCCATCAGCCCCATCGCCCAGGCGGGGCTTGCTCCTCAGTCCGTTTCCTTGAAAACGCAGTACGAAAAGAGGCATGACCGTGGGGAGGATGGGCGGGTTCCTGTGGATTTCACAGACCTGACATTCGAAGAAATATGGTTACAGGTAAGCAACGCATACTTCTTCATGTGGTCTGTGAAATCCACACACATGGGTGAGTAACAAGCTACTGACCTGGAGGTGGGTCATGCCACACACGAGAAGAGAACGGCTCTGCCAAAGGCTGCATCTCTTTTGGCGAGGATGTCCAGCTTGTAATGAGATGCAAAGGTGGAAGGAGTTGACCATGTTGCCGCTTTGCAGATGTCATGAACTGGAACTCCCCGCAGAAAGGCCTGGGAGGTAGAAACTGACCTCGTGGAATGTGCCTGTAATGTCGGGGGAGGATCTTTACCTGCCAATTGATAGGCCAACCGAATTGTGGAAACTATCCATGACGCCAGACGCTGCGAGGAGTGCCGAGGGCATCCTTTCTATATTTAAGGAAAAGTCTGGGTGACTTCCTATAACTGGCAGTCCTGTCAATATAGAAGGAAAGTGCCCTTTTGACATCCAGGGAGTGTAGGGACACCTCCAACTGAGAGGATGGTTTAGGAAAGAGGGCAGGGAGAGTGATGTCTTGGGACATATGAAAATGGGACACAACTTTAGGTAAAAAGGTAACATCGGTTCGAAGAACAACCTTGTCTTCATGGAACCTTATAAACGGGGGGTCAGCCCTGAGGGCTGTTATCTCTCTAGCTCTCCTGGCTGAGGTAATAGCAACCAAAAACGCTGTTTTCCAGGAGAGATGGGAGATATCAGCACGAGCCATGGGCTCGAATGGGGGTTTAGACAACTGGGAAAGAACAAGTTCAAGGCTCCATGCTGGAGGTGGCGGGGAAACTGGGGGGTGGATCATCTTATAACCTTTCAGGAACATGTGGATAATAGGGTCTTGAAAGAGGGACGGGAGTCCACCTCTCCTCCTGTACCACGATAGGGCAGCTAGATAGCACTTTATCGAGGAGAGGGAGAAATTAAGGGATGAAAGATGAACCAGGAAGTCTATCACCACCGGAATAGGGGCTGATAGAGGGGGGTGGCCTCGGGATTCGGAAAAAGTAGCAAACTTTTTCCATTTGTAGGTATATGACATTTTAGTCGAGGCCTTTTGGGCCGCCAACAGAATGAGGCGTGCCGCATCAGAGATGTGGTCTAAGGGGTTATCCTCCAAGCCGTCAGGCGGAGGGTTGGAAGGTCTGGGTGTTGAAGTAGGCCGTCTTGTAGCGTCAGCAGGTCCGGGCTGGACCACAGGCGCAGAAAGTTGCCCCTGGCTGCATGGAGGAGGGGGGCAAACCATGGCTGCCTGGGCCACCATGGCACTATGAGGATGCAATCGGCCTTGTCTGAGACAATCTTTGCCACCACTCTGGATAGGAGTGGGAGGGGTGGAAATATGTAAAGGAAGCCCAGGGACCACTGGAAAAGGAAGGCATCTCCCAGGCAACCTGGGGATGCGCGAGGGTCTAGCCTTGCGCAGAAATGGGGGCAATGAGCATTGTCGGGGGATGCGAACATGTCCACCTGTGGGTGGCCCCATCGGCATGTCATGAATTTGAACTCCCTGGGGTGAAGATGCCACTCGTGAGTGGTCATGGATGTCCAACTGAGGGAGTCCGCTAGGGTGTTGTCCTTGCCTGGAAGGTGAACTGCCACCAAGAAGATGTTTTTCTGTATGCACCAGTCCCAGATGCGAATTGAGAGGGTCAGAAGGTTGTGTGAGTGAGTCCCACCCTGTTTGTTGAGATAAAACTGGACAGAGGTGTTGTCCGTGATTATCTGGACGGTGCGGTTGTGAACTAGGTTCGAGAATGCCCGAAGGGCTTTCTCTACTGCCAACAGTTCGAGTGAATTTATGTGGAGTCGCATCTCCTCTGGAGACCAGCGGCCGCTGATCTCGAGGTCTAGCGTGTGGGCTCCCCAGCCTCCCTCGGAGGCATCCGTGGTCACTGACAGGGACGAGTGAGGGGGAAGAAAGGGCATACCCGAGCACACATTGGACTCCTTTGTCCACCATATGAGTGATCTGAGGACGGGGGGGGGGGGTGGAGGATTGAAGGCAGCAAGGAACCAAGCCTGAAGTGGGCGAAGTCGGAGCCTGGCAAACGGTGTGACACTTGTGGTGGAAGCCATGTGGCCCAGGATGGACTGAGTGGTCCATGCAGAAGCATATCCCTGGGAGAGGAGGCCAGTGATGGCCCGCTTGAGATTGAGGAATCGGTCCTCTGGAAGGAATGCCCTCTGGGTGTTGGAGTCTATCATGGCACCTATGAAAAGAATGTGTTGTGTAGGAGTCAGTTGAGATTTCTCGAGGTTGACAAGGAGCCCAAGGTCCTGTAAAAGAGATAAAGTATATGATATGTCAGAGAGGAGCTGATTCCTAGTTGGCGAAATCAAAAGCCAGTCGTCAATATACGGAAATACGGAGATTCCGCGTTTCCGCAAATGAGCTGCCACAACCGCGAGACACTTCGTGAACACGCGGGGAGCTGTGCAGAGGCCAAAAGGTAGGGAGTTGAATTAGATAACTTGTCCTTCTAGGGCAGTGGTTCTCAACCTGGGGGTCGCGACCCCCAGAGGGGTCGCCTGGCCATTTTGAGGGGTCGTGGGACTACCTCATTTTGGCCCCGCCCCTTTGTATCCCTGAATGGCCGCCGGGCAACCTCCGGCAGCCAAAGAGCCAGCCCGCAGCCGCGCCGGACAGAGAGGGACGGCCCTGCGTCTGCGAGCGGGGCTGGGGGACGGAGCGTGACGGGCCTTCTGGCCTCCCAGCCTCCTCCCCCAAGCCCAGTGGCCCTTGGTGCCATTCCTCGTGTGAAGTGGGTGCGGAGACCAGGTGAGGCTGGGGAGCCTTTCTCAGCCCCACCAAAGAGGGAGGGGTCCCTTCTCCTCCTTTTCATTCCTGCAAGGTGGGCGGGCGGGCGGCCGCTTCGGGCAGGCACCGTTCACCAGGCCTCGCCTTCCCTTGCCTGGGTGGGTGTCTGCGGGAAGGGGTCCTTGCAGCCCCCAGCCTTGCAGGGCCCAGCGCGGGGCAGGCAAGGGGCGCTTTTCAAGGCGGGCCCCTTCTCTCTGCTGCAACTGCGGGGTGGTTTCCCATCCCCCGCCAGGCAAAGGGCAGGCCTCTCTCTCGCTAGGCCTCGCCTTCCCTTGCCTGGGCGCTGGTAGGAAAGAAGCCTTGCAGCCCTCGGCCAACCAAGGCTGGGGGTGGGAGGCACCCGTGGCAAGGGCAGAAGGAACAAGGGGCCGGGAGCTGGCAGCTGGGCGAGTGAGGCCCGCTTGAAAGCACCTCCTGCCCCCTCCGTGCCGAGGCCAGTCAAGCCAAGGCCTGCAAGACTTCCTTCCCACTGGCGCCCCGGCGAGGGAAAGCAAGGCCTGGTGTGCGGGGCCCGCACGGAGCAGACGCCTGCCACTCTTGTAGGAGTGAGGAGAAGGCGCCCCTGGTTGGGGGGGCTGACAAAGGCTGCTCCCCAGCCCCCCGTTGCCTGGTCTCTGCACCTGCTTCTGCTGGCAAGCAGGGGGAGGGGCTTGAGGAGCCCACCCACCCACCGCCTTCCTCCTCTCCTTCTTCCTCATCTGAAACAGCGGCAGCGGAGACAACCACGGTCAGCCTAAAGCCGTGCCGCTGCTGCTTTAAAACTGAGGAGCAGGAGGAAGGGGAGGAAGAGAAGGAGGGCGGTGGTTGGCTCCTCAAGTCCTTGCCTTGCCCGCTGCAAGCAGAAGCAGCCTTCTTCCTCTCGGCTGCTTCCTTCCCTGGCTTTCCTTGCCGCCTCCTCCTCCTCCTCCTCCTCCTCCAAGAGGCCCCGGAGGACGCAGCTCCCTTCTTCGCCAGCTCCTTCTTTCTTGCCTCCCTCCCTCCACTGCAGGAAGGAAGGAAGAAAGAAAGAGGCAGAAAGAAGTTTTAGTTTTGAAGTCTCCCGTTTCCCTGCTGCATCCTGCTCCCTTCTTTCTCCTCCTCCAACTAATTCTTCGTTTCCTCCCTCCCTTTCCTTCCTTCCCTCCTTCCTTCCCTCCCTCCTTCCTACCTTCACTTCCCTTCCTTCCCCTTCCTTTCCTTCTTTCCCTCCTTCTTTCCCTTTTTCCTTTCCATCTTTCCATCCTTCACTTTGTTCCTTTTCCTTCCTTCCTGTCCCTCCTTCCTCCTCTTTTCCTCCTTCCCTCCCTTCTTCCCCCTTCTTTCCCTCCTTCCTTCCTTCCCTCCCTTCCTTTCCTTCCCTCCCTTCTCTCTCCTTTCTTCATTCCCTTCCCTCCTTTTTCTCCTTCACTTCCCCCCTTCCCTTCCCTTTTCCTTCCTTCCTGTCCCTCCTTCCTCCTCTTTTCCTCCTTCCCTCCCTTCTTCCCCCTTCTTTCCTCCTTTCCCTCCTTCCTTCCTTCCCTCCCTTCCTTTCCTTCCCTCCCTTCCCTCTCTCCTTTCTTCATTCCCTTCCCTCCTTTCTCTCCTTCACTTCCCCCCTTCCCTTCCCTTTTCCTTCCTTCCTGTCCCTCCTTCCTTTCCATCTTTTCCTCCTTCCCTCTCTCCCTCCCACTCTCCCTTCCTTTCCTTCTTCCTCCCCTTCCTTCCTTCCTTCCTTCCCTTTCATTTCCCTCCCTTCCTTCTTTTCTCCCCTCATGGCTTCTCTCTTTCTCCTGTGGCTCCTTCTTGTTCAACTCATTTGTTGGGAGGGTTTTAATTGTGTTCCTTTATGACAGAAGAGGGTTAGACTGGTTGGCCTTTGGGGGTATCTTCCAACTCTAGTATCCTATTATTATTATCATCACCATTATCCTCATCATCAAGCAGAAGCAGACTGGCCATCTGTGAAGAGTGCTTTGATTGTGCATTTCCCTTATGCAAGACGGAGGTTGGATTGGATAGCCTTTGGATGTCTCTCCCACCTTAAGATTCTGTTGTTGATGTTGCTCTTAAGCAGAGGCTGAGTGGTCATTCATTGGGAGTGCTTTAATTGTGTTCCTTTATGACAGAAGAGGTTGGATTGGATGGCCTTTGGGGTCCCTTACAACTCTAGGATCCTATTATTATTATTATTACTATTATTATGCCTAGTCTGAATGGCCAACAGTCAGGTGTGCTTTGATTGTGCTTTTCTTGCATCAAGGCAGAAGGGGGTTGGACTGGATGGCCTCGCAAGGTCTCTTTGAACTCTAGGATCCTATTATTATTATTATTATTATTATTAAGCACAGGCTGAATGGCCATCTGTTGCGGGGGCTTTGATTGTGCTTTTCCTGCAGGAAGACAGAAGGGGGTTACACTGGGTGGCCTTTGGAGGTCTCTTGCAAGTCTAGGATCCTATTATTATTAAATCACTGTGAATTCCTCCCGACTCCCTCCAGTATTTTCTGTAGGTCATTGAGGTTCTTTGTGCCAAGTCTGGTCCAGATCTGTCATTCATGGGGGTGTCAATGATCTGTGGAAAACAGAGCTGAATCGGTTGAAAGTACTGAACTGAACTGAACTTTATTATTTATGAGTCGCCCTCCACAAGTGTGCTCCGGCCGACATACACAGCTAGCAGTAACAGTACTAGAGTATTAAAACATTAAAATATTAAAATGGCTAAATGCTATTATCCATACTCCCCCAAACATTGTTTTGTGATTAATCACTATTCTTTAGTTATGTTCAATTTGTAACAATGAAACTACATCCCGCATATTAGATATTTACAGTACGATTCATAACAGTACCAAAATTACAATTACGAAGTAGCAACAAAATTTTTTTTATGGTTGGGGGTCACCACAACGTAAGGAACTGTATTAAGGGGTCACGGCATTAAAAAGGTTGAGAACCACTGTTCTAGGGCAAAGCAGAGGTACCTACGGTGGTCTTGGGCAATAGAAATGTGGAAGTAGGCATCTTTCAAATCAATAGTGGCCATCCAGTCTCCCCGTTTGATAAACGGGAGGATAACCACCAGGGTAACCATACGGAACCTGCGGGGCTTGATGAACTTGTTGACTCCCCTGAGATCAAGGATGGGTCGCTGGTCACCGTCTCGTTTATCTACCAAAAAGTAGCGAGAAAAAAGGCAGTTGACAGTATCATCTAATGAGACAGGGGAGATGGCTGCCTTGTGTAGCAAGGAGCCAATCTCTTCCCATAGGGCAGGTGAGGGTGTAGTGAGTAGTATGCGCCCAAGTGGGGGGCATGAGTCAAATTCAATAGTGTAGCCGTAGTGAATTATGTTAAGGACCCATCTGTCAGTAGTGATGGATCGCCAAACTGATGCAAAAGGCAGGAGTCTGTCAAGGAAAGTGAGGTGAGGGATAGTGTCATTATGATGTAAGTGTTGAGAGTGTAGATGAGTGGGGGGTGTGGGTGGAGGGGAGGGAGGGGGTGAAGGTGACGGGTTAAAACCGTCGTCTGTTGTTGTAAGGGGGCCTGGAACCACGTGACTGTCCTCGAAAGGGCAGAGGGGGCCTCCTAGTGTTCGAGGGTGGCATCTGGGGGCGCTGCCTGTCTCTATAGTTTTGGTAGTAATAACCTCCCCGGGGATAGGGGTATCTATTATAAGGCCTCCACCTTTGGCATTGTTGGTAAGGACGTTGACCATAGCCACTAACAATTTGTTTATTTTTGTGTGACTGTTCAAGCTGGGAATTAGTTTCCGTGTTAAACACACCTGTCTCATCCAAGGGGAGATCCTCAATCAGGTTGCGTTGGTCTTGGGATAGTGTAGAAGCCCTAAGCCAAGCATGCCTTCTCAAGGCCACAGATCCCGCAATCAGTTTCCCCGCATTATCAGCGGTATTCTTAGCTAAGTCCTTTTGGAGCTTAGAGAGAAGGGCAGCCTCTTGGGCAAAGGCGGTAGCCATGGCTTGTTCAGCCGGTGGTAACAACTCAAGGTAGGGGGTTACCTTATTCCATATGTATGTATGATAACAGCTCATGTATACCCCATAATGGGCCATTCTAGCGAATAGGCAAGCTGAGGAATAAAACTTTCTTGACATGTTGTCAAGCTTTTTTCCCTCCTTATTGGAGGGGGAGATTTGGTTCCTTTGTATTCGTTTTGGTTGAGCGTCCGTCACCAGAGAGTTGGCATTAGGAAGCTTAGCAAGCCATGTGGCTTCTTTAAGGTCAAGCTTGTAAAGATTTTCAGCCCTTTTGGAGGTTGCTGGAACCAGGCCTGGTGCCACACCTGTGGCTTTTAATATTTGTAATAGATAGGGCAGTGTTGGTAATACAGCAGCCATAGGGGGTCGCTGTTCTGAGGTGGTAAAGCATGGATCCTGAACAGCATTGGGTGGGGGAGGGGTTGCCAAATTGATGGCTCTAGACAGGCGGATGAGCAATGCTGCAAATGCCTTGTATTCCTCCGCTTGGAGGGGATCAGGCTCAGCCTCTTGCTGAGCTGAGGCAGAGGCAGTGGGGTCAGAGGAAGGTTCAGTTCCAGAAATATCAGCCTCTTGAGTTTCTGCTTGAATAGGAGTAGAAAGGGAAGGAGGCACTGCCACCTGGTGGGGAGTAGCTGGCGGTTCGGGAGGAGGAGAAGCAACAGTAGTTGTGGGTGGAGGGCGGGCCTGAGGGCGGGAGGGAGGCGGTTCCACAGGGCTTTCAAAGCCTTCTTGGTAATGATAGGGAGGGTAATAAGGGAAGGGGGGGTAAGGGAAGGGAGGAAAAGGATAATCCTGGGGCCATGAGCGGTGCGAACTGCGACCGCGCCGGCGTTTGGGAGGAGGGCTGCGGGACCGGGAGGAGGGAGAGCGGCGCCGCGAGGCTCTCTTGGAGCGGCGCCGCGTGGTTGGAGAAGCAGCGTGGGCAGCAGGTACCGGGGAGGGAGAATGCTCGGGCACTGGAGCTGGCTGAGCTGGCTGGAGGAAGGGGGGAGATAAGGCAAGGCTCGGGTCCACCTGGGACGTGAGCACATCAATGGGGAGCAATTGGGGAGGCTCCTGGTAAAGCGGGTTTAGTACTTTTCCGTGCAAAAAGTACAGTCAGAGAGTGATGCTACATGCGTGTTTAGCTTTGAGATGCGGGTTCCTGTGCCAAGAATCAGACAGGCACTTGCAATGTGAAAATAACACTGTGATTGATGCTTTAATACACCCTGTGCCTGACTTGAGATAACATAGGCTAGATGGGTGGAATAGTACAGTTTGAGCTATGGGAGAACTTAATGCGAATAATGAAAGCACTGCGCATGGCAGGAGAGTCTGACCCCCTCCGTTGCTGGCACGGAGCCTGGAAGTCAATGTTTCAACTTAGGGAACATTAGAGACTCAGGATTGATAGCTGTACTGTGAGAAAGAACTAACAAGAAATGGCTATTGTTCTATTTCAGAGGTGTAACATTGAGATGTGATGTAAATGGAAATGCAATGTTTATTGGATTAATGAAATGTCATGTAAGCAACAGTAATCACCAGCCAATTATGATGGGTTTTATCCATGAAGAAGGGGTGGGCTAACTGAAGTGACTCCATTGGGGTATAAATGTCTTTGTATTGAAAGTGACGGGGTTCTTTTGCCCCGATTGCAGCGTGTTCTGCTGGCAAGAGCCCACCAGCTGGTGCCAGAAATAAATCTTTTTTGATTTTCACCTATTTCACAGTTGCCGTATCTTCTTCCTCATCCTTGTACCCGCACGTTCAGGTAGCTTGATAAAGTTAACTTGGTACTCGGAGTTCCATAACTCCTTGATTTGGCTGCTTCACTGGAGCTCCATGAAGGACGCTGGGTCCTGCTCCATTTCAGGCAGTTCAAGGAAGACTGCTGGCGGTTCAGCCATAGGAGATCTCAAGGCCGGTTGGGCAGTGAGGTGTCTCTTTTTTTGTTGCCTTTCTTTCTCTTTGTGTTTGGTCTTTTGAGTTGCCTTTTTGGGTGGCTTTGCCTGCTTTTTTGGCGGCTCGCCCTGGGAAGGAGAGGGTCCCTCCAACGGGTCATCTTCTTGCTGCGGAGGAGGGGGTAAACTCTCTCCTGCAAGGGAAGGGGGAGGCGGCTGAGGCTCGGGAGAAGGCTGAGCGCCTTGGCGAAGCTGTTCTGGCAAGGCAGTGATATAATCAAAATAGCTTTAAATCTCTATCAATAACTCACAATGTGAGAAAAGCAATGTAGCACATACATGTGATATAGAATTACATAGGTAGTACATGTGTATCACGATCATACAGTTATATTAACAACAGAATGCATAAGAGCAATAAAGCATGCAGTTCAACAAGCCACAGGACATATAAGTCAATACAATACCATATGGTAATAAAAGGGCTGGAAGAACGCTGAGAAAGGTGTGTCTCTTATAGATATGCACTGAGATAGTGAGAGACCGAACCTTACTATGAGAGGAATGTGCCCTGGAGCACAATGGCTCCAATAGGAACCCGTAGATCGGGTGGCGAAAGCGGGTGAAGTCAGCGGGGTCTGGCCCAGCCGGAGAACGTCTTCCTGGTTGGAGACGCCGGCCCCGCCTATGCGGAGTCAGCAAGGATGGCGGGAGTGGTAGTCCACACAATGGCAGCAGACGCCCGGGCTCAATAGTAGCGAATGTCGCGGGGGGAGAGAACTCGGGCCCCACAGCCAGATGTCCCTGGGGACGAGTGGTGCGGGGGCAAAGCCTGACGGCGAAGAGCTCTGTGTGTAGCCGGCAACAAGCCGTTTCGTCCTTTGGGGTTGCAGGACTTCCTCAGAGGCAATGGGGAGTAGTGTAGCTCCTACGATTGCAAATATATTCATGATTCATCTAGAGAAGCAGAATCTCTACTCCTCCACCCCTAACACTGTGGTCTCCAGGATACGCACTACCTTTAGATACATAGATGACCTTTACTTTGTAGTAATGGGTGACCAGGACATGGAGGAATTTGGAATCTGGCTGAACAACTGGCATGAATCCATATCCTTCACCTATGATTATGATCAACATAAAATAAACTACCTTGATGTTACAACGTATGTCAACAACTCCAGGATACAGGTTAAAAATTTCCAGAAACCCATCCAAAAGAACTCACTGTTGCACTATAAGAGCTATCATACGCACAGCCTAAAGAATAATCTTCCGTATGCACAGCTACTTAGCTACTTAGACTTAAACGCAACTGCACGAGAGTAGACGACTACAGAAGTGAAACCAATAGACTGCTTCACAATCTCACACTGAGGGGTTACCCTACTGAGGTCTTGGCTAAAGCGCAAAGAAGAGCTGATAACATCCCGAGATCAGAACTGCTGCTACCAAAAACAAGAAGGCAAGATACTCGCACAGTCTGGCCACTCACATTGAACCCGCATAAACAACAGATGGTGAACATTGTCAAACGATACTGGCCATTGGTCTCGAATATTGAAGGCCTAAAAGACTTTCCCATAGTGGCACATAAGAGGGACGCAAAATATAGGTGACATTTTGTCACATACAAACTTGCATCAAACACCTCTGAAGAGCTCCTTGGGCAAAGGCACGTACCCGTGTGGAAGGTGTGCCATATGCAGTAACATAAATCCCCAGAAGACTGTTGTCAGCTCCACGAATCATAGGCAATTCCAGCTAAGATGCTTCTCAAACTGCCAGACCACAGCGGTCGTCTACCTACTCCAGTGCAGCTGCTCCTGCAGTACGTGGGATTCACCAGTAGGAGTCTCCGTGAGCGATCTTTAGAGCACAAATCTCGGATAAAACTTTTAGCCACGGACTCCACTTTGTATCACCACTGTACCACACAGAAACATACCTTCAACCAAATCAAGATCCAATCGTTGGAAAAAGTCTGGTGTCCCCCCCCACTGTGACATCATGAAACGTCTCAAACAAAGAGAAACCTTCTGGATTGTACAACTATCCACTGAAAAACAATTTGGGGGCCTCAATGACCCACTAAGCCTCAATGCACTTCTCAACAAATAGTGCCCTGTGCCTTTAAACTGCTTGTATAAGTCTCTCCAGCTGAGACTGCCTCCTTGCCATTTCCACTGAAAGGGATGGCCCGTCCTCCACGCATTTGAAGAGACTCCTGATGGTAAATATTACTCCTATTATTTGAACTTTATGCCTCCATTTGCACTGTTCACTTAGGCCCTTAGAAATAATATGAATGTTATTGCATCTAGACTTAACACTGGTGAGGACGCCACATTTGGATAAACCGCTGCCTCTGAGGAAGTCCTGCAACCCCAAAGGACGAAACGGCTTGTTGCCGGCTACACACAGAGCTCTTCGCCGTCAGGCTTTGCCCCCGCACCACTCGTCCCCAGGGACATCTGGCTGTGGGGCCCGAGTTCTCCCCCCGCGACATTCGCTACTATTGAGCCCGGGCGTCTGCTGCCATTGTGTGGACTACCACTCCCGCCATCCTTTGCTGACTCCGCATAGGCGGGGCCGGCGTCTCCAACCAGGAAGACGTTCTCCGGCTGGGCCAGACCCCGCTGACTTCACCCGCTTTCGCCACCCGATCTACGGGTTCCTATTGGAGCCATTGTGCTCCAGGGCACATTCCTCTCATAGTAAGGTTCGGTCTCTCACTATCTCAGTGCATATCTATAAGAGACACACCTTTCTCAGCGTTCTTCCAGCCCTTTTATTACCATATGGTATTGTATTGACTTATATGTCCTGTGGCTTGTTGAACTGCATGCTTTATTGCTCTTATGCATTCTGTTGTTAATATAACTGTATGATCGTGATACACATGTACTACCTATGTAATTCTATATCACATGTATGTGCTACATTGCTTTTCTCACATTGTGAGTTATTGATAGAGATTTAAAGCTATTTTGATTATATCACTGCCTTAGTAGTTTTTTACCTGTACCAGACAGTGCTGCCCCCTGTATACAGTTTGAAGCTGTTCTGGCACCAGAGACTGGTCGTAAAGAAGCGCTTTAAGGCGCGAATCCCGGCTCTTTTGGGCTCTAGTGGTGAAGCTCCTGCAAATATTGCAGGCTTGTTTTAGATGAGCCTCCCCCAGACACAACAGGCATTTTAGATGTTTATCAGCCTCAGGTAGATTAACCCCACAGGCTGAGCATTTTTTAAAAGTAGGGACAGACATAGCAAGCCTTAAAACGGTCCGTGGTCGAGGAATGGAGAAGGGAGGTCGTCGAGGAAGATCCTGGTCAGAAGAAAAAAGCTAGAGAGAGCAATCCGAGATGTGTCCTGCTTCACGCGGAAAAAAGGACTGAGGAGCAAGCCCCGCCTGGGCGATGGGGCTGATGGGAAGGTGGGCGGTGCTTGTCTTTAGATCTTTCTAGTAGAGTATCCGAGAATCTGCGCATGCGCAGGGGAAAACCCATGTGTGTGGATTTCACAGACCACATGAAGAAGAAACACTTTTCTTTGGTGCCATCCCGTATTTCACCAGGTTTTTTAGCCACTCGTGCCCTAATGATGATACAGATCCAACTACAAAAATGTTTTGAAAGCAAAGGAAAAAGCTATCCATGCAAGTCCATGCAGAGGAAGAGACAAAGCCCATTCCTTTCAAGTGGCACAGGTAAAAGCCAACAGGTGGAGACTTCCTTGCTTGTATGTTCTTCATTAATAACTTCTGCCACACTCAGATGTTGCCCGGCCACATGTGGCCTGGTTTTATTTTTTGAGATATTGCAAAGTATGCCATCTCTTTCACTTCTCCTTCAGAAAGAAAGAGCTTTCAAATATAGCTGACTCAGCCATAGATGCATTTGTGTTAGCTTTGTGAGGGCTCTTAATGGTACATAAAAGAGGATTTCACTGCAGGTTTTCTTATTCTCTACCTGCTGAGGTCAGTTCTCTTCTTTTCACTCATCATAAAATATGAGATCTCTGATGTTGTAGACTTTTTCTATTCTTAGCTATACACTTTATCCTCTTTTTTCTTCTGAACCAAAGGAGTATGAAGGAAAGGCTCATCATAGATGAGTATTCAATCTGAACAGCTAAATCAGCTACATTTCTGTGTTGACTTCTGCACCATCTGTGAACTTTCATAGACAGTGCAAGAAGAAATCCCCTGTGCTCTAAAATTAAAAGGCCAGTCAAGTGATGCAAACAAATTCAAATCAATTAAGGGAAGAAATATGACATGAAATGTGTAGCCTAAATGGAAATTTCGCCATAAATGCCCTCTAGAATTACATCATTAATTTAAACATAGTACCAACAAATCAACAAGTTGTATATTAACCTGTTGGGTTCTTTACGTAGTTTTTAGTTCAGCTTGGTTTTAGGTCATAAAACTTAAAACTTTGTATTCAACAATAGTTCACTGAGATTAATTAGATTATTCCCTTCAAATCCCATTTCTAATAAGAAAAGAATGTTATTACTGAAGCCAGGTGTTTCTTTGTATCTAGAGGGCTTTTCCAGATTGATCTAAAGAAGTGAGAGGGTGATATTTTGTCATTTTAAAAAATAGAATTAAAGAAAAATGTTCTGATTTTTCTTGGGATTAAAAAAGGCCAATTTGAGGGTGGGAATAAAGTGGAGCAGCAAGTGAGAGGAATTGCCAGAATAGCATCCACAACAACTACTACATATTGGGATAGTAGGGGGGGGGGAATCCAGAGAACTACAAAAATTATGATGTAACCACTTTGTACATTTGCTCCATTTGGAGGAGGAGCTTTAAGAAAGCTACAAAAAATTGAAGTCACAAATAGATAAAAACAAAAGAGAAATATGCTCACAGTGTGTCTTTGGTTTTACCCAACTTGAAGTAAATACCCCAAGGCTATGAATGTATTAACGCAGTGAAATTAAAACAGACTATGCATGGTAAATTTGATTTATTAATCCCTAAAACAGAGTTATGGATCTGATAATGAAATATGTTTATATGATGTAAAATTAAGAAGTGATCAGTATTGGACTGGGATTTAGAATGAAAACAGCAATGGAGGTTGATCCAATTCCAAAAATTGCTGTTGAAATTTTACATTACTGGAACATTAGTGATGTAGGAGCATACATCCATGATGACTTATTGGTGACAAATACCATTTTCTTGTTGACATTTGTATCATCAGTAAACCCTTTGAACCCTTTGTTCAAGTACTAAATCCTTTTTTTTGTTTTTAACCACCTTATGGCTAACATCAGCAAAAGATACAAAACATTCACTTACAGATAGTTGTAATGCAAGCCCTTGCATGGCAATCCAAATTTATTGAACTACTGATGCTAAGTCATACAAAATTGCACCACTTTTAATTAAGGCTTTTAGTTTACATTTGGCCACCTCAAAGCAGTTGTAACATTAGGTTGGTCAATTTAAATACTGTGGCTCCCTGTTGGATTTTACACGCAATCTTTACACCCAAACGTTAATGCATACAAAGCAACAAGGCATTGTTAAATAAATCAGCAAAAAGGTAATTACTGCAACTTAGGCCCTGGGACCAATTACACATGATTAAAATTACTTCCCACATTCACATCCACAGTACTCGTCCACCATTTAACATCTCAACCAAAACGTTACACATGTAAAACAATCACTAACAGGCAAAAGTACTAAACCTGTATATTTGGTATTGCAAATACACTTATGCATGAGCAAGCAAGGGAATTCAGAGTGAGAATCTACAGCTGCAGAAGCCCAAAAATGATTTACAAAAAAATTGTTAAATCATTAAAAAATTGTTTTAAAATATACACTTCTTGTTGTAGACCCCCACTGTACACACAACTATAAACATTGTTCCCTATGTAAACAAGGAAAAGGAAACATACAATAAAAGGTTGAAAAATCTGGACATTTCCTTCCCAACAGATATTAAAGGCAATGTCTTTAGGCAGACATTATACTGAAAGGACTCATTTTAATAAGACTAGGTCACTGTCTCCACGGGTTTTTTTTATCCTAAAATTAAAAAACTAGATAGCTGTTGTGTTAATCAAAGCGCTTTTGTACAATACAATGATGATCCTGTATTTCTTTTAAAAAAGTTACAATAAGCTACAAATACCAATGAAGCAAAGTTATCTGGAGTAGTCTATATAGGAGCTCTTTGGACTTTCTTTTATTACGCTAAAATAGTGGTGCTTTTAGGATTTACATTATTGTACTCTCCAATAGGAAGTATGGGGTTTGTTGTAGATACAGTACAGTTTTCATACATGTACAACATTGGCAGATGAACAATGTCTCTTTATCTGTAATACTGGATGTAGGCTCTGGTTTTACCAGTTGCATACACATAGGTTATTTATAAGTAAAAATCTCTCGTGACACTGGAACGTTGTTAGAATGTGCAAACTGATGTAGTAGCTGTCATCCGTTTCATAAGGGTACCACCATAGGAAAGTCCATTTAAGATGTTGGTAGGTTTAATAAAGTTGGAATGCTGGCACTGTTGTAGTCAGCAACAGTTCTTCAGACCTAGAGCAATTAGGAAAGAAACCAGGGAGTTTTAGCACTCGGGTGGCATTTCAGCAACAAAACAGCATCATTGTGTTTACATTATACGTATTTCATACTCCATGTGATAAACTGCTTGAGGATTCTCATTCTCCTGATATTTAGTATAATTCATCTGTTATGCCATGATCTTCAAGCAAAATACATTATTAAATATTTATAACAAAGATCAGATCCATGAAATAGCAAGTGTTCAAGTACACTCATGACAACTACAATATGAATACTGAACCCATGGATGACTTTATATTCCACTTCTCTCAAATGACTGAAAACTTTATCCCGGAGCTGCAAATTTATTTATTTCTGTATGATATTTATAGCCCGTCTTTCTCAGCCATATGGAGACTCAATGTGGGTTACATATTACCATAATTTGATGCCAGGCATTCATAAAAGTGCAATTAAAAACAATCAACATGATGATATAAAACATATATAAAACCATTAAAACATATCATCATTGGTGTCATACTGTTAAAAATATTTTCCGGTAACATTGTCTGGCCATTCCATGTTATCATTCATAGTTTCGTGTTATCTATTTCGCTGCATTCTCAAAAGCTTGCTCAAAGAGCCAGGTCTTTACTTTTTTCTAATACCCCTGGGGAGGGAGTTCCATAGTTGGGAGGCCACTACTGAGAAGGCCCTGTCCTTTGTCTCCGCCAATTGCACTTGCGAGACAGGCAGGATCGAGAGCAGGGCTTCCTCAGACGATCTTAAGCTCCTAGATGGTTCATAGGAGGAGATACATTCTTGGAGGCCATACATCCCCTTTCCCAAACTCTGGGAGTTATACCCCTCCTCCATTTGTTTGTTCGTTGAAATTAAGATTAGTCCTGCCATTGATGTACATTTTAAACACTATTTTGAGGACGTAACAGCAGTATTTCCAGTACATGTTGTCCAACTTACTTATGATCATAATTGTATGCAGTATTTTTGATGATTTAATCACTTCTTGGGGTAACGGTTTTAAATTGTGTGCTAATGTTCCTTAAAACAGATGTTTTACTGGTATTTACCCTGCATAAAATGCAAATGGCACTAAAACATGGAATCGCTTTTAGGGAGCATGCCAAAAACAAGAAACTTGCTAACAGTGCTAATTTTCAGTCCCATATTTCTTAGTCCATATTGGTTCTCAATCTTATATTCTTGCTTACAGCCCATTGTTGAAATCAAATGAATGTCTTGAATCACAACTATGTCTCTCAGAACAGCACTTTGGTACTTCCCTCTTCTTACAGCATTTCCTCAATGGTAGTTTCTGTGGATGCTGGAAGCAAATGGTACTTTTTTTAACAGAGATTCTTTGATCAGAGTCTCCTCTTATTATGAACAGAAATGCCTTCCACTTGCACAAGTATACCTTTAGAACCAAAGCATATCCCACATTCTGCTTCTTATGAAGGACAAATTTCAAGAATTGGTAATTAAAAAATAGACCACTGGTAGGTAGTTGTGTCTTTCATTACACTCTCATTGTTTTCATTCTTACCTGGCTCAGTGCTACAGTACAAACATGTATTAAAGTAGCTGACATGATGACTTTTTGCGTGCTTTTCCAGGCACGGGTGTTTTTCTGTTAATTTGCCGCACAAGGTCATAAAAGATCTGTAAACAGGGAATTTCACATATGAATGTATTACAAATTTTAATAACCAAGCATCTTATGATTCCACAAACAGATGGGCTAAGTATGACCATTTCCTATCTGTGTTTCATGTGCCAAGAATAAGAGATCCCTTGAAATTTCACTTATGTTCTCCAGCAACTGCAGAGACCCAAGGGAAAGGTGAGCCCTCTCATCTTTGAGATGAAATTCTGCAGAAGCAGAGGTCCTATATGTTTTCAAGTTGCACCCCATTTAGACTACTCTACAAGAAGTTACCCTTTCAAAAGTGTCTGGAATCTTCAGCTGATCAACACACACTTCAATAAGGGGCTGGGACTGATTACCTCCCTCACATGTTACAATTTGCTCACTGGCTACTGGTCTGCTTCCAGGTACAATTCAAAGTACTGGCTTTGACCATAAAGCCTCATAGAGTTTAGAATGTATTCTCCCACGTGGGCCAAATTAGGCTTTGAGATCGGTCCCACTAACCACAGAAGCATAATTAGCGAGGACATGCTTTGGTGTCTGATTCCAGGCTGATACTCCCTATCAAGCTACCCTGTTATCCTTCTGTCATGGGCAAACACCCATTTATTAAGGTGGGCATCTAGCAAATGATAGACTGCTGAGTAAAAGTCTTTTCACTACGAGAGTACTTTGATGTTCCTAATTAATATATTTTTAACTGCATATTTAATCTTGTCCCAGATCAAGCCCAATCCATGGAAATTTAAATCAACATTTATGGAAGCTTCACTGATTTGATGGGGCCTACTTTACCTGAGAGTAGTAAATGGATTTAAGTCACTGTGTTTTAATATTTAAATTTATTTTTAATTATATCTTGCTATCATCTGCTTTACCTCCCACTTTGGGGAGAAAGCTGAGATATAAATCCAGTTGGTACATACTTTCTGTCAACATTCAATACTAAAACAGATTAACTATTTCTCAGTTCCCCGAAAGTTCATAAAAGGCCTCAAGAGAGGAAATAATAGTTTATGTCCATTCTTCCAGGACATTTTCAAGACATTCAGAATCTGCTAATTCATTTTTTAATTCTACCTTTAAACTTCAGGATAAAATGGATGCACGACTGCATAGAACGTACAGAAAACTATCACATGAAAACAATGTAAACATCAACAAACAAAATAAACATTAAAATTCTAAAAATTCTGGGGAACTGAAACTAACACAAAAAACTTAATCAGTACCCTTCATTCAAACAAAACTAATTACATCTATAGTCCAGTCTTCTGACATAGGCTACATAGTCTTCTGACATAGACTTTACCAAAGCTGAATTTTTTCTAATGATTTCAAAAGGACTTTGGCACAAATCATATCCCCTGTATAATATAACATCAGAAAATTAGTATTATGACCAGTAAAATTCACAAAAGGTGTTCCTGGTGAATACCTGTCTATTGGATAAAACAAAGACATCTCAATAAAATACTTAGAAAAGGCTTTACCTCATTAACATTTATCTTTGATTTTGCAGAAGACTCTAAAAATGCACAGTTATTCCACTGCCTTGCTAAATTCTGTCCTTGTTCCTTTCCCACAACTCTTTCATCTTCCAAATCGCACTTGTTGCCAACCAGAATCATTGGTACCTAAAATGATAAAATACCAATGCATAAAAATTTAATAAACAGATTGAACAGCTGCTATTGTGAAGAATAAGGAAAAGATTGGTTTAGATTACAGTTTCCAATTTAGCACAGGTTATGTTAATCATGCGTTGCTGGGCTTGGCCTCATGTAAGCCGCCCCGAGTCCTCATTGGGGAGATGGTGGTGGGGTACAAATAAAGTTTATTATTATAATTGAGACACAACAACCTGTCCAAATATGGGACTAAAAAGCAAGTTATTAGGAAGTGATAAAATCTTCTCTGGGACTATGGCATATATGGACTCTTGCAACAGTGCTACTATAGGGCAGTGTTGCACCTTCTCAGAGAATAATTTTTCTTCTCCTTTATTTTATTTAGAATTTTGCTACTCAATCTGTCCCACTGTAACATTTTTCAACTACAGCAATTATAAGACTATTAATCATAGTTTTTTATGTTGAGTAGACACATTCAGAAGCAGTGAGACTATTTCTACACATATGCATTTATTAAGCTAAATGTATAAACACAATCTCTTATTAGCCTACTTACATCATCAGTGTCTTTGACTCGAAGAATCTGTTCCCTTAGATCCTGTAAGTCATTAAATGTGGACTGTGCTGTGATGGAATATACTAAAGCAAATCCTTGACCATTTTTCATGTAGAGGTCCCTCATGGCTGTAAACTGTTCCTGTATCACAAAGACAGTAATGGAGACCTCAGGTTTTGACAAATGCAACATGACTCAACTGAAAAATAATTATACAACTTGGGGTTCAGAGCCCAAGCTTTCCCCTGGTCTCTGAAAAAAGAAAGAAGGAAATTATTGTTTGTGTATTGTTTCTTGCATTAAAACAGAAAGTAAATATGTAAATTAATGCAACAGTCCTCAATGATAAGGAAACACTGCAATTCTCTCCCTCCCCTTTTAATTTTCATAGCAAACACACATTATAAATAGAAACAAAACCAGGTGTGTTAATCCTCAAAAGACAAAAATGACTTTTGTATAAAAGAGACTACATTTTTCTACACTAATTTATTCCAGTTCATGTGCCTTCCAGTATGTTCAGTTCTCTGGTTTTTCCTTATATGCATGTTTTTTCCTACTAGATATTTCTGACCAACAAGTCAATCTCTAAGGATTCATATGAATAGGAAAGCAACACATGAAAGGTCATAGGATCTTCATTCCTGCCATTACATTCTTCTTAAGCAGGTACCAAACAGATGCTAGTACAAGTGTGAGACAACTGAAATGCTTCATCTGTTTTTCAAAACGAACCAATAAATTTCCCATTGTGGTCAGCCGTGAATAGCACTAAATGGTTAATCCCCTGCACTCGCGCAGGCAGCTCAGAAGTCTCAAGACAAACTTTGACAGTTGGGCTCCGTGCACCCTCTCCGCTGGTATAATAGCCCTTCTAAGGGGCCAACTGCCAGTTCTCTATTTCCGCCACTTGAGGCAGCAAGGAAGAGATCTCTGTAATAGCGATCATCTGTAATATCATCTGTATTCTAATTTCTCATGCACTTTAGCACTTCCGTTCACCAATAATTTCACTTGCTTCTATCAAAATGGCACAGAAGAGTTATTTGTGGATTAATGAAAAAACTACAATGACATGCTAAATGTAGTCAAGAAATGCAAAAATCTAGATTATTCTGAAGCCTAATCTATTACTGTGTAAACAAAAATAAGAGTTGGCCTGCAACTCTTCACATACTGAATTTTATTGTACATACCGTTCCTGCTGTGTCTAAGATTTCAAGCATACATTGTTGTGCATCTACTTCAACTTGCTGTCAAAAGAACAGAAACAAATTTGTACTGAAGCATAAATCATGAAATTTCAAGAACTCAATTGCTTGCATTTACAAGTTATACCCCACAATGCACAAGTTTTTGTCCCTTACCATATTCAAAGCAAATGGCAGGCTGTAAGAGAGTTTAAGAGTTTATATAATAAAATAGCAAAATGGTTAATTTTTATTGGGTCACCATGTTAAAGGGGGAAGAGATAGCAAGGAAAGAACAAAATGGCACTGAAACCTTTAGTGCCTGTTACAACGGTAATGTTGCCTAACAAAAATGTCATTTTATTAATACCACATGCCTCTGATTGTGGTAAATAATACTGGGGTTTGTCTCTCCCTACTTGCCTGGCCGATTAGGTTGGTGTCATCATAATTTTTGATCAATATCAATCCCTCCTCAGTAGTTCTATTTCTCTATCCTCATCCCCCATTAACTACATCTTCATTTTAGCTCTTTGTTGGTTTTTCAACAAGCTTCCTCATTAATTTCTTTCTTCACCCTCTATATTTTTAACTTTTCATTAAATTTAGTGTTTAATTCCATGCTCACATTGCCCAATTTGAGTTAGAGTACATCTGAATTTCTTAGTCCACAATCTCCATCATCATCAGTTTAAAATATACTCTGCATTTTTCTCAAAACTGAGACTCAGGAAGTTTCCTTTTCTGAAACAGCAACAATTTAATTTTCCTTGGGCTAACAAGTACTAAATATTCTATTCTTAATTGTTTTTATTATCTAAAGAGAATCTTCCTGAACATTCTAGAATGTCATAGCTTGACTATCCTGCCACAAACAATAATATTGATAAAATTACATAGTGCATTGCAATAGTCTTAGACCTTAGGGGAACTACTGTTTGGCATTACCTAAGCTTTAGGCTTTAATGTAGCTGATGTTAGTTGACCATCAACTTCCCTGACTGATTTTAGACTGATTTGTCATTAGCACCACAATAGTAACATACTGTTTTTTATTTGCATAAACCCCAAATAATTTTACAATATCATAAAATAAACTAATAAAAACCCAATTTATGATGTCCTAATCATCTCAGAGTTTTCTTTCTGTTTTTCTGGTATTTCCCTTTAGCAAAGTCCTGAAAAGCTAGCATGTCACTCCCTGTTGTCTTCCATTCTGAGAACAAATAATTTCATATCTACTACATTTATTATTGGATCCTTTTACAACACTCATGTCAAATGAAAGTACTGATGTAACATCTTTGGAGAGTTTTTCTGTGAAATAATAATCCTCAAGATAAGAGTCCTGCAACTTTCCTGAGCTGAGATAATTGTATCACCTACAATTTTACTATCTGGATTCTGAAAACTAGGCCAAGCGTCTAACCAACCCATTCACATTTAACTGGAAAAATCTATATGCCTTTTCATCTCATGCCAAGTTGGAATAACCAAATGGAATCAGATGGGAGGATGGATGGGGACGAGAAACTTTTACTCCTTTTAACAACCATCCTTGCTTGTTTCAACATAGTAACACTAAATAGTACAAAACACAAAGCTTTCTTGGCAAGATTTGTTCAAAAGAGGTTTACCATAACTTCCCCTGTGACTGGGAGAGTGTGACTTGTCCAAGGTTGCCTATTTATTTATTTATTATATTTATTTATACCCTGCCCTTCTCACCCCGAAGGAGACTCAGAGTGGCTTACAAGTAGGTCTATTGGGTTTCATGGCTAAGCATGGATTTAAACCCTAGTCTCCAGAGTCATATTCCAATGCTCAAACCATTACACCACACTGGTCATGAATTAATGTTACAATCTTAACATAATGTGCATACCTTTCTGTAGGAATCTTCTATCGTGGGATCATATTTTTCAACAAATATTCCTTGAACAAACTGTACAGTCTACAACAAAAGACAGTGATTATATATACACAGTTTATACAGTTGTTTAGATTAATAAATGTACCAATTTTAAAGCCTGTAGTTTACAACACAAACAAAACAAAATTGTTTTAGATTGTTGCCTATATTATAGTAGCTTTTTCAAAATGCGGTTACAGCAAGTACTTAATTATAAGCCATTTTAATAAACTCACCAAAGTTGCTTGTAATTTTTGTGCTATAATCAATTAGAGCACAGCTCCAGCACACACATGCATGTATGTCACACCTTTTATTTACTAGCTCTGTGCTTTAAGGAAAGAAAGCTAAGACCGTTTTGGAAAGGAGATATTGCTTAACTAGTTAAAACCTTTATTGTAATTATTACATTTGACATTTATGTTTTGCCTCTGTATTTGCCTGACAATACCATGTATCTATTTAAATGAAATTTCTTAACATTCTTATACTCTCAAAAATATTATACTTATCAAAGTTCATGTTTCCCACTGTTTTAGAGCAATAGTTAATGTAACTGGAACAGTCCTGTCTCTAGGCATTTTTGATCTATTTTTATGTTGTTGCTTTATGGTGATCATCATCCAAATCACTAACATATTGCAACATCTCTCATTTGTACATATACAAATTTCAGGTGTTCAGCTATGTTAAAAGTACCGTTTTTTACCTCTGCTAGTCTACATGGTATTTATTATTGTGAACATCCAACCCTCATGTTGATACACAATTGATTGCAAGCTTCCCAGTTATTTCTTTGGTATTTCTCAATTTAAGGCTCCCCCTAACCCAGTAGTTCTCAACCTATGGGTCCCCAGATGTTTTGGCTTTCTACTTCCAGAAATCCTAACAGCTGGTAAACTGGCTGGGATTTCTGGGAGTTGTAGGACAAAACACCCGGGGACCCACAGGTTGAGAACCACTGCTCTAATTTAATTTTAAGCAGTGAAAATATGGAATAGATTGCTGGAAAACTTGCTGTCGGGTTCTTGTTTCCATTCTTTAAAGTAAATAAAACACATGATAAAGATTAAGAAGATTCTTAATTAAAGGAACAGTGTAGTAGAACTTCTGAGAAAATACTCTTTAAATCATAGCTAAACAATGGAGGTTCAAGGCTAGGAAAGAAGGGAGGGAGACAGCCTGTCTCCTTGTCTCTCTCTCCTGCTTTTCTTCCTTTTCCATAGTTCTTTCTTTTTTCTTTCTTCCTCTCCCCCTCCTTCCGTTATTTCCTCTGTCTTTCTTTCCCCCTTCCTTCCGTCTTCTCTTCCTTCCCAGAGTCCTGTGCATGCCTTTTGAAGAGCCAGGTCTGCGGTGTCCCGTCATTCTGTCGGGGGAATCCTTTTCTCACAGTATGTACGTATATACTCACGTTTAAATTTAAGTTGAATTAAGTCTTAAAATATATTATATATATTATATGGCTCTCACTGAAATAAATTTCCAAATATTTTGCTTTCATGGCTCTCTGAGTTAAAAAGGTTCCCGACCCCTGCCTTACATTTGCCCGGGTTTGAATTTAGAGTTTTCCTTTTCTTAGGATTGTTGCCAAAAGGCTAGAGAGCTCATCCTGCCCATAGACGCTCTTTGTCAGACCCTTCGGTTGTGACCTGTCTGGCATGAGAGGCCCTACCAGTGGCTATTATGCCACTGCCAGCATAGCTCACGACTTCATTACGGTACGCAAGCCTCTCCCCCGTGAGAAGGGGGCGCCAATGGAGAGGATTTACACACTGATGTGACAAAGCACACATGGAGATACCAAACTTCTAGCAACAGCATACAAACCATATAAGGCCTTTTAGTTCTGGAATTATCCTGACTAGCATACTAGAACTGTGACAAAGTGTTATATTTTATATACTCTATCACATTTGCACAGTTAACATTTCAATGTCCTTTTAGCACTTAAAACACAACTGCAACTGAACGTGTACCCTTCAAAAACACAAAGCAACCTATACTTTATCTTAAAAGTCTGTGAAGCAGAAAAAAATATTACTTACCAGTGCAGACTTTCCAACACCTCCTGAACCAAGAACCACTAGTTTGTATTCACGCATGATGCAAGTGTTGAGTTACCACCTCAATATCTAAAACACAAAAGAATATGCTATATTGAAGAAGTGTGTGCTTCAAACTGACCTATTAAATTATACCTAGCATTTATAGAATAGGAAACATAAACATACCCTTCCACTGGGAAAATGCTATTCTTTCCCAAAGTTAGTAGCAACTTTATGTTTTAAACCCCCAAAAGCATTTTAGGCAAACTTAAGAGGTGAGGACTTTATTTTCTTTTACACTTGCTTCTTAACCAAATGGATCCTCGCTCACATGCACCCACCTGTTAACTTATTATCCGAAACTGAAACATTTGGAACTACAAGAGCAACTATCTGGTTCTATCCTTTTAATACAGAATCAAGAACATCTACCAGATATTGAAACAAAACCAATATAATACTAGCCCGAATCCTAAACGGTTTGGGGGTGAGTGATTGTGCTTTTCCTACATAACAGAAGGGATTTGAACTGGATGGCCTCTGGGGTTTCTATTATTATTATTATTTATATTATTACAAAGTTTGGAAGACCATCTGTTGGGGGTGCTTTGATTGTGCTTTTCCTGCATGGCAGAAGGGGGTTGGGTTGGATGGCTCCTGAAATATTGTTAAATTTATGTTGGTTAAAACTTTCTTCATTTTAAATATTGTACTGTGCATAGGAATTTGCTCATATTTCTTCCCAGTTAGATCACGCAAACACTCTCCATCCATCTGAGCCTAGGAGTTGCATAATATGCATGAAATAATGCTGTCAGATGTATTTGGAGGAATCCAGAGCTCCAGATTCACTCAACAAAATGGGTCACAAATCATAATGGATACTGGAAGTTTTGGAAGCACTATTTTAAAGGACTAGAGAGAAAATATTTTAATTAATTATCAAACTAAATGAAGCAACTAGCCATTATGTGTCAAGTCCTGTAGGTGAAATCCAGCCCTCCATGTCATTTTAATGTGGCCCTCCAGACAACTCCTGTATTCCTTACAATTACACATCATGACTAAAGCTGAGACAAGTTGTGATACAGTTAACACCTGAAAGGCTGCAGTTTTTTTCTGCTTAGTCAGGATAAAGGGTTTGACTTTAGATACAAGGCTTGCAGAGGTAATGCCTGACTTTAAAATCTCTTTTAAACTTTCCGTAATTTCAGAACCACAAGTGCTGTTGGGTTGCAATTTCCATCATCCCTAGTTCACAGGGCCAATAATGAAAAGTGATGGAAGTTGTCATTCAATAACAACCGGGGAACCAAACAGTAAAAACTAAAGAGCACATTCCTATTCCCCTCTGACCTCCCCCTTTCGTGGATTTGTAATAGACATGTATATTGTTTAATGTTTGCACTGTTTTTATATATACTTTAAAAAGAAACTAAATGAAGCATTTTTTTTAAAAAAAGAGCACCAAACAGTACAGGTTTTTCTCAAAAAATTAGCATATAGTGCTAAAGTTCATTGTTTTCCATAATGTAATGATAAAAATTAAACTTTCATATATTGCACACCAACTGAAATATTTCAGGTCTTTTTTGTTTTGTACTGATGATTTTGGCATACAGCTCCTGAAAACCCAAAAATACTGTCTAAAAAATTAGCATATTTGGTCGGATGGAATATGCTAATTTTTTGAGATATGTATGCCAAAATCATCAGTATTAAAACAAAAAAAGACCTGAAATATTTCAGTTGGTGTGCGATGAATTGAAAATATATGAAAGTTTAATTTTTATCATTACATTATGGAAAATAATGAACTTTAGCATTATATGCTAATTTTTTGAGAAGGACCTGTAGGTAAAAAAATTAACAGTTGGCCCTCTGTGTCCACAATTTCTCAATTCATGATTTCAACAGCCCTTTAAAGGCAACCATAAGGGTGATGTGGCTCTTAATGAAAATGAGTTTGAAATCCCAGAACTAGTAAAAAAAAAAAAGAAAAGAAAGAATATATCTGGTCAATTCCATAAAGACAGAAACAGAAAATAACAGAAATAGCAAAACTCATGGTTGAGAATAGTAATAAGCATAACAGAAATTCTCACAAATCTCAGACTGGTCAGATAAAAAGGGAAAGAAGAACAGTAGAATAAACCAATTAAGATTTATTAGCATTTGAGAAGTCAGGATTGGTAGTCAGGCAGCCAGGTTACTAACGGGAGCGAGGTACAGGGAGTTTACAACTCCCTTGTTGCGCCAACTCCACTGGTTGCCAATTAGCTTCCGAGCACAATTCAAAGTGCTGGTTTTAACGTACAAAAACCTATACGGTTCCGGCCCAGTTTACCTGTCTGAACTGATTCTCCCCTATGAACCATCTAGGCCATTAAGATCCTCCGGAGAGCCCCTGCTCTCGGTCCTGCCATCTTCGCAAGCGTGTCTGGTGGGGACGAGAGACAGGGCCTTCTCTGTGGTGGCCCCTCAGCTATGGAACTCTTTCCCAAGCAATTTTAGATCAGCCCCCTCTCTTTTGTCCTTCAGGATGCTGGTGAAGACCTGGCTTTGGAGTGAAGCATTCCCAGAGTAGGTTGAGATGGATTATAGTCTGAAATGAGTGACCACGTTTACTGTCTGAGTCGAATTTGTTTTTAAATGGCGATTGGTTTTTATGTATTTGAATTTTTATGTATTTTAATATGTTATTATAAGATGTTTTTAATATTGTATAGCATTGAATTTTGCTTTAAGCCAGCCTGAGTCCAGTGGAGGTGAGAAAGTTGGGGCACAAAAGTTTTAAATAAATAAATAGTCTGAATGTTCTCTAACTATCTGTTCCATAATAGGATACATTATATCAGATGTTCACCAGTTCTAAAACCTGAACTGCAAAAGACATAATAGTTTAGTTTGGAATATAATTTCAGTTGCTCAAGGAGAAAACATTATTGATGTAATGACTTGGGAACTGATAAATATATACATCAAATGTATGCACAAACACGGTGGCACAGTGGTCAGATTGCCAAATTAGAATGGGAAATCCAGGTCCAAACCCCCACTTTTAGCCACCAAACTCACTGGGTGATATCAGACTGGTTGCTTTCTCTGAACCTTACTTATCCCACTGAATGAGAATGGACAACAAAGCATTCTTATCTGCTATATATACTGCAGTAAGCTGGTATTTATGACAAGCTAAGAGATGCGAACATCATAGATAAATATGATATGCATATGCTATCCTGTATCAATGCTATTTAGATGGCTTGCAATAAATCGAAACAATTTATAATAAAAAAGAACATAAATTAAAAGACAACATAATATAAAATGGTCACATCATCCCAGATTTAAAACACACTGACTTTAGAACGGATTGGCCTTTAAAAAGTTTGGGTGAGAAGAGAGGCTTCCATATAAGATCCAGAATACCAGGTATGTGTATCTGGGCAAAACTCTTTAGGAACATAGTTCCTAAATGAAGCTGACGTTGCAAAGCTGCCATTACACCTGGGTAATAAAATATGTTCCTTTATAGGTTACTTCAGAGCAAGATGTCTGAAAATTTAAGGTTTAGGCAATGCCTATGGAAGCAAACAGTCTCTTCAGTAAGCCAACCTCACAAAAATTTTGAAGATTGAAACTTGGTATGAACATTGACTGACAAAAGTGTCAAAATAGAGGATATACTGATCAAACTGCCCAGGGCCTACTACTAATCTAGCATTTCTAGATTACTAGTGATTTGAAATGAACAGTTAAAGACAGCACAACACTAATACAGTGAAACAGTATGAACAGAAGGTTACTATTTCATAGGTAATTGTGACCAACTTATCTCTAAGCAAGTGAGGCTTTTGACATATCAACCCAAGAGTTAACAGAAGGTGAGTCAAATCATACATGTTACTTAAGACTTTAATGGCAATGATGAATCAATAAGTACACCCAGAATGTAAACCCAATCCTCTAGGAAACTCCTTAGGACAAGCTTAATACCATTCACACAGATGAATGAATCATCAGTCAACAATGCCACCATCTTATACGCACTGAATTTCAATTTATTTTTCATCGTTCACTCCATTGCTGTGCTGTTCCAGCATTAGCTCAGCATAACCATGGATATCTCATCTACATTTGACAAAAACAGAATTGTATGCTACATAATACTGATCTCAGATCATTTCAGTGGGTAATTTTAAGCATCCTGCACAAAATAGAACTGAGAAGGATGATGAATGAATGAAACTTTATTTATAGCCCACACTATCTCCCTGAAGGGACTCAGGGCGGCTCACAACAAAATATACAGTGGCAAACATTCAATGCCAACAAAAATACATAAATAAAAAAACAACTGAATAAATTATAAAGCAACTTACGTAAACCCTATGTAACACAATACACAGAATTACAAACATATTCAGTCCTTAAAATCTTATTAAAATATCTAAGATAAGGCTAAAATTGTTGGAGGGGGATTGCAAAGCATCTCAAAGAACAATCTTCCAGAAATGGCTTTTGAATTGAAACATGCCCATGCAGCCTGAAAACACCCAGCTTTTGAACTTCCAAAATTCAGTCCAGACAAATTATTCAATGGTTGATTGTTGTCTAAGTAATTATGACTTCTCCCAATGTCTCTTCCTAAGAAGTTATTCAGTGAGCCAACTGAGTTTATCCCTAAACCAGGCTAGAATTGTAGTGATAAAAATGCTAAGCTTCATCTAAGCAATCTGTCTCAATCACTGAAAAAAAACAACAGCATAGTTCTCTCAGAATAGCCCTACTGCTCTAGGAAGACTTGCTTGATTTTATTTTCCCGCATGGGAGATACACTATTATTTGTTTCTCTTTGCAAATAATCCACAGGAGAGTACAAGATAGAAGCTAAAATATCTTAGTACCTGTCAGAAACAGGAAACCGTTTAAACCAAGCCCTTTCTTATGACTGCAAGCAGATGCAGCCTCCATATATTTTAATGTGTCCTACGCTTTCCTTCCTTTCCCCATTTATCATTTGGCATGATGAGTTCTGAAAAACAGATTCTTATGCAGTGTTTTCCAACTTCTTGGTTGGACTAATTAAGTTATTCTGTTATTATGAAGATCACTTTTTTAATCTAGCCCAAACCAATCTTGCTTTTTTATCATTTGCCTGATTAAATCATAAATTTAGCTAAGTTTATTTTATTTTAATATACAGCAGCAGACTAAGCTGTTAACCTAAACAGGGCTGTTTCTATTGGCAAAGAGAGAGCAAATGTAATTCACTCATTCCTACTTCTAGCTTTAAACAAATCTTATTACTGTTAAGTCCCCAACCTGCAACCATCCTGATAGCAGCATTCAATTTCTCCCAGGAGTAACTAGAACATCCCAGACATTAAGTTTAGCTGTGCCCCCACCCCCCAGAGTAGGGCACAACTAAACTTAATGACTGGGGAAACCTTTACCTTTTACCCTTCAGCTGTGGCTCTATTAAATATTGGTTCCACTCTACAAGACATTGTCCTCTTGAAGTCAACAACCAGAATAAAACAGATGTTGCAAGTAGGAAGTGTCTAGAAAATGGTGGTGTTGATTTAGGACCATCTCGGGGACAAAACTTTCTAGGTATCAAGAGTCCCTCTGAAAAAACTACAGGTAAGCAAGGATGCAACGATGGCAAAGCACACTGATATTCTACCGGGACAAAGGAGTCTGCTCTTTTCTCTTTCCTATCTTCTTCACACTGAACACACACAAAGCACATGCTATAGCAATGTCATAGGCAGTCATTTTGAAAACTATGGACATTTATATCATACCAATAATATTAAAAAAATATTGTGCAGTGCAGCCAATATAGTAATGGGAGGGGATGTGGCAATTTTTCAGCTTAAGCTCTTGCCCAAAGTACAGCAAGACATTTAATTTGCTTGGGCATGAATAGAGATCGGTCTCCTCTCATAAAAGAACGCACAGCTATTTTTGTATATCAATGAGCCATGCTAGTATCTGTAAAAAGACTAAAATTAGGAGCCCCATCCAAGATCTGAGAATTCATACCTACAAATTCTGTTTACCAGGAATTTACTCAAATTGGGAGGGGTGTTGTCATTTTCTTTTGCCAAAGATTCAGCCCATTGGCTACAATAGTAAACTTAAAAGGGTCAATCCTCAATCATTTTAAGGCCTGTATGGATGAAACCTATCATAGTTTTAGACCCCTTTTACAACTGCAGGCTGGCCAAGTTTCAAAACAATTCATCAATCTACTGATTTTTTAAATAATTATTTTAAGTTTTAACCATCATGTTTTTTAAAATAAGACAAACCGCAAGAGAGAGTTCTGGGAATTGTAGTCGCCCGTTGTGTCCATTCCCAGCCAATCAGAGCATGAACACAACCAGGCTTTTATTGGTTGAGAAACAGAGAGAGAAAAAACTTCAACTCCCATCATGGTCCAAGAGGAACTCAGAGACTTTTAAATACCAGCCCCATGCAAGTGCTGCTGGGAAGGTAAGTTCCCAGCAGGGCCCTCTCTGGAGGAGGAGTCTAGGGAACTTTTCAAAAAGAAATGGACTCTGCGGCCACTGCTGGGGAGGGAGAAAAGATGCTGCAATTAATCCCATCTTCTCCAGGAGCCCTGCAACAGACTCCTGCCTCAGGTATATTGCAGACTTAACCTAATTCTCTCCAGAAGCCAATAAAATCTGGCTCTCTTGATCCATTTTACCAGGCTTTGCAGTTTCCTCCTCTCCGTTGTGTTTTTGGCAATTATATAAAACAGACCACTGAATATCTATATAAATAAAAATGTAATGTTCGTTTGTGGGAGTAACATAACTCAAAAACCACTGGACAAATTGCCACCAAATTTGGACACAATACACCTATTACCCCAAGGAGTGACCATCACTCAAAAAACATGGATTTTGTCATTTGGGAGTTGTAGTTGCTGGGATTTAAATTTCACCTACAATCAAAGAGCATTCCGAGCCTCACCAACAATGGAATTGAACCAAACTTGGCACATAGGACTCCCACAACCAACAGAAAATTCTGGAAGGGTTTGGTGGGCACTGACCTTGAGTTTTGGAGTTGTAGTTCACCTACATCTGGAGAGCACTGTGGACTCAAACAATGATGGATCTGGACCAAACTTGGAAAAGAATACTCTATGTGCCCAAATGTGAACACAGATGGAGTTTGGAGAAAATAGACCTTGACATTTGGGAGTTGTAGTTACTGGGATTTATGGTTCAGCTACAATCAAAGAGCATTCTGAACTCCAACAACAATGGAATAGGGCCAAACCTTCCACACAGAATTCCCTTGACCAACAGAAAATACTGTGTTTTCTGGTGGTCTTTGGCAACCCTTCTGACACCCCCCCCCCACGGCCCCCAGGTTGAGAAATGCTACCTGAAGGCCATCCAGTCCAACTCCCTTCACCAGGGCAAGAAAACATAATCAAAGCCCTCCTGACAAAGAGCCATCCAACCATATAGATAGATATAATTCACACACACATATATGTATATGACAGATATAATATCATAGATTTGAAAGGGACCCCTAAAGAAGGATAATTATATGCTGCATGTTCCAGAGTAAGCAAACCAGACAATCTCTACATCAACACTGACAAAGAAACAACAAGAAGTACTGTTTACCCACAAGCATAAAGAAATGACATATATTAGAAACCAACACTTTCTCATTACTTTATTTTCGAGATCACCAGACTGGGCCACAGTAACATGTATAGGTTTGCACTGTAAGCCATACTACTATTGTTTGTATTGCCACAGTAACATGTGGCAGGGGATGGCTTGTTACAAATAGTTTTCATTCGAACTGATTCGGGCCCAAGGCCTAGTGGCCAGAATTATTACTAAACATATACAGAACTGCTCTTTTTTAAAAAAATCAGATTGCTCTGGTTTTAGCTCATATATAGTCAATAAAAGAAAATAGTCTACAAGCATTAACATACTTTTTGCTTTCATTACAATAGTTCATTCCAACTACTAGAAAAGGGCTGTCCAACTTCTGCCGGCGCAAGGGCCAGACTTCTGGTGAGTGATCAGCCTGGGGGCCACCTGGCCACGCCCCCGGCCACGCGGCTCCGCCCCCTCTCCCAAAGCATCACAAAAGCCTTGGAAGCGGGCGATTTCGCCCGCTTCCGAGGCTGTTGTGACGCTTTGGGAGAGAAGGAGGAGCCATGGGGAGCCTTCCGCGGCTCCGCCCCCTCGCCCAAAGCGTCACAACAGCTGTTGTGATGATTGGGGGGAGAGGGCGAAGCCGCGAGGAGCCTGCCGCGGCTCCGCCCCCTCGCCCAAAGCATCACAACAGCTGTTGTGACGCTTGGGGGAGAGGGCGAAGCTGCGAGGAGGCTCCCCGTGGCTCCGCCCCCTCACCCAAAGCATCACAACAGCTGTTGTGACGCTTGGGGGGAGAGGGCGAAGCCGCGAGGAGGCTCCCCGTGGCTCCGCCCCCTCGCCCAAAGCTGGCGTGACGCTTTGGGAGAGAGGGAGGAGCCACGGGGGCTCCCCCCGCCCTCCCAAAGCGGACAAAACCGCGCACATGTGCACTTTTTTTGGATTTTTTAAAAAAAATCTATTTTTATTTTTTATTTAAAAGCTTAGGGGGCATAGGGAAGTGGCTGGGGGCCATATATGGCCCCCAGGCCGCCAGTTGGGCAGCCCTGTACTAGAACTAATATACTTTTAGCAGATAAGGCACAATTTTTTTTTGCATTTATACTTAGATATATAGAATCCACAATTACATAATCCCCCATCTACAAATTCTTGAATCAAATGAAATTTCAGCCATCAGAAAAAAAGTCCACATACTTAAGTAATCTTTTCCTCCATAACCATTACCTATTGAGGAACAAAGATTCAGATATATAAAGCAACTAGTATTTGGTGTAATCCTGAACTCGATCTCACAACACTGCTATTTTTACTTCACAATATGAAGGAGCAATTCTGAAGTTAACAGTTATACAGCATCTTGCAAAGTCTGTGCAGAACTATGAAGCAGTACAAATAAGGTGATTTGTTTGTGGCTGTCTGTCCATAAAGAACTGTAGCCATCATGGTTCAAAAGCTGAGCTAGACTCAATATACAAAACTGAGGTCCAGGTTGCTGAAAGATTCAGGTTCCAGTAACATTCCACAACTGATTGTTATCTGTTACAAGAACCTGGACAAATGGTTTGGAGAAATAGTAAGATTTTACAGCAGAGACGTTTTCAGTTTAATCTTCAATTTCCAACTGATGCCAAACATTCATTCTGCACATGAAGCCATATTTGGAAATGTAAGTTATAGCCCAACTTCCTTTATGCGAACAGCTGAGCAAGACCAGTGACAGAGTAACAGTAATTAAGCCTTCCTACTACACAAGTTCCAAAGAAGTCATGGAGAAAATGATAGTATTAAACCTGAAAGGAATCCGAGCAAAAGGAGCAGAAACATTGATTTTGAAATTTGCCAAGAAGGGTTCATTTTCCTAGAGAAAGTAAGCAAGCTTAGTGTTATCTGCTGAAACAGTAACATCTAGCTCCTAGACGCAGCACACTACATCATTTAATTGCCAGTTCCAGCCTGTGATATTGATTCCCTACTGTGTGAGCAAGCCTTTGTGTTGAATTCCCTTGATGTGAATGGCCTTTATTGACATTAGATGGTGCTCTGCCCAGTTCAGGAACTCTGATGCTATCCTGTTGTGACTGAAGTTTTTTTTTCTTCTTTATGTAAAACAATCAGATACCACATGACTACCAAGCACTACTGACTCATATTTCTCCCTCAACAATGAGCCAATACTCTTTGCTATCAAATGTTCTCCCCCCTCCACCAATTTGTTTTGATTATACTAGGCCAATATTATAAATGAGCTTGGCAGCTATTTATAAACTTTAAAGATTGGGTGCTTCCCTGACCCAAGTTACAACAAATTATCATCTTTCCAAATATTCAGGCTAGATATTTTTACACACAAGAAAGCACTCTATTTATAAATTAATACACACTTTCAATAAAGCACCAGACAATTTAAATTCAAATATAAATCCAAATTAATACTTTAAAAGAGCAGTCTTGCAAACATAGGTAACATGGAAACTGCTTAGGTTCAGCAAGCAATATTTGAGAAAATGTATTGAGACAAAAAGTATGTGCTGTTAACATTCAGTTAGGTTTAAAACAAGGAGTCAATTTCTGAAGCATGCCCTGTTCCTAGGGCATTTAAGACTTCACAGGTCAAAACACGTATGCTGAACTGAACATATAAATGGAATAATCATCACTGCAGATGGTATAAACCTGGCTAATATAATCAAACTTGCAGAAACCAATCACATGACAGCCATGCATAAATATGTGAGAGAAAGTCATAGGGAGGAGGGGGCAAGCTTGTTTTCTGCTACCCTGGAGACTAGGATGAGGAATAATGGCATCAAACTACAAGGAGATTCCGTCTGAACATTAGGAAGAACTTCCTGACTGTGAGAGCTGTTCAGCAGTGGAACTCTCTGCCCAAAAGTGTGGTTGAGGCTCCTTTTTAAGAGGCTTTTAAACAGAGGCTGGATGGGCATCTGATGGGGGTGCTTTGAATGCAATTTTCCTGCTTCTTGGCAGGGGGTTGGTCTGGATGGCCCACGAGGTCTCTTCCAACTTTATGATTCTATGACCTGCATTTTAAACCACTCCAAACTGTTCAAAGGCAACTGTATGGAATGTACGATACATACAAAACCATAATCACTAAACTTGGAAGTGATTTGAATATGTGTAAACAAACACATTTGATTTATCTATTAAAGAACACAAATAGTGAAAACGGAGAAGTTTGTATAATGTAGTCGCTGCTATTTAGCTATGCAGAAACATGCTTAAACTCCAACTGAATATTATATGCCAGAAGCACAGCAGTATTATAGAAGGGCTTTTCAAAAGTCCTTGCATGCTTGCCCTTTTCAGTGTCAAACCCAGTGCTCTTGCTGTCTTCAAGACTGGATATCAGCAGGCAAAAGTGTTGCCATCTAGATACTGATGAGAGTTTTGAGTCTCCTCAGACCTCATCAACACAGTTAGTGGTGAGAAATGCTGGGAGTTGTAGTTTCAACATTAGAGGGCTAGACTTTCTACATCCTTGAAGTATTTCATCATGCAACATCTTTGATTTTTTGTTGTTGTTCCACAGGAACTTTTAATTATTTTGATTTCTGTAATCAATTCCATCACTGCAGATTGGCTAAAAGTTTTCCGAAAGGCTTCCTGTTAAATATAACCACAATGGGTTTTTTTAAAAGACCTAAATGCAAGTTATTTTTTAATAGCATGTCATTTTATGGATTTCTCCCCCCCAAATATTGTTGTAAGAGACTTGTAAAGAATTGAAAATGAATACAACATACGAGGGCGGGTCAATAAGTCAGTGACTTTTGAAATAAAACACAGGTTTTTGGATAAAAAATCATTTTATTTTTCAATGTAGTCTCCTTTGAGCTCTATACCCTTTGTCAAACATTTCTCCAATTTTTTTTATCCCTTCCAAAAAATAAGATTTGTCGAGGTCATCAAAATAGGTATTTGTTTGTGAGATGATTTCATCGTTGGAGTCAAATCTCTTTCCGCCGAGCCATTTCTTCAGGTTTGGAATTAAGAAATAGTCACTCTGAGCTAAATCCGGAGAATAGGGCAGATGAGGGAGCAATTCATATCCCAATTCATGGATTGTTGCCATGGAAACAGCACATGTGTGCATCTTTGCATTGTCCTGGTGCAAAAGAACTTTTTTCTTGGCCAAATGCAGTCATTTTTTTTCAAATCCTCATTAAATCGATCCAATAAGTTGGGATAATATTTGCCATTGATTGTTTTACCCTTTTAAAGGTAGTCAATGTGGATTATACCGCGTGCATTCTAAAAAACGGTCGCCATGACTTTATTGGCTGAAAAACCCACCTTGGCCTTCTTTGGTGCAGATTCACCCTGAGAAACCCACTGTTTTGACTGGTGTTTGGTCTCTGGTGTGTTGTGGTGGATCCACGTTTACGAAATGGCGCAAAAACTCGTCCATATTGCGGTTGAACAACACCAAACACTCTTGCGAAATGGTCACACAATTGCGTTTGTGGTAGATTGTGAGCAAACGTGGCACCCATCTTGCGGAAAGCTTTCTCATACCCAAGCGATCATTTAAAATTGAAACCACTGAGCCACGCGAGATACCTATGGCTTCCACAATCTCTCGCACTTTCAATCTCTGATCAGCCAACACCATATCGTGATTTTTGTTCAATTGTTTCGGATGCAGAGACCTCAACTGGGCGTCCAGAATGTTTGGCATCTTCCGTGCTTGTAAGGCCACAACAAAATTCAGTAAACCACTTTTTTACCATTGAAATTGATGGTGCAGAGTCTCCATAGTATTTATTAAGCTTAGCCTTGGTTACAGTGATGGTTTTTTCCTGCAAAAAGTGAGCACACAAAATTCACTTTTTTCCATTTTCTCCTCAAATCACGCAGTAGTCTGCTATCAAGGGCTGTCAAACACAAACTAAATGATGCAGCTTATTCAAATTTTGACAGGAGTCAACTGACAGATGCCTGTTGACAGGAACAGAGTTGCCCTTTCAGTTAAGAGGCGGGAAATTCAAAAAGTCACAGACTTATTGACCCAGCCTCATACTAAGTCATTAAGAGAGCTCAGAAATACTGTAATGACATAAAATACATGTTTGTAACATATGTGTTTGTAAGACACCTGCATTTTTCAAATTTTGTTTAGACATTGGACATTGTTTAATATGCATCCATTTCATTGAAAGAAGCCAACAATCAGATAGGATGGTCTGAAAAATTACTGCTCATCTATCATGACAACCATATTTAGTATCTAGTTTCTAGATGACTCCAATTCAATTTTAAACTTTTATCCATTATCCAATTATAAACCAAATCTGAAATCTTCAGTTTTTCCAAACAAGAAAGAGGAGTATGATTTTAATTCCATTATCTTACAAGAATGAAAAAACATTAAAATTAATTAAAATAAAATATTCAGTGGCAGGTGCATTTACAAGATACTTGGCAATCTCTTTTTGCCTTTGATCAAACAGTACACATGAAAAAATCACACTAAACCCATCAAATTTGCTGTTATAAAACTATATTCAACTGTCAGTCTTAGATTTTAGATTAAATCTATTTTATGATTTGTTATTTGCTCCTGAATATTATTTATTTATTTATTTCAACTTAATAACCCACCCTCCCCGAGGCTCAGGGCGGTTTCCAAGCATATACACAATACATCGAGATAAAACCATACCAATAAAAACATCTAAAAACATACTAAAAACACACTAAAACACTTTAAAATACCATGACAGTCATGGTCAGTTACACAATAGTTAAACAGCAGATTCAAAAGCAACGGCAGCACAGCTAGGAGTTGGCCATTCAGGTGGTGGTCGGGCCAAATGCCTGCCTGAATAGCCAGGTCTTACATGACCTGCGGAAAGCCATCAAGTCCCGCAGGGCTCGCGTCTAGGCCGGTAGCGAGTTCCACAACACTGGGGCAGCCACCGAGAATGCCCTTTGCCGTGTGCTAGACAGCCTGTAGGTTTTCGATCCTGGGACTTCGAGCACATTGAGGCCCTCTGAACGCAGTGATCTTCTGGGTACGTATGGGGTAAGACGCTCCCTCAGGTACACTGGCCCCAAACCATGTAAGGCCTTGAAAGTCAAGACTAACACCTTGAAGGAGACCCGGAATTCGACTGGCAACCAGTGCAGCTCGCGCAAGAGGGGTGTTATGTGGGATGACCTAGAGGCTCCCAGCAGCAGACGAGCTGCCATGTTCTGCACCAGTTTAAGTTTCCGGATCGCCGACAAGGGTAGGCCAATGTACAGCGCGTTACAGTAGTCGAGCCTCGAGATGACCGTGGCTTGGATCACCGTGGCCAGGTCGCAGCGGGAGAGATAGGGAGCCAGACGTTTCGCTTGCCGCAGGTGGTAAAAAGCTGTCTTGCAGGCACAAGCAATTTGCACCTCCATAGACAGTTGGGAGTCCAGCCGGACCCCAAGGCTCTTGACAATGGACTGCGGGCACAGTGCCACGCCGTCGAATGGCGGCAGCTGGACTCCCCCCCCCCCCCCAGGCGGCCCAGCCACAAGATCTCCGTCTTCGCCGGGTTCACCTTCAACTTACTGGCTCTATTACTTACTGTAATAGAAAGAAGAGAAGAAATTAAAGCAAGGCTATGGTACATACGCAATGTTGAGTTTATATTTATATTATAAACATATTTAAGCAAATATATTTGAAACTTCAGATAGTTTAGCTTAATTTCACAGCTGTGTTATCATTTTCATATTAGAAAGCATGAGGAAGTTTTAAACATAAAAAATCTTTGACCAAATCCAAATTTCTGAGTTTCAGAAAATTGCAGTTTTGAAATGTTCTTAATGAAATACCTCTCACAGTGAAAATAAGAATAAATTGCTAACACTATGTATCACGTTTGCAAGTAATAAAGTTATCTGTCAAGCAAGGATCTGTCTCAGATATTTTAATCACTACAGCCATGGTTTGTATGAGAATAGGAAAGTCAGAAACAGAAAGTCTGCTGGTCTTGTTAGCCAAAATTGTGGTGTTAAGGGTTGTCCTGCCATTCTAGGCAGAATCAAACCACTTCAGTCAACATCAAGGGAACTTCCCTTTCAGCAATTCCTGAAGAAAAAGCAGGAAAGAATTCTGGTTTCAGTACCCAATGAAAACATTGACAGCGCTTTAAAAAGCTGCATGAATCTCATCCTCCCAGATTGTTTCCCATATGAAATCAAGGCAAGGACTATGTCTATAACACATGTGGCAATTTCATCCACTCTCATTGTGGAGGAACTACTGATCAACACAAAGCTGTTGACAGTTCCCACCCACTGTCAACATACCCTCTGTTTTTGCTTATCAGAGGATATGTGCCAGGCTCACCATGATTAATGTGACTTTTGAAGCTGTAAAGAATAAAACACAAGGAATCAAAGCAGATGAAGTACAACAGATTAAATTCAAGTCATATAAACAATTACCATCTGTTTATATTCTTTCATTGATCCAGGCAATAAACCACAGCTCCACAGAATATGCAGGTATAAATGTGATATCCCCACATGGCAGCAATTGCATGATGGCACACAGAAGACTGTATCAGAGTTTCACATCTGCCCAAAGTTGCCATAAGAGCCTATTCTTACTCCTCAAGGACAAAAAAACAAGTGTAAGGATGTGAGAATTCCTTAACTGGATGTAATTTATAGGGAAATATAGGCAACATATAGGGGGTTTAACACAAACACACACATACACACACATTTTTAAATTTTGGTTTTGCTCATCTTGGGAAATGTATTACCAGGATCAACTATCTTATTTGTATGCTATCTAGTTAGGAGCTTCAAAGAACATGAATTATGACTAATACGGTGTGTTCTACAGACATCATCATTATTGTATAATTCTATACCACTATTCTATAATTCTCTCACCCAGTGATAAAAAAAAATCTTTAATGAAACATCCCAAGTTAACAAGCCAGGCATTTCACCTCTTGCTGCATATCTACATGCAGAATACTGCAAAATGCCTGTTGCCCACCAATGCTTTTAATTTTGAGAGATCAAGATGCCATATCCATTTCAGAAAAGCTGCAGGTATGCTCTTCTTCCAGCGATGTCCCCCAGAAATTGACAAGTTTCTAATAGTAGATCATTCACTTGACCTAGAAGTGCACTGGCCTGAAATGCAATGTATTTTAAAAATACAATTTAAGCCCTTGTGTCATACACCCATTAGAATACAGAGGACATTCAAGACTCTCTGGTTTATTTTCCTCATTTAGCCTAAAATACAGAATCATAGCGTTGGAAGAAATCACATGGGCCATCTAGTCCAATCCCCTGCCATGCAAGAAAGGGACAATCAAAACACCCCCAACAGATGGACATCAAACCTCTGTTTAAAAGCTTCCAAAGAAGGAGCTTCCACCACATTCTACAGCAGTGACTTCCACTGTTGAATAACTCTTACAGTCAGGAAGTTCTTTGTAATGTTCAATTGGAATCTCCTTTCTGTAATTTGAACCCATTGCTCCAAGTCCTAGTCTCCAGGGCAGCAGAAAACAAGCCTGCTACCTCTTCCTTATACATGGCTATCATGTCTCCTCTCAACTTTCTCTTCTGCAGGCTAAACAGACCCAGCTCTTTAATCCGCTCCTCAAAGGGCATGGTCTCCAGAACTTTGATCGTTTCAGTCACCCTCCTCTGGACATGTTCTAGCTTGTCAGTATCTCTCTTGAATTGTGATGCCCAGAATTATATACTGTGTACCAGGTGAGGTCTGATCAAAGCAAATAGAGAGGTACCATTACTTTCCTTGATCAGGACAGTATACTGCTTTTGATGCAGCCCAAAATTCCATTGGCTTTTTAAGCTGCTGCATCAAATTGCTGGCTCATGTTGTTGTCCACCCCAAGATCTTTTTCACATGGACTACTGTTGAGCCAGGTGTCATCAATCCTGTATTTTTACATTTCATTTTTTCTGCCTGCCAAATTTTACATTTCTCCTTGTTAAAATTCATTTTTGTTATAGTTTTGGCCCAACTCAGTCTGTTAAGGTAAATTTGAATCAAGAGCCTGTCTTCTGGAGTATCAGCTATTCCTATTAATTTGGTGTCATCTGAAAACTTGATAGTCATGTTCTCTAAACCTTCATCCAAGTCATTAATAAAGATGTTGAACTGAACAGAACTGGGCCCAGGACCTAACCCTGTGGTACTCCACTAGTTACTTCTTTCTAGGAACCACTGGTGAGCATCCTTTGGGCATCCTTTCCAATCCACTTAACAGTACTATTGCCTAGCCCACATTTTACTGGTAATCTTTCCTGGTACTGATGTCAGGCTGACTGAACAGTAACTGAGTAGTCTTTTTTTCTCCCTTCTGAAGACAGGGACATTTGCCCTCCTCCAGTCTGCTGGGACTTCTGTTCTCCAAGAATTCTTATATATTCTTGCCAGTGGTTCTGAAAGGGCTTCTGCTAGTTCCTTCAATACAATTGGATGTGGTTCACCTGGCCCTGGGAACTTGAATTTGTTTAGTATTCCTTGACTATTTATTTACTTATTTTGGTTTGCATATCCCCTATTGCCTCATCCACCCATATTGCTCAGGTTGAATTCTGATTTCCTTTTGGAAAAAGGCTGAGGCAAAGAAGCTGTTGAGTAAATTCTTCCTTTTCCCATGCAGAGGCCTTAACCGTGAACGTTGTCTTCCTTTTTCTACTAACATAACCAAATAACATCTGTTATAGAACTCCAGTATGCTGATGACAACGTTGTCTGTGTACATTCCGAAGAAAACCTACAAGCCACTCTAAACACCTTCGCAGAAACATACGAGACCTAAGCTGACACAACTCCACCAGCTCATTGAAAAAGTGTGAGTGACCAAGAAAATCCCAGCAGATTTTAAGGATGCCACCATCATCACACTCTTCAAAAAAGGGGAAAGAACAGACTGCAGAAACTATCGAGGTATCTTCCTTTTAACATCCGCTGGGAAAATCCTCACAAGAATCCTTGCAAACCACCTTCTACCCCTCTTGGAAGACACCCTCCCAGAATCCCAAAATGGCTTCCGCCCATCCAGAGGAACAGTGGACATGATCTTCACTGCACGACAGCCCCAGGAAAAATGCAGGGAACAAAATCAACCACTGTTCATGGCATTCATTGACCTTGCAAAGGCATTTGACGTAGTGACTTGAAGTGCTCTCTGGACCATCTCCAGAAAATCGGGTGCCCTAACAAATTTGTGAACATCCTGCGGCTCCTCCATGATGGCATGCTGGCAACAGTCTAGGACAGCAATGGCTCCCAAAGTGACCCATTTCAAGTGGAATCAGGTGTCAAACAGGGATGTGTTATTGTCCCAACTTTATTTTCCATCTTCATTGCTATACTTCATCTTGTTGATGGGAAGCTGCCCACCGGAGTGGAAATCATCTATCGGACAGATGGCAAGCTATTTAACCTCAGGTGACTGAAAGCCAAAACCAAGGTTACAACAACATCTGTTATAGAACTCCAGTATGCTGATGACAACGTCGTCTGTGCACATTCCGAAGAAAACCTACAAGCCACTCTAAACACCTTCGCAGAAACATACGAGAAGCTTGGCCTGTCACTGAACATTGAGAAAACCAAAGTGCTCTCCCAGCAGTCACCAGCCAATCCCTCTCCAATGCCAGAAATACAGCTTAATGGTGTAACATTAGAAAATGTTGACCATTTCCACTACCTTGGAAGCCACCTCTCCACACAAGTCAACACTGACACTGAAATACAACACCGACTGAGCTCTGCGAGTGCAGCATTTTTCCGAATGAAGCAGAGAGTGTTTGAGGACAGTGACATCCATAGGAATACTAAAGTGCTTGTTTATAAAGCTATTGTCCTCCCAACCCTGCTATACGCCTGCGAGACGTGGACTGTCTACAGACATCACATGCAACTCCTAGAATGATTCCTTCAGCGCTGCCTCCAAAAAATCCTGCAAATCTCTTGGGAAGACAAGCAGACAAATGTCAGCATGCTGGAAGAAGCAAAGACCACCAGCACTGAAGTGATAGTCCTCCGTCATCAACTCCGCTGGACTGGCTAAGTTGTCCGAATGCCCGACCACCGTCTCCCAAAGCAGTTGCTCTACTCAGAACTCAAGAACGGAAAGCGGAATGTTGGTGGGCAGGAAAAGAGATTTAAAGATGGGCTCAAAGCCAACCTTAAAAACTCTGGCATAGACACTGAGAACTGGGAAGCCCTGGCCCTTGAGCTCTCCAGCTGGATGTCAGCTGTGACCAGCAATGCTGTAGAATTTGAAGAGGCACAAATGGAGGGCAAAAGAGAGAAACGTCCCAAGAGAAAGACGCGTCAAGCAAACCCCAACTGGGACCGCCTTCCACCTGGAAACCAATGCTCTCACTGCAGGAGAAGATGCAGATCAAGAATAGGGCTCCACAGTCACCTACAGACCCACCGCCAGTACACCAATCTTGGAGGACAATCCTACTCGGAAAATGTGGGATCGCCTAAAGTAAGTACTCTGGTTTATAAGCCTGTATGTAAGCATACACCATGAATGCAAGAGATCATTGCCAAACTCTTGGATTACTTGATGAATTAAAAATGAAGAGCTAGAGATCAAAAGTAAAAAAAAATGAAGTGGGGATGTTAGTGCTTCCATCATTTCTAGAAGTAGAGTCAAAAGACATGAAAGTGGGAGGGAAGCATTGGCAAGATTAAGGAGCAGTTTTCATTGTCCCTCATTTCCAGAAACCAAAAGAGTCCACTAACTCGGGTTTGACTCTCCAAAGGTCTTTCCATAGTATGAAAACTTTAAATGTACATTTCTGCCAACTAGATTGCTGATTAGAACAATGCAAGTCATATAATACTACTTTACAGGAACTGCTCTGGTTGCCAATATGTTTCCAGTCTGAAATCAAGAGACTGATATTAATATTTTAAACCCAAAATAATTTGGAACCTCAATACTTGGAAGGTTTATTTCCCCCTCTATATCTTGGTCCAAGGACTATTAGATGAGTTCTCTTCTGTGATCTACCACTAGAGCAATACTACTGTTTTAAATATTCTTACTGCTTTGACACGTTGCTCTATATACAGATATGCATACATATCAGGATCAACTGAACTCTTTAAATGTATTATATACTGTGCTGAGATCTTTGGATACAGAGTCTGATATAAACATTTTAATAAATGCATTTTCATTAAAAATCCTGTGTTTTGTTTAAAATTACATCTATGGGGTGACTTTGGTTTTTCCAGGAATAAAACCCAAACTTATGAATTGTTCAATTATTCACATATATGGATGCCCTCTTAATAAGTAATAAAGAATTTTAATACTGAGGTTAAGTGTTATTATAAAACAACACTATAAAATAATTTGCAATTGGCAAAAATATTAAAATGTCCATTAGTATGTTTTTATTCTTCTAAAAAAAGTTAAATGCTTCAGAAATAACTGGCCAATCAGTTCACCAAAACTTTGACAGGTTATACAGTATTTCAAATACTAAATAATTTTTCCTTCATTCCAGCCAAGAATAGGCAACTGGCAGCTATTAACCTGCTTTAATCTCTTCTTGGAATCTATCAGTTAATATATCTGGGAAGAGAAATGGATCTCCCACTGTTGTTTCCTGCCTCATGGACAAGGAGAAACAAGGGGAAAGAATAGGCAATCTTTGGATAGGCAATCCCTAGCTCTTTCTTCACCTGGTTTCAGGTCCAATTTATTGTTTACAGCCCTTGATTAATCACACATTCCAAATAAGTGCTTAAGAAGAAAAGGGTTAACTAACGAAGAGGGGAAATCACTGATTTAGACAAATATATATTTGGTGTATTTGTATTTAGCAAACAAACAAGTTTTTCCTCCAAAGCAAGAACCATCTGAAATTCAGAAACCTGACATTTTACCAAACTCCCATGCCAATTTTCAAATTTGGTTTAAAAATTCCATTACAAGAGTATTGGAGGTTTCAAGACAATTATCTTCAATAGTAAATTACCAGGGTGATTATTGAGTCTATTCCTTCAAGAACAATTCAGTGCCATATTAGCATGCCCATTTAATTGTTTTTATAATTTAATTTACTTTTTAAAGATATTTACATTACAGCTTTTATCAAACAAGTAAATGTTTTATCATCGGTTTCAGGTACTATGTTCTCAAAGCCTTTGCTTACTTTTCTCTAAAGCTTTCCAAGTGTCCAGTAATTAAATGGTACAAGTGATATTTGGGAAAATCTTTGAAACAAGAAATCAACAATCAATATTACATAAAATTGGCATCACTGCAACAGAAGAGGTTCAGTGTCATCTCAACAAAAATAAATAGGTTACAGTTGTTAGATACCACTTAAATGAATGATGGAGCTTCTCTATCTTCATTTTTTAATGGACAGGAAAAACTGAACTTGGAACGAATCCAACACATTGCAGTGAAACAGAGGAAACAGGCATATTTAGGATATGCCTGTGCAAAAGGTGACAGCTGGGAGATGTTTCTTTATGCAGGCACTAAGTAATGAAGTTACAATCAAAATTATTGATCTGTGTTCAACAAATCAACTCCATCACAGTAAGAGTCAAACTAGGCATTAAGAGAAAGTGAATTTGTTTATTCACGTGTGTTCAAGAGAATGTTAGAGGGTTGTTTTCCCCCGGAAGAAATGGGGCTCTATCCGTGCTCCACCTTGGGCTTTTCATTTAGACAAGTTCTACTGCAAATAATAATAATAATAATAATAAATTCAATGTCTGACAGAAAAGTGACAATGCATCACCAATTAAGGCAGGGAAAATTCAGCTTTCATCAACTAGTTGCTCCTTTGGATACAAAAATCTAGACATCATTGTGTGCAGTGTAGAAGAAAAGGGCAGAGAAGAGAATTTAAAAAATGATATGCCCTCATATCAGCACAGCTTGGCCCTGTAGCATACAACTGGTATTCATGAAATAATCTTTCTATACGATAAGTGAAATATTAACCCCAACTAAATGAAATTAATGGAACTTATGCAATTGGTTGACTAACACATTCCATAATTTTAGAGGTCTATTTGACTAAACCCAATGTTTTGCTTGTTTTACTCTTCAAGTAATTTCACAATTTTGGCCACTTTTATGCAAGCTAGAAATTCAGGATGTAGAGCAAATATCATTTCAGAAGAACAATAAAACATTACAAAACTGCTAACACATATAGATCTCTTCCTATTGAACTAAGTATGATTAAAGTATTTGCTTATATTTAATCAAAACTAGAGATGTTTTATTACGTTGATTTTAAAGTCAATCAGGATGGTGATGAGACTGGCAACAAAATCTGGTATGAGGAAGAGTTGAAAGCCTAAGACAGTGGTGGTGAACCTATGGCACACGTGTCAGAAGGGGCATGCAATGCCCTCTCTCCTGCCCCCCTTGCTCCCCCCCCCCCAAATGGTTTGGGAATGCGGTCTTGGAAAGGTTCGCCATCACTGGCCTAGGGTATACAGGTTCTTCTCAAAAAATTAGCATATAGTGCTAAAGTTCATTATTTTCCATAATGTAATTATAAAAATTAAACTTTCATATATTTTAGATTCATTGCACACCAACTGAAATATTTCAGGTCTTTTTTTGTTTTAATACTTATGATTGTGGCATACAGCTCCTGAAAACCAAAAAATCCTATCTCAAAAAATTAGCATATCAGGAAAAGGTCCTCTAAACGAGCTATTAACCTAATCATCTGAATCAACTAATTAACTCTAAACACCTGCAAAAGATTCCTGAGGCTTTTAAAAACTCCCAGGCTGGTTCATTATTCCAAACCGCCATCATGGGTAAGACTGCTGACCTGACTGCTGTCCAGAAGGCCATCATTGACACCCTCAAGCAAGAGGGTCAGACCCAGAAAGAAATTTCTGAACAAATAGGCTGTTCCCAGAGTGCTGTATCAAGGCACCTCAATGGGAAGTCTGTGGGAAGGAAAAAATGTGGCAGAAAACGCTGCACAACGAGGTAACCGGACCCTGAGGAAGATTGTGGAGAAGGACCGATTCCAGACCTTGGGGGACCTGCGGAAGCAGTGGACTGAGTCTGGAGTAGAAACATCAAGAGCCACCGTGCACAGGCGTGTGCAGGAAATAGGCCACAGGTGCCGCATTCCCAGGTCAAGCCACTTTTGAACCAGAAACAGCGGCAGAAGCGCCTGACCTGGGCAACAGAGAAGCAGCACTGGACTGTTGCGAAGTGGGCCCAAGTCCTTTTTTCTGATGAAAGCAAATTTTGCATGTCATTCGGAAATCAAGGTGCCAGAGTCTGGAGGAAGACTGGGGAGAAGGAAATGCCAAATTGCCTGAAGTCCAGTGTCAAGTGCCCACAGTCAGTGATGGTGTGGGGTGCCATGTCAGCTGCTGGTGTTGGCCCACTGTGTTTTATCAAGGGCAGGGTCAATGCAGCTAGCTATCAGGAGCACTTCATGCTTCCATCGGCTGAAAAGCTTTATGGAGATGAAGATTTCATTTTTCAGCACGACCTGGCACCTGCTCACAGTGCCAAAACCACTGGTCAATGGTTTACTGACCATGGTATTACTGTGTTCAATTGGCCTGCCAACTCTCTTGACCTGAACCCCATAGATAATCTGTGGGATATTGTGAAGAGAAAGTTGAGAGACGCAAGACCCAACACTCTGTATGAGCTTAAGGCCGCTATCGAAGCATCCTGGGCCTCCATAACACCTCAGCACTGCCACAGGCTGATTGCCTCCATGCCACACCACATTGAAGCAGTCATTTCTGCAAAAGGATTCCCAATCAAGTATTGATTGCATAACTGAACATAATTATTTGAAGGTTGACTTTTTTTTTGAAAATCACTTTTATTTTATTGGTCAGATGAAATATGCTAATTTTTTGAGATAGGATTTTTGGGTTTTCAAGAGCTGTATGCCACAATCATCAGTATTAAAACAAAAAAAGACCTGAAATATTTCAGTTGGTGTGCAATGAATCTAAAATATATGAAAGTTTAATTTTTATCATTACATTGTGGAAAATAATGAACTTTAGCACTATATGCTAATTTTTTTGAGAAGGACCTGTATTTAACCCAAAAAGATATGACTGAGGAAAGACATAGAAACGGTATTCTATCTAAAAAAATGTCACATAAAAGACAATTCTTTCTGTTGTTCCAGAAGATATGATTAGAACAAGCAAGTGGAAACCACGGGTAAAATGATTTCAAAGGAATTCAAGAGAAACTTTCTGATGATACAATAGGCAGTCATTGGCCAATGGTATTTAAGTAAAATCTGGATTACTATTTGTCAGGGATGCAATGAGTGAATCATGCATGACGAAGCACTAAGTTCAACAATGTTCTCTGAAGTCCTTTCCATTTATTGATCCTACCATGAACCTGTCAGACACCTATGATAATCTGGGGAGGGCCTTCTCTCTGACCCACCACCCGCTCAACTTTGTTTGGTGGCATCCCAGGAGATTGGTCTACTTGGTGGCTGCTCCTAGACTGTGGAACGCCTTCTCAAGAGAGACCAGGCTGGCCCCATCCCTGGCATTAGAAAATTAGGGGTTTTGTTCCAGAAAGGAGTCAACATTGGGAGACACAGATGGTGATGCTCATGTTGTTTTCTTTTGGCTAGGTGAGGATGGATCAGAGGTCATTTACTTTTTCTTTCCTTCTTTTCTTCCCTTTTTTCTTTTTGGCATTTTTGTGTTTCTGCTCTATATTTCTTTTTATTGATACATTTTTTTACTTTTAATGTAACTTTTAAAACTTGTAAAATAAAGTCAAAACATTAAAAAATGGATAGCCCCATCCCTGTTTGTCTAACAAAATATATTTCAACAAGGACAACTTAGGCAGAAAAAAATGAAATGCAAAGATACTGGATGGGTGATGTTAGGCTCGACAACAGGATTTCTGGGAGCTGATGGCCAAAACACCAGAGAAAAAGTGGTCTAGATCAAGGGAACTCATGGTGCATGTCTATTCAGCTTTGGTTAGACCTCACCTGGAATACTGTGTCCAATTCTGAGCACCACAGTTTAAAAGAGATATTGACAAGATAGGTGACCAGAGGGAAACTAAAATTATCAAAGCTCTGGAGAACATGCCCTTTGAGGAGCGGCTTAAAGCACTGGGTCTGTTTAACCTGCAGAAAAGATGGTTGAGAAGAGACATGATAGCCATGTATAAATTTGAGAAAGGATGTCATAAGGAAGAGGGAGCAAGTTTTCTGCTGCCCTGGTGACTAGGGCTCGGAGCAATGAGTTCAAATTACAGGAAGAGATTCCACCTAAACATTAGGAAGAACTTCCTGACTGTAAGAGCTATTCACCAGTGAAACTATCTGCCTCAGAGTATGGTGGAAGCTCCTTCCTGAGAAGCTTTTAAACAGCAGTTGGATGGCCATCTGTTAGGGGGTGCTTTGATTGTGCCTTTCCTGCATGCATGGCGGGGGTTGGACTAGATGGCCCATGAGGCCTCTTCCAACTCTATTCTTCTATTCTGCAGGCAGGGAAAACCCTTTCTCTGTCAGCAGGTATTTGAGAAAGGATAAGGGACATGCTGCTGGGAAGATGTGGGTGGGACTCGAGGGATCAGGACTATAGTTTTAAATGCTATTTTAAGTATATTATGTTTTAACTGTATTTTAACCTAAATCCACACTATATATTTTTTGTAGTCATTTTGTTTTCAAATGTGACTAATGGGTGTGAGTGTTTGCTGTCATGAGTCCCCATGCGGAGAAAGGTGAGGTATAATAAAAGAAATAAAAAAGTTGTATGCTATGTCTTGGATACTATTCAACATTGGACTTCTCAAATGTACTGCACATTGGATTACCTCTGTACGAAGTTCAGAAACCCCAATTAGTTGAAAACATGACAGCCAGATTGGTTACAGGAACATCTAGGAGTGAGTATATTACATCCATATTAACGTCACTCCACTGGCTGCCAATTTATTGGCTTTGATCTTTAAAGCCCTACATGGTTTGGGTCCAGGTTATCAGGATTGCCTTCTTCTGCACAATCTGCCCTTTAGGACATCAAGGTCCTCTTGATGGACAGCTACTTCAGCCAGCCTGAACCCGACTAGCGACTGTCACCCAGAGGGCCTTTTCATCAGCCACCCCACAACTGTGGAATGACCTGTCGGAAGAGATCTGACAGCTAAACAAGGTGTCCGAATTTAATATGCAATTGAAGACCCATCTCTTCTGGCAGCCTACCCAGTCAACCTTCAATCATGAGTTTTGCTTTACATTATATTGCTATTATGTCAATTCTGTATCTGTGTTTGGTATATACAGGAATCTATATATTTATGGTTTTATCTTTTTAATTTATTATGTTTTTATACATATATTTTTGAATTTGTTGTACCCCACCTTAAGCCATTAGGAGAGGAGGATAAAAATTATAGTGCATTTTAATATTATTATTGTATTATTAATCCCATACTCTGTGAACTCAAGATCTTCCACTTATAGCAAGATTTCTGCCTATAGAAGGGGTAGTTCTTTTCATGTATGGATTCTCATTCTGTTCAGAGGAAAGAAATAGGATTCAGGACTATGTTTACAATCATGCATTAATATTAAGGATTTTTAATACTGCACAAAAGTTTGCTTCAAAGTAATTATGGAGAGCTACATTAATTCCATAAAAGCAATGGTCTCTGCACTGTTATCACCACGTTAGACTAGTTTTCTCAATGCAACAATTACATTAAATCTGAAATAAATAAAAAGAGGATTTTGATCAGTAAACTCTCTTGATCATCTATTAGCATCTTGGATTTTCTTTCACAACTTAGAGATATATGCAAAGAAACCTGATTTCATGCCACATGTGTTTTTTAAAGGTTGGGAGAAAGTGTTATTGGAATACCACACTCATATTTCTACCACCATGGTACAGAGCGTTTTATTGATATGTCAAAGGAAATTGCCATTCTTCAAATATAAACTGTTGAAGTATACAAAATTTGTGTTCTACCCAACCCTCATAGTCAACAGATGACTGTTTATACCCACAATCATACTCTACTGGTACAATAACATAGCACAAAGTCAAGAAGAAACCTAACAGGCCCTGCTACTTTTGTAAATGTTCAGTTGTTCGCCAATTAATGGGGGAAGGGGGTCCCAGCACTATGCAGTCTTCATAATAACATGCCTCTACATGTCTTCATGACTCAAAAATAAACACAATATTTGATTTGCTTCTGAAACTTGACTATGGAAGAGACAAAGTTTCAAGCCACGCAGGTCTTTAAAGGAGAGTCAATGTAAAAAAACATGTCCAGATAAGGAATGGGACAGAGTACATGAAAGCTCATGCTATATAAAGTATTAGACCTCAAAAGTCCTCTATTGTTCTTGATGCAACACACTAATATGGCTGTTTTGGAAATAGTATTTGCCAACAGTATTCTCCCTATTCAGAAAAAAAGTTTTCATGACTACTTCAAGTTTTCCCCTACTTTCAAGGTAATAACATCTGCAGAGCACTATAGTAATGAAGCCTCACGTGTATACTTGAGACAAATCTTATGACCGAAACAAACACAACTGCTGAATAGAATTTCCAGACAGGCACTAGACACTACCATAGCCTGACTTACTAGACATGGGGCTAATTGCAAGAGCACCCCAAGGCCAAAATACTAAAAGGACAGCCACTCTTCCCACCAATTATAGGGTTTGACAATTTTTATTTCAGCCTTGTCTGGTTTCAGTTTAACACAGGAAGTTACTGAAATAGTGAATTAGGGCAAGTTAACAGGAAACTGCAAAGGTAACAGCACAAGATTGTGAAAAAGCTGCCAAATAAGAGATGCAGGCAAAACAGGATTTTAAATGACTACTTATTGTAAGGCATATGAGGAAACACTGAATGAGCTGGCTATGTTCAACTTGATTCAGAGAAGACTGAGGGTTGACATCATTGCACTTTTTAAATACCTCAAGGGTTGTCACACAAAGGAGGGAGGTCTATTTTTGTTGCCCCAGATGGTAGGACTGCATGAAATAGTCTGAAGTTACAGGAAAGTGGATTTCTATTGCACATTATAAGGAACTTCTTCACAATAAGAGCAGTGTCTAGTGATGTGGTGGGGTCTCCTTCTCCTGATCTCTTTAAAGGAGTCTGGACAGCTACCTCCTGAGAATGTTCAATCATGCATGGCCCATGAAGCACCTCCCTTCCAATAATATATGATTTCAAGGATTTCCATTTTGAAAAGTTAACTTCATCAGGCTACAAAGACCTGCACCGTTTAGCATGATGTAGCACAAATGAACACTCACTGATTTTAGCATACTTGTGCAGAGTTCTGCATTTGTGTGCAAGGAACTAGGTTAACAGCCTGGCTGCCAGGAATATCATAAAGGAAAGCACCACAACCAGCCAATCCTCTGCTATTTGATCTTGATATTTGTAACAGGTACAAATGACACCCAAAGATTGTTTGTTTTTTTTCCGAGTCAGAAGCGACTTGAGAAACTTCTGGTGGCTTCTGGTGTAGAAGAATTGGCCGGCTACAAGGACATTGCCCAGGGGACACCCAAATGTTTTACCATTCTGTGGGAGGCTTCTCTCATGTCCCCGTATGGAAAGCTGGAGCTGGCAGATGAGGCTCACTTCATCTCATGGAACCGCCAACATTTAGGCCAGCAGTTCAGCCAGCACAAGGGTTTAACCCACCGATTCTCAAAGTGGGCGGTACCATCCCCTGGTGGCCGGTGAGGCAATCCAAGGGGGCGGTGGGAGGCTCAGGGGAATTTGGGGGTGGTGAACCCCTTTAAGGAGGTGGTGAACTATTGGCCATTTAGGAGGGGTCGCACGGCCCTCTTCTTTGGCCCCGCCCACTTCACTTTGACCTGCATATTAGATATTTGGATTAGAATTCGTAAGAGTAGCAAAATTATTTATGAAGTAGCAACGAAAATATGGTTGGGGTTCACCACAACCTGAGGAACCTTATTTAGGGGTCACGGCATTAGAAAGGTTGAGAACCACTGGATTAATACATATATCTTTCTGTTTAATTGCTATTAAATTTTTAAAAATTAATTTCTAGAGGGGCGGTGAGTAAATATTTTTCAGGAAAGGGAGCGGTAGGTGAAAAATGTTTGGGAACCACTGGTTTAACCCATTGCGCCACCACGGCTCCAAAGATCTGTGATCAATTAAGCATTCTCTACTTAACCCTTTCATTATTGTAACGGCCCCTGCTCATCTTCATCTGAATCCAACCCAAGTGCAAGGACATTTTTTTAAAAAGTTCTTAAGAGCAAGACGTGTGGGCACTGTAGAATATTTGATTGTTTTATTTAAAAGTTTTAAGTATTTATGGGATTTTAATGAATCATCTTATTTAATTTTATTTCTATAAAATTTGTACGCTGTGGATTTTAAATTGCATGAATGTAGTGAGCCACTTTACATCTCAAATCAAGAGAGAAGAGTGGGATACATATGAATATACAGTGGATCCTCAGTGCCCTTCCACATAGCCATATAACCTGGAATATCAAGACAGACAATCTACAATATCTGCCTTGAATTGGGTTATCAGAGTCCACAATGCCATATAATCTACTTCAATGTGGATTTTATACAGATGTGCAGAAAGGGCCTCAGCTAACTCGGGGCCCTTCTAGCCATAGAATCCAGAATATCAAGGCAGAACATCCCACAATATCTACTTTGAACTGGAATATCTGAGTCCACACTGCCATATATTCCAGTTCAAAGCAGATAATGTGGAAATCTTGCCTTGATATTCTGGGTTATATGTCTGTGTGGAAGGGTCCAGAGCTTAAGCAACCAGGATTCTCAAGCAAGTGGCAAAAATTAAGAAATACTTTAAAATTAAAGTATCTGTAGAACACAGAAAAACTTCATATATTAACTTAAAATTGCATAACGCAGTCATAAAACTGTTTTTATAATACAGCAAAACTGACTTACATTAAGTTTGTCTTAGGGCATTTCCAGACAGGCCCTATATCCCAGGATCTGATCCCAGGTTTCCTGCTTTAAACTGGATTATATGAGTTTGCACTATCAAATAATCTAGGATATTTTTATATTCTTATGTTTTATTTAATTGTGTTTTTATCTGGATTGTTATATTTTACTATGTTCTTATTTTAATTGTGTTTTTGTTTTAATTGTTTTGATTTTATGTGTTGTGGGCATTTTAACCTGTATGTAAACTGCCCCGAGTCCCTTTGGGAGATGGTGGTGGGGTGTAAGAATAAAGTTGTTATTATTATTGTTAAACCAGGGCCCCCTGGTAGCGCAGCTGGTTAAACTGCTGAGCTGCTAAACTTGCTGACACAACGGTTGGCGGTTCGAATGCGGGGAGCGTTAGCTCCAGCTTCTGCCAACCAAGCAATTCGAAAACATGCAAATGTGAGAAGAATAGGTAAAGCTTCTGCAAGAAAGTAATGGGCGCTCCTTGTAGTCATACCAGCCACATGAGCCAAGAGTTGTCTACAGACTTAGAAATTGAGATGAACCCCACCCCCATAGTGGGAACAACTAGACTTAATGTCAAAGGGGAACCTTTACATTTTATTACTATTAAAACCCGGGATCAGATCATGTATTTGAAAAAATTCTCTGAATATAAGGTTTGGGAGCTTTCTGCTTAAAAATAAACAAAAATGTGGTTCAGTGAAAAAACACAGATTTAGCTGCCTTTTACACCACTCAATATTCCAGGATCTGATTCCAGATTATCTGCTTTAAACTGGATTATATGAACCTGCACTGTCAAATAATCTGGGATAAACAGAAAACCTTGGGATATAGGGCCTGTCTGGAAGGGCTCTAAATCTGTTTTCAATTACGACTATATTTCAACGTGAATATCCGGTGAAGACTGCAAAGAGTTTATGGGGCACTGAATATTAGGCCTATTTGTAATTTCAAACAACCAGAAACTACATTTTTCTGGCACCAACCAATTCTCATGGGTGCCGAATGACAAAGGGCCCTTCCAAACAATCACATAACCCAGAATACAAAGGCAGGAAATCCCACAATATCTGCTTTGAACTGGGTTATGTGATTCCACACTGTCATATAACCCAGTTCAAAGTGGAAAATGTGAGACTTTATTCAGCTGCGTGGAAAGGGGCCAAAGTGTCTACTGTGATAATATTAGGGGAGAATGAGGGTCTTATACCCCAGAATATCAAGGCAGAAAATCCCACAATATCTGCTTTGAACTGGGTTATGTGAGTCCACACTGTCATATAACCCAGTTCAAAGCAGAAAATGTGAGACTTTATTCAGCTGTGTGGAAAGGGGCCAAGAGTCTAATGTGATAATATTAGGGGAGAATGAGGGTCTTATATCCCAGAATATCAAGGCAGGAAACCCCACAATATCTGCTTTGAACTGGGTTATGTGAGTCCACACTGCCATATAACCCAGTTCAAAGTGGAAAATGTGACATTTTATTCATCTGTGTGGAAGGGGCCAAAGAGTCTACTGTGATAGTATTAGGGGAGAATGAGGGTTTTATATTCCAGAATATCAAGGCAGAAAATCCCATAATATTTGCTTTGAACTGGGTTATCTGAGTCCACACTGTCATATAACCCAGTTCAAAGCAGAAAATGTGAGACTTTATTCATCTGTGTGGAAGGGGCCAAAGAGTCTACTGTGATAGTATTAGGGGAGAATGAGGGTCTTATATCCCAGAATATCAAGGCAGAAAATCCCACAATATCTGCTTTGACCTGGGTTATCTGAGTCCACACTGTCATATAACCCAGTTCGAAGTGGAAAATGTGAGATTTTATTCATCTGTGTGGAAGGGGCCAAAGAGTCTACTGTGATAGTATTAGGGGAGAATGAGGGTCTTATATCCCAGAATATCAAGGCAGAAAATCCCACAATATCTGCTTTGACCTGGGTTATCTGAGTCCACACTGTCATATAACCCAGTTCAAAGTGGAAAATGTGAGATTTTATTTAGCTGTGTGGAAGGGGCCAAAGAGTCTAATGTGATAATATTCGGGGAGAATGAGGGTCTTATATCCCAGAATATCAAGGCAGAAAATCCCACAATATCTGCTTTTGAACCGAGTTATTGGAGTCCACACTCAGATAATATGGGGTTTTCTGCCTTGATATTCTGGAATATAGGGCTATGTGGAATGGCCTCCATGTAATGTGGGATTTTCTGCCTTGATATTCTGGGTATATAGGTCTGTGTGGAAGGACCCCAAGACTCGACCAAAAAACCCCGCATTATTCCCCCGAGGAGCTGAAGAACAAGTGCTGAAAGGCCGGTGTGGGCCGCCACCCCTTCCTTTCCCTTCCCTTCGGGCTTTCAATGCGGCTCCGTGGTGGAGGGGCAGCTTCTCTGGCAGGGAAATAGGAAGCGGAAGAGGCCTGTGGCAGAAGCGAGGAGCGGCCGCGGGGCTTCCCGCTGAGGCCGAGAATGGAAACAGGCGGGGCCGAGGGAGTCCGGCCGGCCGGCGACAACTTTTTCCCCCGCTCTCAGGCCCAGGTTCCTCCTCATTCCCCTCAGCGGAAGGGCTGTAACTTTTCCCCCTTCCCCAACTTCTCCCGAGGAAGAGGAGGAGGAGGCGGCCATTGGAAGGGAGGAGGGGAGCGGCCTCCGCCCGGCATCTCTCTCTTCACTGAGGGGAGCGGCCGGGCTCGGTTCCGCCTCCGCCATGTTCTCTCTGTCGCCTCAACCGCCTTCTTCTCTTCCTCGACTCCCCCTCCCTCCTCTCCTCACCACAGGCTGCCTTCTCCTCAGAGGCAGCATGGCGGCCTCGACTTACCGGACGGCGCTGCCGCTCCCCGCCGCCGCCGTCCTGGCCAAAGCTCCCTCTCCTTCTCTCTCTCTCCCTCCTGTCCCGCCCTCTTCCCCCTCCCTTCTGCCTGGGCGAGGCTTGGAGCCGTTGCCGTGACGCTGCACGCGCAGCCTCGCGCTGGCTTCCCGTTGAGCGCTCGCGCACAGCAGGAGTAGGGCGGGGCCACCTCTGCTCTGCTCGGAAATGCGCATGCGTGGAGGCACTGCAGCCCTCTCTTCTGTCTCTCCCTCTCTCTCTCTCTCCCCCCTCCCGCCCACCCTCCGTTCTTGGTCGCGAGCGCTCCGCTGAGAATGCGCATGCGCGGAGGAACTGCAGCCTTCTCTCCTCTCTTTCTCTCCTCTCCCGCCCACCCTCCGTTCTTGGTCGCGAGCGCTCCGCTCAGAATGCGCATGCGCGGAGGAACTGCAGCCTCTCCTCTTTTCTCCCTCTCCCCGCTCTTGGGGAAGAGTTCTCCGCTCAGAATGCGCATGCGCGGAGGAACTGCAGCCTCTCCTTTCTCCCTCTCCGCTCTTGGGGAGAGTTCTCCGCTCAGAATGCGCATGCGCGGAGGAATTACAGCCTCCTCTTTTCTCCCACCCTACGCTCTTGGGGCGAGCGCTCTGCTCAGAATGCGCATGCGCGGAGGAACTGCAGCCTCTCCTCTTTTCTCCCACCCTCCGCTCTTGAGGCGAGCGTTCCGCTCAGGATGCGCATGCGCGGGGGAACTGCAGCCGCTCCTCTTTTCTCCCACCCTCCGCTCTTGGGGCGAGCGCTCTGCTCAGAATGCGCATGCGCGGAGGAACTGCATCCTTTCCTCCTTTCTATTTTTCTTTCTCCCCAGAAAAAAAGGCAGCAGAGAAGAAGGTGGAAAAGTGACTCCATGATTATACTACGCTGTTAAAGCGCTGTTGTTCCGCTTTCATTGCTTGGCTGTCTCCTGTGGATTCCTGGGATTTGCAGTTTTTAAGGGGACTGGGAGAGAGAGAGGTCATGCACTGAATCTACACAAGACATGGGCAATTTTCGGCCCTCCACTTGTTTTGGACTACAACTCCCACAATTCCCAACAGCCGGTAGACTTAGGAATTGTGGGAGTTGAAGTCCAAAACACCTGGAGCGCCAAAGTTGGCCCATGCCTGGTCTACACTGGGATTAATGCAGCATTGCGCCACTTTAACTGCCAATGCTATGGACTCCTAGGATTTGTAGTTCTTGCAAAACTACATAGAACTCCCTGGTTGACTTTGATTTCGGCCTACCTTTCGAGGCTGTTGTGACTATAAAGTGGGGAGGAAAAGCTGCCTTGGCAATAAAGGTGGGCTATATAGTTGGCCTTCCCCATTTGCAGGTTAAGTAAAGGTTTTCCCCTGACATCAAGTCCAGTTGTGTCCAACTGAGGTGTGCTGCTCATCTCCATTTCTAAGCCGAAGAACCTGCATTGTCCGTAGACACCTCCAAGGTCATGTGGCCAGCATGACTGCATGGAGCGCCGTTACCTTCCCGCTGGAGCGGTACCTATTGATCTACTAAAATGTGCATGTTTTTGAACTGCTATGTTGGCAGAAGCTGGGGCCGACAGCGGAGGCTCACACCACTCCCTGGATTCGAACCTGCAACCTTTCGGTCAACAAGCTCAGCGCTTTAACCCACTGAGCCACTGGTACACTTTTGTAAATTGGTTATTTGTTGATTTTTGTTGTTGTCAGGAGCGACTTGAGAGACTGCACGTTGTTTCCGGTGTGAGAGAATTGGCTATCTGCAAGGACGTTGCCCAGAGGACGCCCGGATGTTTGATGTTTTACCATCCTTGTGGGAGGCTTCTCTAATGTCCCTGCATGGAGAGCTGGAGCTGACAGAGAGAGCTCGACCCATTCTCCCTGGATTTGAACCGCTGACCTGACGGTCAGCATTCCTGCTGACACAAGGGTTTAACTCATTGTTCCACGAGGCAATCGATATGATTAATATGTTCTCTCCAGGAATCTCTTGGTCTTCCAATGCTTTTCTGTGTTCAACTTCCACCTGAAATTGGCCATAAAATGGCATTGAAGAACCTGGAGATTACTATAAGATGTTCTAGGTGACTATAGTAACTTCCTGTGAAAGTGATTCATTCAGGGTTGGTGGTGCTGAGCTGCTGAACTTGCTGACCAAAAGGTTGGTGGTTCGAATCTGGGCAGCAGGGTGAGCTCCCACTGTTAGCCCCAGCTTCTGCCAACCTAGCAGTTCAAAAACATGCAAATGTGAGTAGATCAATAGGTACCATTCCAGCGGAAAGGTAACGGTGCTCCATGCAGTCATGCCGGCCACATGACCTTGGAGGTGTCCACGGAAAACACTGGCTCCTCAGCTTAGAGATGGAGATGAGCACCACCCTCCAGTTGGACATGACTAGACTTAATGTCCGGGGAAAACTAAACCTTTACTATAGTTTTCTGTTTCCATAATAATTTCAGGAATGTATCTCCCATAGATGTGGGTGTTATATTGTAGTGTAATGTAATGTTAATTTTTGTACAGTTCCATTGTATTTTTTAAAATTGTAAGCCACTTTGAGCTCCAATTTTGGGGGGAAACAGGATACAAACAACAAAAGATCCTTTTCCCCCACACCATTGTGACAGTTATTCTATATTCCTTTGTCTTGAATACTAACCCATCAAAGTTAACAATAACAAAAAAAAACCCTACTCAGATGTAAAACTTAATATCTTTTAGGCTCACGTTGCAGTTGTTTATATAAGGGACTGACTAAATATGCACAGGACTGTTTTGTTAAGCTCATTACAACAAACTGCTTCTCTTCCTGCCAGTGCAATTATGTCTGACTAACTTTAGATAAATTGGGTCTTGTGTAAAACTGGCAGGAAGTTGCAGTGACAGTGACATTTGTAGGAAAGGGAGTGGTGGCAGAAAGAAAGACAAGTTCCTCACAATGAAAAAACACTATGTTCTTTCCAAAGTGTCTTGCTATCTTTAGTTCATTTTGTGAAATTTTTGCAGCCTGCCCCTAAACATAGTTATTCCAGAGAACGTTGGGACTTTTTTGCCAACTTGATTAGAATAAGGCAGGGGTCGGGAACCATGAAAGCAAAATATTTGGAAACTCAGAGCCATGAAAGCAAAATATTTGGAAATTTATTTCAGTGGGAGCCGTATAATATATATAATATATTTTAAGACTGAATTCAACTAAATGTGCATACATACTATGAGAAAAGGATTCCCCCGGCAGAAGGATGGGACACTTCAGACCTGGCTCTGCAAAAGGCATGATCAGGACTCTGGGAAGGAAGAGAAGACGGAAGGAAGGGGAAAAGAAAGAAAGAAAGAAAGGGGAAATAAAGGAAGGAGGGGGAGAATAAGAAAGAAAAGAAGAATGTTCTATGGAAAAGGGAAAAAAACAAAAGCAGGAGAGAGACAAGGAGGGGAAAAGAAAGGAAATGGGAAGGGAGGAAAGGAAAGGGTGGGGAAAAGAAAGGAAAGGGAGTGAGGAAAAAGTAAAAATAATGAAAGGAAAAAAGAAAGAAGGAGGGAGGGAAGTGAAAAAAGGATGGAGAAGGAATGGAAGATTTTGGGGGAAAGAATACAAGAGGAAGGAAGGAAGATGGAGGAAAGAAGGAAGGGGAGAGAGGGATGGAAAAGGAAGGAGAGAAGGAGAAGGTATGGGTGAAGGGGAGAAAGAAACCAAGGAAGAGGAAGGGAGAAGGAGAATGGAGGAAAGAACGAAGGGGAGAGAGGGAGGGAAAAGGAAGGAGAGAAGGAAAGGTTTCCTGCTTCATGCTGGGAAACCGAGGCCTGGGCTGCTCTGGAGAGCCAGATGCAATCATGAAAAGAGCCACATCTGGCTCCCGAGCCATAGGTTTGCTACCCCTGAAATAAGGCTAGTTGTCCATATAAATACTGATGTACCTTTGTTTAGAGTTTTTATGTGCACAAATGTATATAGCAGGCATGGGCAGACTTTGGCTCTCCAGGTGTTTTGGACTTCAACTCCCACAATTCCTAACAGCCAGTTGGCTGTTAGGAATTGTGGGAGTTGAAGTCCAAAACATCTGGAGGGCCAAAGCTTTCCCATGTTTGGTATATAGGCATGCAAAGTTTAACAAAGCCTCTGACAAATGGTGCATCTACACTGTAGAATTAATGCAATTGGACATCATTGTAGCTGCCATGGCTCAAAGCTACGGAATAATAAGAATTGTCATTTCCAAGGTCTTTAGCCTTCTCTGTCAAAGAGTGCTGGTGCCTTACTAAACTACAACTGCTATGGCAGTTAAAGTGATGCCAAACAGTATTAATACTGCAATGCAGATTTTCTCAAAGAAGCCCCTTTTTTACGCCTGTTCTTTGCCTCATTCTCAATGTAAGTTTTTAGCATTCAGTCAGTCAGTCAGTCAGTCAGTAGCCTTTATTTCGGTCAACAAACCATCGGCTAAGGGTTTTTAGCATTGGGGACTGGAGAAACACAGTTTTTTGGTGTCAGGCAACAACAAGGGTCTGCAATAAACAATTCAATGAAGCTCGAGGTGGAAAAACAGGACTGTACTCAAACCAGCACAGTATAATGGTTTGAGCATTGGACTACAACTCTAGAGATCAGGATTCAAATTTCCCCTCACACATGAAAACCTACTGGATGACTTTGAGCAAGTCACACTGTGTCAGCCTCAGAGGAAGTTAAAGACAAACCTCACTGATGAAATCTTGCCATGAATGGCTCAACTATCTTGTTGGTGACCAATGAATGAATCAAGCCTCAGATTAAGACATGGCTCTCTTGAGATATAATACAATACAATAATTTTTATTGATTAGCCCTTAGGCCATATCACAATACCAAACTAAACAACAAGGCTTGATAAGACTTGATTGCACTCAATGTAGTAAGTTACAATAAGACACTTATACAATACAGCAAATAAATGTGATTAACCTGAGTATATACATATTTCTTTCTCGCCCTTACAATTTACTCTGATCAGCCACACCTATGTGGTTCTCAAACATATTGTTTTGCTTAAATACAGAGCTGTTTTAAATGTTATTTTTGGGTTTTGGCCACACATTAAAAATATTCTGATGTCTATCCAATCTTCTTTATGAGGTCTTGACTTTTGTTTCCATGATCTTGCATAGATGATTCTAGCCGCCGTGGTCATGTAAATAAACAGTTTATCTTCATTTGTGCTCCATTGAAGATTTTGAAAATCTGGATATCATTGAAAATTCATTGAAAATTCATTGAAAATTCTGGATATAATGAATATGGACAAGTAGGCATTTCTGATCAGTAAGATACAGAATAAATGTAGTAAGATGACAGACTGATCTCTACTGAAGAATTGGGCAAAGGACAATGGAATTAAGATAATGATTTAAATTCAAAACAGATCCTCCGCCAAGGGAAAGAAGAGAGATTACAAATAACTGAAGGAATAAGAGACAATATATTATATGCTTAACCTACTATGCAGAGATACGGAAGAAACCCCCCATCTCGTTCCCCCTTCCCCCTCTTTTTTCCTACTATCTTATACCCTAAATTGTTCCACCACTTTTACTGTTATTTGAAAACCTTAATAAAAATATAACAAAAAAATGTTCTGATGTGAGATTCCCAATACATTGTCCATTTGAGATATGGACAAAGGTGGAAGTCACTTGAGATAGGGAGTTAAGACCCAAGGACCAAAACAACTTTTTTCCCATGTGGCCAGGACTTGCAACAAGGACTGTTCTAGGATGCATCTACTACACTATAAAGTTAATGCAGTTTGAGTTTATGCCATTTCAACTGCAAGGTCTCAATGCTATGGAGTCATGGGACATGTAGTTTGATGAGGCACAGCATGCCTTTTGCAGAAGGCTAGGTGCCTTGTAAAACTACAATTCTCTTAATTCCATAACACTGAGCTTTGGGAGTTCAAGTGGTGTCAGATAGCATTAATTCTACAATGTATGCTCCCAGGGACACAAGGAAAGGAGCAACCTTTAGTGACTCATTCCATAAATCAGGGAATTAGGCATTATAAGATGAGAGTTTCAGATCCACATGAACGAGTGGGGAAATGGTCCCATTCATGGTTAGAAAACACACCCGCAGCTAAAGAAAAAGAATTCCTGGAACCCAGACCTATACTGCATGCTTCACAGGATAGCTACAACTAAGCCCAGATGTAGATAAGCATCAGACATAAAACAGGGCACATATTTTCTTCCCAGTGTCACAGAGTTCAGGAAGATCCATAGTCAGATGGATTAATTTAGGTTTTGCAGCAAAAGATCCTTACTTCAAATCACAGAATATATTGCCTGGATGGCATTCTGAAACCAATTTGGAGGAGGACAACATGGGCTGCAAACTTGGCACCTTCGTGGACCAACCAGCTGTTGGTGGTCATCCTGCCCCTTTAAAGACAATGTGCAGAATAGCATCTCAACAGGACGCCTTCCCTGACACCTCCTTGCAGTAACACTCATTTTACGAATGCTGCTTGAATCTCAATCCAAAGCCAGTGGAGACTCCTGGAAGGGCTGCTGCCTCTTGAATTTCCCATCCTCCTTGTTTGCCCCATTCAGAGTCCAAAACAAGCCCATATTAGGATGAAGAACTGCTATCTAGCCTTGACAACAAAGAAAGAAACGGCTCAGTTGATCAACATCCAGGATGGAGCTGCTCTTGAATAGGGAAAGACATGTTGAGTTTGCCAACAGTTCACTCCAACAGTGGTGGTGTGCCAGCGCAAGTGGCTCGGTAGGCAGCAGAGCAGCTCCATGATGCCAAGTCAGTCTTAGTAAAAAACATAGTTACTTGGAAAAGTTCCATTAAAAGGCAAGATAACAAGCAAGAACAAAAGTACTATTCATCAGCCTTTATAGGCATAAAGTTACTATGACAATAAGAGTGACTACCCTAAACATTCATTGAGATGATATACGCTCATATATACAAACCCTGCCCGTTAATATGCAGAATTAAATGTGCCCATGTTAACTGAATATGTGCCTATTTTTCAAAACATCATGTGTGATTTATGGATAGTCAGGAAATTTTAATCTAATGAACGCTATGTTATCCTCCCTTTAGAACTGCTTTTGGTGGGTTTTGAAATATTTATACCAGACTAAGCCGCAATAGTTACAAATCATCTGTAGGAAGCTTGGTAGACAAGATACATCACAGATACATACTAGTTCTCTGGTTAAACTTCCCCTGTAGAATATCAAGGGCATCAACCAGAGGGATCAGCTTTTGCTGAAGCATTTTTAATGTCTACATACAGTATGTAGTCTAATTTATTTATTTATAATGTCAGAAGCGAATAGAGGGTACAGTTATAATGTATTTTAAAACACAAAGTTAAAAATGTGGCATTATACTAGATTTCCCTTGATCAGAAGCTGGCCACTTGAAGTGCCTATGGTGTTGCTGTAAGAAGGTCCTCCACTGTGCATGTGGCATTATAGTAGGTGGTCAGTGATTTGCTCTTCTCTGCACTCGCATGTCACGGACTCCACTTTGTAGCCCCATTTCTTAAGGTTAGCTCTGCATGTCAATGCGCCAGAGTGCAGTTTGTTCAGCGCCTTCCAAGTCACCCAGTCTTCTATGTGCCCAGGAGGGAGTTTCTCATCAGCCACTGATTGAGGTTCTGGGTTTTAACCTGCCACTTTTGGACTCTCGCTTGCTGTGGTGTTCCTGCGAGAGGTAGTCTAATGAAAAGATATGCTGAGGAAGAGAGGTAGTTTTTTTAAATTAAAAAATGCTGGTCTTTGATATTCCTGGTTTCAAAGAAGAAATGATTATTCATGTGACACTTCATATTTCTATAATAAATACAAGTTTAACATAGGAGGTTTCGCTCTTGTCTTGAACATTTGAAAACATTTATAAGGGGCTATATGATGTTCCTGATGTTGTTTTGTCCTGGTTTTACTCCTGGCATGTCAGCGCAATATTTCCCAATCAGGCCATGCAGAATTGAAAGAAGAACAAAAGGTAGTCTTTATTACTTCAGTCATCAGAGAAGAATGCCAGGGAGAGTTCTAGATCTGACATACCCTCCGTTTAAACACACCAATATTTTATGGACATTCAAAGGAATAGACATTGTTTTGATTGGTACAAATTGCAATCTGGCGTTTCATTGGTTAGATGTACATTCATTGTTGTCATGTTTTAGAGCAGTGTTTCCCAACCAGTGTGCCGTGGCACACTAGTGTGCCGTGAACGATCACCAGGTGTGCCGTGAGAAATTGGAACCTCCAATACCCTTTCTTCCCCCTCCTGCCGAACACTTACTATTTCTTCTCCACTCGGGCTCCCTTCTTCCCAGCCTCGCTCTGCTCGCTTTGCCTCACTTTGCTCTGGGGCGGGTCTGCACAGTAGCACCCGCACAGGCCACGTCTTCCTCCCTCCCCCCTCCCCTCCTGAACACGCTCACGCTGCCCCCTCAGATCAAAATGGTGGCAGAAGCGGCAGTGTCAAAGAAAAAGTAAGTGTTCGGCAGGAGGGGGAAGAAAGGGCGTGAAGGGGGAGGGAGAGGTCTCAGTTGAAAGCTGGCATGGGCAAACTTGGACCTTCCAGGTGTTTTGGACTCCAACTCCCACCATTCCTAGCAAGCCTCAGGCCCTTTTCCTTTCCCCCCTCATCCACTTAAGCAGGAAAGGGCTTCAGGCCGTTAGTAATGGCGGGAGTTGAAGTCCAAAGCACCCAGAGGGCCGAAGTTTTCCCATGCCTGTTTTAGGGACCTTAAAGTGGTGAGTCTCCTTCCAACATTGTGATTCTGGATAGAAAACAAACAACAACATAACATAACATTGTTTGAGTCCATAGTGCTCTCTGGGTGTAGGTGAACTACAACTTCCAAACTCAAGGTCAATTCCCAAGCAAACCCTTTCAGTACTTTCTGTTGGTAATGAGAGTTCAATGTGCCAAGTTGGGTTCAATTCCATTGTTGCAAGAGTTCAGGATGCTCTTTGATTGTGTGTTAACTATAAATCCCAGAAACTGTAACTCCCAAATGTCAAGGTCTATTTTCCCCAAACTCCATCTGTGTTCACATTTGGGCATATTGAGTATTCATGCCAAGTTTGGTCCTGATCCAACATTGTTTGAGTCCACCGTGCTCTCTGGATATAGGTGAACTACAACTCCAAAACCCAAGGTCAATGCCCACCAAACTCTTATAGTATTTTTCCTTGGTTATGGGAGTTCTGCGTGGGAAGTTTGTGTCTTTCTGCCATTCCTGCCAGGATATCTATGTTGTGTTCATCAAAACAGGTCCAGGTTTCACACTGAGTGTATAAATACATTTAAAAACATATTAACTATATGTATTACTGTGCTAGAGTGTCATTTTGTGTCATTTTGGTTGGTGGTGTGCCCCAGGATTTTGTAAATGTAAAAAATGTGCCGCGGCTCAAAAAAGGTTGAAAAACACTGTTTTAGAGTGTTATTCTTAGATTAGGTGTGACTGGAACTTTCATGAAGTTTTTATTGGAGGAAAACCTCATTTTGTCCCCTTTCTGCTGGCAGAGCCCTTCTGGGCAGGGAAATGGGTGCTGGTTAGGGGACAATTGAGGTATTGATTATTGTCATGGTGGAATGGTCCTTAAGCAATGAGATTTTCTAGTTCCCTTGATGAAACATGTGAGAGAAGGGCTACAGTGATGGGCTTTGTGGTTGCTTTAGGTGGGATATATTATGTCCATATATGGTCAGTTGTTGGTAGAGCATTCCTGTTTTATTGTTCAGCCCAGTCACTTGGCTGATGGCGATGTTCAGGTGGCTTCTGCCCATTGTGTGTTGGTGGGAAGGTACAAGGCAGAAAACCAGGTGAGGCTTTTTGCAGGTAGGTTTCCTGCTTCTAAAGTCAAGTGGGGAATCAGAAGATTATCCAGCCGTTTTCGGCATTCAAACTTTTTAGGATCTGTTTTTTTGGGACAACAGTTTGACTCCAATTATTAACTGCTGTCTATACCATAATAGAATCATCCAACCACATATTTTATTTTATTTTGTATCTCTCTGTTCTTCAAAATTGGACTCAAGACAGCTCATGTCTGTGTTAAACAAAATATGTGCATTAGAAATTAGTAGTAACAGAAAATTAAAACACAGTACCATGTGGAGACATAAATACTTTAAAACAATAAACATAATTTCAAACCATGGCAAGAATAATTAAAGATAGCAACAGCAATGCAGCACACACCTTCCATCAGAAAAACCTTATTTTTCACTAATAATGCACCTACACTGTAGAATTAATACAGTTTTACATCACTTTAACTGCCATAGCTCAGTTCCTTGGAATAATAGAAGTTGTAGTTTTCCAAGGTCTTCACGTTACTCTGCCAAAGATGGCTGATGCCTCTCCAAATTACAACTCTCAGGGTTCCTTAGCACTCCTGCCTGCGTGACCGCATCTCCATCTACGAACCCACACGACCTCTTCGATCTTCCGGAGAGGCCCCTCTCTCGCTCCCGCCTTCATTGCAAGCGCGGCTTGTGGGGACGAGGGAGAGGGCCTTCTCTGTAGTGGCCCCCCCGGCTCTGGAATTCGCTCCCCAGAGATATTAGGCAAGCCCCCACCCTGGCAATCTTCAGGAGGACCCTGAAAATTTGGCTGTTCCAATGTGCCTTCAATGACGGAATGGATGATAATCCCTGACCAAACTCTGCATAAAATGCCCTCAGAAGCACTTTATTTTTTTGGTTGTGCAATTTAATCCTACCTCATCCCCTGGATCCCCTCCATGATACTTTACATTGCCCTATCTCCCAGTGTTTTAATTTTTTAAAAAAATCTTTGATTTCGGCCCTGCCCACAGTGATAGTCTTTAGTGTCTTAATGTTTTGATTTTATATTGCTGTATTGTTTTATTTACATTGGTGTTGTATTTTAAGTTATTTTATTTTTAATTTTCTGTTGTGCTCTTGTGTTATATTGTGTTTATTGTATTGATGGGTGTGGCCTCATGTAAGCCACCCCGAGTCCCCTTGGGGAGATGGTGGCGCGGTATAAATAAAGTTAATAAACAAACAAACAAACTATGGCAGTTAAAGTGGTGTCAAACTCCATTAATCCTGCAGTATAGATGCACCGTTAGTGATTAAATTCTCTTTTTCATAAAAACTTCAATTGCATGGTGGAGAGTTTCAAAAAAATATGTGAAAAGACTCATATTTTCTATCGTTTTTAAGAACAGACAAAATGGATCCTACCATTCGGTAATGTTTGCTAGAAAAATATCTTCTAGGACTGACACTGAAAAGCTGTAATGAGTTATTCCAGAGTTAAGGAATTACTATTCCATTCTAGGGGCTCCCTAACCTTCAGAAGGGAGGAGGGGTAAGAAAGCAGAGTGGCTCAATCCACCTTCTTCTTACCTAAGCCGGGATTTAGGTCAAATATATTCAAGACATCAGTTTCCAGACGCAGAAAAAGTCCCTGAACGGGAAAGTGTACTTCTTTTCTATTTTGTATCCCTTTTGACAAATTGCAGTAGTACAGCTCACATGGTTTTACAATTTAGCGTGGAAAAAAGTGTTCCATTGAACTATAGGTTTCTTAAGTTTAAATTCCTCACAAGATAAATATCTGGCTCCCTCATAAGGCTGTGGGTGCAAAATTGTTGCTTTGGGTGGGTGAGAATAAGGCTATGTCCCCTGAGAGAAGTAAAAACAGTTCAAAAATATCTCACAATAATCCCAGTGCTGATAGGCCCTTGGTAGTTGGTAACTGTATGTAATACTGAAGAATATAATTTACTTGCTATCCCCAGCCATGCGTTGCTGTAGCCTAGTCTGGTTAAATTAAAAAGAAAGAAGAGAGAAAGAGTAGATTTCTAATATATTTAATTTCACAATGCTGGTGGGTATACAATATTTTCTGTTGTTCCATTGCCTGTGCAGATATAGAGATTGTCTGGTTTGCTGACTCTAGAACACGCAATATATATGTTCTGGCACAGCAATGCCAATAGGGCTCTGTTTTCCCTTTGTTGCACTACAAGTTTGCAGGAGCTCATTCCCTTGCATTTTATTTTGTAGGTGACTTTCTTGGTTTGCATTTATGGGCCCAGAGGGCTGCCAATCAATCAAGAGTTGCAGACCCGCCCCTATACCCAGGATTTGGGAGGGAAATGGGATGTTTTTCCTCTCAGTTTTAACAGTTACTCTATTGGAGAGGATGTGATTTAAGGTAGCCTATTCCTTCCTACTTAGAAAAAGGCATTAAAGCTTATAGCTGTGCTGGGATAACAGACCAGCTTTTGCTGGAGAAATACAGAACAGTTTCACAGTCTTTTGTGAAGGGATTATCTACAATCCCAACAGCCTGGCTAATCTACAGGAACCTTGACTGGTTCAGGACCTCTGACTATCCATAACGCAGCTTGGAGTCGGAAGAAGGGGCCTCACACCAGCCAGGTAAAGAAAGATTGCCCAGGGAAGGGTCATAGGATTTTTCCCAAAAAGAGAAGACCAGTATTGCCCAGTTTGCCGGCCCTGTTACTGCAGACTGAGAAAGTCACCTGTTTGAAACCTTCCAGTTTGTGAAGATTTAAGCCCAAATAAAGAACTTTGTTAAACTTATCTCAAGCCTCGAAGGACTTTATCATTGGGGGAAACCAAGGGGTCCTTCCAGCTGAGGCACCCTGGTGTCCCGTTGGGCAAACAGAGGTCACGTCCTAGAAAGAGTCATTCTATGGGCCCAACGTGCGACAGCACAATATAATTGTCCATGTGAGAAGCAATCCATGACTAGATCTGAACCGCACACTTCTAAAGATTGGCCCTGAGCTTTGTTGATGGTGATTGCAAACGCCAATTGAATTGGGAATTGCAATCGCTTAAATCAAAATGGCATATACGTTGGAATCATAGGAATGCGAGGAAGAGGACATCTACAACTCAGAATATCAAGGCAGATAATCCACAATGTCTACTTTGTACTGGATTATATGTCAGTGTAGACTTCGGGCCCTTCCTTACAGCCATATAAGAACATCAATACAGATCATTCACAATGTCTGCTTTGAACTGGGTTATCTGAGTCCAGACTGCCATGTTACCCATTTCAATGTGGATCGTAAACAGCTGTGTGGCAGGGGCCTAAAGAAAGAAACAAGGTGCCTAAAAATGCCCCAATGAAGTAAATAATAAACATACAGCAGCAGTCCTGAGGGTGGGGGTGGCATTGGAGGAGGGAAGGAGGGAGGAAGGCCCCTGCCATTCAAATGAGATGATTGACAGCAAGGGCTTTTTTAGGGGGGCTTTGAAGTAAGGAAAATCGAATAGAGGGGGCATGATGTGCATGCCCACTCTGCCAACTAAACACACAGAGGCCAAGAGGTGAGGCCAGTCTAACCTAGCTGAGTGGGTGAGTGGTTGAGGTGCGATCCCTCTTCCTCGGGCACAACTTTGGACTGCGGCATAGAAGCAGCATTGAGGGGGGAAGGCAAAGGCATGCCCCCGAGGGCCCCCCCTGTGCAATCCTGCCCCCCTCAGGACAGAGCGAGCAGCGGTGAAGCAAAGAAGGACAACAATAAACTATACTCATGAAATGAACGCTATGGTAAACAACACATCTCAATTCCAATGCAATGTCACACGAAACAATTAAATTAAATAAAACTATACCAAAGTGTATACAAATTTAATTTAGCAATGCATTCGGAAACATTGAAATGGAATCGTGAAATGTAGTATAGCGTGTGTTGCTTTGATGTCCAACAGATGGCGCTGTTTTTCCCAAAAGCATATTTTTACCTGTTACAGGTGTGACATCTATATAATACTAGATATGTAAAAACATAAAACATGCGCCTATTTGAATGCTACATTGTGTCAAAATTTCAACGAAGTTGGTGAAGTATTTTTGGGAGATTTAAGATTTTGAACAAACGAACATTTACATTTTGATTCATATAGATTACCCAGAATATAATTAATCTTTTTTATTTTTTTATTTTTTCATTTTTACCTGTATTTATAAAGCATACAGACAATGTTCTAATATGTCTTCCTGTTCTATTTCTAATAAAAGAATATCATACTATTAGAGAGTAACTGTGAGAGCAACATCAGCATCCAGAATAATAGTAATTAAAATGATAAAAAACTTCATGCGGCATATTTATAGGATCAAAATAATATTATAAACAAAGGGTATATTTGGTCTCCTCACATAAGGAAGCCAAAACAGTATATTTATTAATGATCATTCTAAGACTGTATCCTAAGGTGGGAGCCCCTGGTGGTGCAGTGGGTTAAACCGCTGAGCTGCTGAACCTGATAACTGAAAGGTTGCAGGTTTGAATCCGGGGAGTGTGGTGAGCTCCCACTGTTAGCCCCAGCTTCTGCCAACCTAGGAGTTTGAAAACATGCAAATGTCAGTAGATCAATAGGTACCACTCTGGGGGGAAGGAAAATGGCACTCCATGCAGTCATGTCGGCCACATGACCTGGGAGGTGTCTACGAACAATGCCGGCTTTTCGGCTTAGAAATGGAGATGAGCACCAACCCCCAGAGTCAGACACGATAAGACTTAATGTTAGGGGAAAACCTTTACCTCAACTTTTGTCTATTCTAAGGTGACTAATGTGTGGGTTAGCACTATTGAGAAGTATTGCAACTCATGAGTAATTTCTTCTTAAAATATTTTGCAGAAGTTCAAGTGAAGTTTAAAAGTGGACAGTCATTCTGTGTCTACATATTGTTACTTATATTTACTTATACTTACATGTCTGTGTATAAGAGGATGTGATTTCCAGAAAATAGGATGAGAACAAAAACTTTCCCTCAATTTTCTTAGAGCTGATCCAGACATGTGGGGAAAAAAATTGGGACTTGGTGGCTGTTACCTGTACTCACTGGGATTGTTAAAACTATCCATATGATGTACCTTCGGAGTCCTACCCATCTATTTCTAGAACTAGCTGTGACTTTACATATCTAGGGAATAGTGTTTTAGATTTTCACATGTTTGTAGCCATTGTCTCCATTTCTTCTGCATTTCTGATTGGTGGTATTAATGATGTGTTGCATGTTGGGGAATCACAGGGAATTTATTTCGCCCTTTCTTCTCTCATTACATTTCCAAGCACCAGGAGCTGTGCTATTATCGCAGTTTGGAGTTACAGCCTAGAGATGCCAGAAAGGCATGGTAGGGCCTGTAGAGCTCCTCTGTTTCATATTTTTCTCCTTTGTGAAATAGAGAAATTGAATGGGAGAAACTTGATGTTGCAAATTAGTAGGAATTGCAAAAAAATATTAGAGCATTAAAAACCTGTTTTGTTTTTCTGGAACAGAAAACCCACCGGAGATCATTAAATCATGCAAATTAAAATGCACGAGCACTGTTTCACACAGTGAGAAAGAAAGGCTTAAACCGTCCAGTGGTGAAAACTGTAATGGTAAAGCATGAATGATTAAAGTGACATAGCAAAAACTGCAAACTCAGAACAAGAAAGTGAGTTGGACCATAGAAGCAGTGTATTAATTATATTCCTACTTAGATGGCTCAGCAAAATATTCTGAAAATTTAAAGGGAAATATTAGATTTAATTAGAGGTGTTGGCGGGCTTTTAAAAAAAATTAGTAGCAGATATTGGTGCATTTATAACATAAAAATACTCATTATATTTCAGAACTTGGAAAGCTACTTTAAAAATAATTAATCTAATGACATACTGAAGACATCCATGACTGGAGGAAGCAATCCTGAAGGATGATGTTTGTGTCTCAGAACATTATAGTTATGGAAAACTTCCATTATGGAAGGCTTCAGCATGTTGTTGTTATTACTTTTCTTAAATGTTACTTTCCCAGTCAAACTGGTTGCCATTAAAAAAAATAGTGTCATGGCATATTAAACAATTTCCATTTGATACCTGATAATCTCATGCCTCTAACACAGTGGTTCCCAACCTTTTTTGACCAGGGACCACTCTCCAACATTAGTACCAAAAGGATAATGAGTCAGTTTTTGGTCAACTTTAGATTGGCGTGCCGATTCAGAAAATTGCATTGGATAGACCAGTGTTTCCCAACCAGTCTGCCGTGAGCGATCATCAGGTGTGCCGTGGGAAATTGGAACCTCCAATACCCTTTCTTTCCCCTTCTGCCGAACACTTTTTCTGCTCCACTCTCTTCTCTATTTTCCCCAAACTCCATCTGTGTTCACATTTGGGCATATTGAGTATTCATGCCAAGTTTGGTCCTGATTCAACATTGTTTCAGTCCACAGTGCTCTCTGGATATAGGTGAACTACAACTCCAAAACCCAAGGTCAATGCCCACCAAACTCTTATAGTATGTTTTCTTGGTTATGGGAGTTCTGTGTGGGAAGTTTGTGTCTTTCTGCCATTCCTGCCAGGATATCTATGTTGTGTTCATCGAAACAGGTCCAGGTTTCACACTGAGTGTATAAATACATTTAAAAACATATTAACTATATGTATTACTGTGTTAGAGTGTCATTTTGTGTCATTTTGGTTGGTGGTGTGCCCCAGGATTTTGTAAATGTAAAAAATGTGCCGGGGCTCAAAAAAGGTTGAAAAACACGGGGATAGACCACATCAGCTCTAGTTTCTGATGCAGAACATATGCCATGGTCAGTGACAGGGAAGGAGTGGCAGGCGGTGCGAAAGGAGCAGAAATAAAATAAAAATAATAAAGAGGAAGGAGGCTCGCGGACCAGATTTTCATCCTCATGGACCAGATTTTCATCCTCGCGGCCCACTGGTGGTCTGCAGCCCATAGGTTAAGAACCACTGCTCTAACAAGATAGGCTTGCTGTGCAAATAAGTGTATGCAACACGACACTTGTTTATATCTAAGGTGTCATAACATCTATGGGTTTTTCCCCAAAGCTCTGCTTGGTTTTAAATGCATTCCAACAGAACTCACAATGCAGAACAGTTAAAGAGTAAATGAGAAGATTACCTAATTGCTAACTGTTGCTACTCAAGTGCTGGACCATTGTCAGCATTTGGCAATGCTAAGACAGCTGTCAAAACCCCACTGTCACTCCACTAATGCCTGGCTAGGACTGAATTTCCCCATTTTACATTTTCTATAACTCCCCTGACATAGAATAATTCCATTTTAATGACAAATTAAACAGGGGCAAGACTCAGTTTTATGCCATTATCTGAGGATGCTTTTTCTTGCTGCTAGGAAACGTATGGGAGCTGACTGAATTAATTAATTGGACTAATTTATATCCTGCTTTCCCCCCAATACTCAAAGGCATAGTATTGACCAGGTCTCCCCCAAACCTAAAGACTGCCTGTTTATGTGCTCTCTTTCCTATCAAAAGTTTCTGCCAGGCTTCTGTTATCAATGCCCTTCCTTGATTACATTGATTGGTATCTTTGACCAATTTGCTGGTTATGTAATCTGCTCAGTTACTAGAATCCTTGACTAATTTTGTAATAATCATCTGCCCATTTTCTATTCCTCGAAAATGATGGAGCTTTCCTTTATTAAAAATATGCAAGGCTTGATTTAGGTAGAAAAAATCCATTTATATTTAATACTATCATCTCTCCATCTATGAGTTAAAGAATTTTAGACACTCTAAATTGCTTACAGAAATAAACTTTAATAACGATTTGCACCTTGGCCAAATGGCACAGGTGTTAAGAACATTGATTTACACTTTCTAGGAATTTTTCCAGGAAGGAATAGAAACAGGACCATAGCCAAGCATTAGGGACATGAAATGACACCACCTATCTTTATGATAATTACAGTGCCTCCATTGTCATAAAGTAGAAGTTCCACTGAAATTACCCAGTGTTTGGTGATAGGATTGAATCCAGAAGCACTCCAAACAGCAAATATACTTTTTAGGGGCAGTGAAAGCTTGCAGCACAGGTTGAACACCATCTGCTGAAACAGATGAAACAACCATCCTTCCACAGAACACCAATCTTTAAAGAATTTTGAAGACAATTTCTATTGATTCATCTATAATATAATCAAATAATATTTGAGTCTGTGTTCTATATTTCAGTCTTTCAAATATTTATTATATACTTAGTATATGAAAATTATCCATAACAACAACGACAACAACTTTATTTCTTACTCATCTCCACACAGCTCGAGGCAGGTTACAATATTGCTAAAACACATAGACAAACCACATAAAAATTTGAAAACACTCCATAGAATACACATATTGAAAAAAATTCCATAAAATACATATTAAAATACACAAAACAAAAGTTAGACATAGAGTGGAAGTTTAAAATTCGTCATTAAAACTGTCTGGGTAGGCCTGCCAGAAGAGATAGGTGTTTGTTTGTATATTCTGGCAGCTGATCTAGTTGTTGGAGGTCTACCAGCAGGTCGTTCCACAGTAATGGGGTGGCTGATGAAAAGGTGGTGGTTGCCAGTCAGGTTCTGCCAGGCTGAAGGAGACGCCCCCTCAGAAGGCCTAAGTGTTCAACACGGATTATACGGAATAAGGTGATCCTGTAGGTAATCTGTATCCAAACCATGTAAAGGTCAATGCCAACATCTTCTACTTTGCCCAGAAACTAATTGGCAGCCAGTGGAGTGACTTTAGGATGGATGTGAAATTTTCACTTCTAGATGTTCCTGTAACCAGTCTAGCTGCCATAGTTTGAACCAACTGGAGTTTCCGAACTTGGTTACAAGGGTGGCCCAATGTAAAGTCCAACCTTGAGACACATTATCCTTAGCTGAAGCAGCTTTTGAAGGCATGGAGAAATATATTTGGGTGTCATCAGCATATTGATAACACCTGCCTATGGATGATCTCTCCTAGTGGTTTCATACCTGTTTTATATTTTTTTACAATGTGGTTGTTTTACTGTTTTGCACTGTTGTTATGTATTTTAATGTGTTACATTGTAACTGTGTTGATCAGGCTTGGCCCCATGAAAGCTGCCCCAAGTCCCTTTGGCAAGATGGATGCGGGGTACAAAAATAAAGTTGTTGTTGTTGTTGTTATTTGAAAGCATTGGGGATAGAATGGCTTTCAATATACAATATGTCATTCTTGCTCTCTTTTTCTCATAAGCTTGATGTGAAATAGATATTTCTAAACTCCCTGTGTGCCCTTCTCTGTATTTACTCTGTAGATTTGGTTCAAGGCCCTACATAGATACAAAAATCCATGGATGCGCAAGTCGCATTCTAGATAATGATGTACTAAAATGGTATCCACTATTATTAAATGGCAAAATCAATGTTTATTTCTTAGAATTTATTTTTGAAATATTTTCAAGACATGGATGATTAAATACACAATCTGTGGATATGGAAAGCCAACTACCAGAGTTAACTGAACTGATAGTATTTATACTGCCACCTGAAATAATTGTTGCATTCTGCCTAATGGAAAATCCGGCCCTGCCTAGTGCTATTATTTTCAGATTTAGCATTACATTCACTGGATGGCCCTGTGTCAGCAATGGAAAAAATTAATATCAGTCTCAGCAGGATTATGGTATTTTAAAAGCATCAAGTTGCTCTCCTAGGGGGGGGAAATGCTTACTTTGTTTCAATAATCAATATAATAGAAATCCGAAAGAGTCTCTTTCTCTTCTCCAAGATAAGCTGAGCACCTTGAAAAAGAAAAAAAAGTTTAAATGTCATTCAAAAGATGTATCAAGTTAGCCATTACTGTTAGAGTAAGCAGAATATAACAAAAGGTGGTGGAAAGAAGATGACTGCAATACGCTTTGTTGTACAAAAAGAAGCTTTCTCCATTATTCTCAGATTATGTTGATGAATTTCTGACATGAAGCTGGTGTCACTCCGACTAACCAAAGACAAAACAATTCATTTCTATTTAATAGAATGAAAAGACCCTAGAATACCATTTTGTGCTCATCAATATACCTTGAGGAAAAAAGATTGAGCAGTCTGCTCATTCCAGTCAGTTGTATGGGAACACTTCACAACCCAAGGTGTTACTTCATCTGCGTTATTGCTCACCAGAGCTCAGAAGTGCTGCTTTATCACCCAATGGTCATAAATGACATTGTATACTAATCTGACTCTTGGCAAATAAGTGAGCACTATTTGCGCCTCAGCTCTTTGAATCACCACAATATAGTTCCTTCTATTTATGACATCATCTCCTGTTACTGATTAATATTGGTCACATCCAGTGTAGACAAAACAGAATTCACTCCTCCATGTCTCTGTCACGAAATAAAGTAAAATCCAAGACAAATATTGCTAGGTTAAACAACATTGGAGACTTCGGGGAATTGTGGTGTCAGTCCATTTATTTCCAAAGGTACAAGCAGAGTATTAAGGTTGTGACAATGATGAAGAGCAGAGAGACACAGCAAAACAAATCAGTGCATCAGTGTCGTGTGCTGGTCTCAAAGACTGAGGTGTATTAAACAAACACAAGGTGAGCCAAGACCATAGAGAAAACTAAAGCCTTGAGCCTTTCAAAGGTCTGGCCAATGAAACAGAATTGCAGCACACAGCTGAAGTGATGATGAACACAAACCAAGGTCAAAAGTAGAGTTAATGCAGACAAGCCAAGTCCAGTAGAGTCTTGCTTATCCAACTTCTCTCATCCAATGTTTTGTATTATCCAACGCAGTCTGCCTCCTGCCCGGATCCACAGCTGTTTCAATACATTGCGATGTTTTGTTCCTAAATTCGTAAATACGGTAATAATTACTACATAACATTACCGTATATTGAACTGCTTTTTCTGTCAAATTGTTGTAAAACATATTTTGGTGCTTTATTTGTAAAATCATAACGTAATTTGATGTTTAATAGACTTTTCCTTAGGCCCTCCTTATTATCCCACTTTTTTGCTTATCCAACATTTTGCCAGCCCATTTATGTTGGATTAGTGAGACTCTACTGCAATACTTAGCAAGTTCAGGAGCAGGAATAAACAATAGCCAAAGTGGCAGTCCAATAGTCAGATGCCAGGAGTTCACTTATCAGAGTTCTTAAAATAACCTTCAAGAATTCAAGAGTTATAGAACGAAGTCAGAGTTCCGAAGTCAAGCCAGATAGAGAACAAAATGAAGTTCAAGTCCTTAAATCAAAGCCAGCAAATTAGTCCAGAATTCAGAGTCAAAGATTCAGGATGCAACAGGGTACGGTTGCCACTTTTTGATATAAGAAATAAGGGACATTTACCTAAAAATACAAGATTTTTCACAAAAATAAGGGACACTTCATTAAAAACTTGAAAATCAAACATTAGGCAATCCTAACTATACTCCTTTTGATGCAGCCTTGGCTTTTTCAGCTGCGGCACCACACTGTTGACTGATCTTTAGAGTGGGGTCTAACAGAAGCCTCCTTTCACATGCATTTAGGGCAATATCATCTACTTGGGCCATTCTGCAAGAAGGCACAACCCAAGCCCTCCCGACAGATGCCCGTCCAGCTCAAAAGCACTCCAGAGACCCCCACCCGCCCCTCAGCTCCGGTGTGGCTGTGATTTGTGTGACTGGCCTGGGGTCACCTTCCTTCCTCTCCCAGCGGTCAACGGTGAAAGCGACCCTGCAGTCGAGGTGGACGAGGGTGCGGCAGACCTGGCTCTGGGTCTCCATGATCAGCAGCTCCATGCGGGACCGCATCTCCCCGCGCCGCACCTGCAGTTCCCTCAGACCGCTCACCGGCGGTGCCATAAAGACCGGCAGGCCCCCTTCTCCCTCTTCCTCCTCCTCCTTCACTTCCCCCTGGGAGTGAGTGAACATAAGAATATAAGAACATAAGAAGAGCCATGCTGAATCGGACCTCAGCCCATCTAGTCCAGCATTCTGTATCACACAGTGGCTCCCAGTTGTACACGGGGATCTCGAGCAGAAGGGAGGGCAAAACCCTAACCTGCTCCCGACCCCCCACAACCAGTACCCAGGGAAATCCTGCCTACCTCAACCACTCTGAGGTGGCACTTGAATGTCCTTTTCAGTAACTACCGATACACTTGGTATCCATGAATCTGTCTAATCCTGCCTTGAAGTTGTTCAGGCTGACAGCTGTCACAACCTCTTCTGGAAGTAAATTCCATAACCCAATGACCCTCTGGGTGAAGAAATATTTCCCTTTATTAGTACTAATTTTCCTACCTTAGAGCTTCAGGGAGTGCCCTCTAGTCCTAGTGTTTTGTGACAAAGAAAATAATTTTTCTTTATTCACCTTTTCTATCCCATGCATGATTTTATACACTTCGATCAAGTCACCTCTTAGACACCGTCTTTCAAGGCTGAAAAGACCAAGGCGTTGCAACCTGATTTCATAAGGGAGCCGCTCCATCCCTTGGATCATTCTTGTTGCCCTTTTCTGTACCTTTTCCAGTTCCGTTATATCCTTCTTAAGGTGCGGAGACCAGAATTGTACACAGTACTCCAGATGTGGCCTCACCATAGATTTGTAGAGAGGCAATACAACATTTGCCGACCTATTTTCGATTCCCTTCCTGATCATGCCTAGCATAGAATTTGCTTTTTTCACTGCTGCTGCGCACTGGGTTGACATCTTCATTGAGCTGTCCACCAAAACCCCAAGATCCCTTTCCTGGTTTGTCTTGGAAAGCTTTGACCCCATCAATTTGTAGGTGTAGTTGGGGTTCTTTGCCCAGATGTGCATGACTTTACACTTGTTTAGGTTAAAATGCATTTGCCACTTTGTTGCCCATTCACTCAATTTCGAGAGATCTTTCTGGAGCTCTTTGCAATCAGTTTCATTTTTAACTACCCTGAACAATTTAGTGTCGTCTGCAAACGCTACCCCAGAATTCACTCCTACATCCAGATCATTAATGAATAAATTAAAAAGTAACGGACCCAAAACTGAACCTTGGGGTACGCCACTTCTCACCTCTTTCCACCCAGAGAAATGTCCGTTTATTACCACCCTTTGGGAAATGGAGTCCCGTCCAAAAGGTTTGCGCGTGCCTCTCAATCAAGAGGAGGCAGCCTTGGACTACAATTCCCGGACGCTTGCGGGGAGGCGAGAGGAAACGGGAGGAGCCAAAAGGGGTAACAGGATGGAGGAGGAGGAAGAAGGAAGTATATGTGTATATTTACTGGCCCAGCCTTGCCTCCTGCTGCCACCTGTCCCATCAATACAGGAGCTGAAAATAAGGGACAGGAGCTGAAAATAAGGGACACAAAATTTTGGGCTGAAATAAGGGATGTCCCTTAGAATAAGGGACAGTTAGCAACCCTACAACAGGGTCCAGAACAAGACTACAGGAATTAAACAGGATCCAGAACAGGATTACAGGAATAACATCTGAGTCCAGAATTCTAACTCAGGGGCAGCAGAGCCATGATGCAGGTCAAGAGTACCAAGGTATCACAATGATCCAATGTTATCTGCTTCCAAAGAGCAATCGCTTCCAGACCCCTTCTTATCAAGAGATCTCAGCTGCTGCTCATTTGAGTAAGCCTTCATAGATAATCCCAGAAGCCTATGATGCTTTCTTTGAAGAGGAAGTCAGATTAACCCCTTCTAAACTTGTTGCAACACTAAGAAGAGTACTATACTTAGGGTTGCCACATGAATAAGGCACAGGTACCTAAAATAGGGAATTTTTCACAAAAATAAGGAACACTTCATAAAAACTTGAAAATCATCAATTGATTTTCAAGTTTTTAATGAAGTGTCCCTTATTTTTGTGAAAAATTCCCTATTTTTAGGTACCTGTCCCTTATTCTTATATCAAAATGTGGCAACCCTAACTATACTGGAGACCTGACCCCAGTAGTAGCTGGGCCAGGCCTGACAAACTGCTGGCCATGACAGCCAGTCTCATGACTTTTTCTGAATGCCATATCTGCTTGTTAATAACCTTTACCATGTTCTGGTTGTTGCACCAGAAATGTACCCTCCTGTTATCAAAGGCATGAATCGAAATGAAAACTGGTATCAAAATGGGAAAAATTCCAAAAAAAGCACCTCTTGCAAAACATCAATTCCTACCCAGGATTCAGGTCAATGTTGCATACTCCAATGAAAATAGTTCTCAAGCCCAACACCGTTGTCAACATCTGACTGAATCAGGAGGCCTGACCTTACGTTCTCAATGTCCAGCAACAATGTGTTCTCTTGGAACAATTAACCATCCCTTGAGCAGGCATGAAACCCACCTATCCAGAGTCTAGCTGGAAGCCTAACAGGAAGGCTTTTAAAGCAGAAAGTTGTTATGGACAGGCCAAGGGTGCCGCTTGGGGTTAGGAATGATCTTTAACAGTTTTAAATTGTTTGACAATTGTTTTCATAATTGTAATATTTAATTCTTTTTTCATATTTATATCTGTAAGCTTTTAAATTGTATAGTTTGTAAGATTATGAGCCATTTTGGATCCCAGTCCTAGGAGATTAACAAATAATCATTAACATAATCGTAATAACAAGTAGTAGTACCGTAGTAGTAGTGCTTTCTGCTGTGCTTTCTGCAACCAAACTTGCCTATCTCAGATTGGCCTTTTAAGTCATCAACACGCTTGTAAAAAGCGTGGGATGAGTCCTTCCTAAGAATCTTCGTTCGCGAAGTAATGCCGAGAGTAGTAGTAGTAGTATTACTAGTGAACCAGAGTGCTAGAGGAGCCTTTTGTCTTCTCTTGGGTCAAAGACACCCCAAGATTTCTAGCCAAGTCCTGGAATGTATGTAGGACAACACTTTATTATCATATCTATATAAATAAAAAATGTAAGGATCGTTTGTGGGATTAACATATTTCAAAAACCACTGGATGAATTGACACCAAATTTGGACACTGTACACTTATCAGGCCAATAAGTGACCATCAGTCATAAAAACACTGAAAAACAGAGCAGAAGACTTAAAAAGCCAAAAAACAAAAAAACATTACAACGCATGGCGGGTACAGCTAGTTATTATTGTATGAATATATGTTCTGCTTTTTCTCTTAAAGGAAACTCAAAGTGCCTAATACTTAAATTCAAACAATGTGTACATTAAAACCTAAAGCACACAAACTTGTACTTAGGAGTTTGTAATTTGTCAAAACATGCAGCAAACGTTGATATTTCCCGTTATTTTAGTAATTCTCCCCAACCAATATCTATTTATTTCTGCTGCTTAATGTGGCAATGAAAAACCTCCCAGATTTTTATTGTCAAATGTTTCAGCTGTGTGTGTATGTGCAAATCCTGCTGTGGCAGCTGACAGAATGTGATGATAATTAATAGAAACATGTTTAGCACACGTAGTTTATTTGAAATCGCTAAAATGCTTGATTGATTTAATTATATGCCCAGCTTGGCTTGAGAAATAATCCACGCAGGAGTGAGGTCTCACTTCTACAGTACTATGACAGTCTCCAGAAGAGATTAAGAGAGAGGGAGGTATGACTAATGAGAATATTCCCCTTACATCATAATATCAGAAGTAATTATTAGTAACTAGACTGAAATAAAGACAAAGTAGGGACTCTGATTTCGAAATATCGTAATATATTTCCAAATTCAATAATTACCTGAATCCAGTGGGGTTGGGGGGTGCGGGCACAAGGAAAACAGAACAAACTTGCTAGTGTTATTACTTCACATCACAATGGGATATATTTCTATTGTAACCTCCGTTCCATAGCAACATGAATTTAGTTATTTGCTTTAAACCATTTTACCACTTTAAATTGGCTTTCAAGTCTTCCTCTTGCCCTTCAGTGAAATAAATACCAGTAAAACTAAAGCTCCCTGTTGCAATGTGCGTTGTTGTAAGATGACAGGATTATTGTTTTTACAATAATAAAAAGACATTTAAAAAATCCAGGGGCACCTCTGGGACTAACTGGGGGAACAAAGGAATTTCTACCAAAAGCTTTCTAGCCTAAGGTTTACAATAACATCTATTATACCGTGGCCACGTGTAAAACTGCACTTTGGAGAAGATCCCAATTAAACCGTCCAACTTTTCACAGGTGAGAACTGAGACACATGTGGCTAAGGAATGCAGGAATGTGGTTGTGATGGCAAAAGTTATTAATGGGGCGGAACATGCAAGCTAGGAAAGGCTATAGCAGTTTTCTTTTGTCTGAGCCTACCAGAACGGGCAAAATTCTACCCATTACTCTCCTCTTCCACCGAGTTAATTCAGTACAAACTACTTTTACTACTCTTACACATTTTGAGAGCAACTGAAGTAAGCTGATAACAAAGGGGGAAACGGGAGGAGGAGACAGAAACATTTTTAAAGCAACTGGGAAAAAAATGGGCTAACACAGTGTTTTCCAACCAGTGTGCCATGAGCGATCATCAGGTGTGCCGTGGGAAATTGGAACCTCCAGGGAGTGGGGGGGGGGGGGGGAGAGTCTAGTGTGTTGAAGTATAAAAACCCTAAGAAACCTACCTCAATAAAGGCACAAAATTACAAACACCCCCCTCCCCACCCGTTGTCTACTTGGTCTCTCCCTCTCCATGCATTGGGAAGGCCCGCCTCCCTTTCCCTAAGTAGAGATCTCCTCTTGCCTCCTGGGGGTTCTGTGTGGAAAGTTTGGCCCAGTTCTATCATTGGTGGGGTTCAGAATGCTCTTTGATTGTAGGGGAACTATAAATCCCAGCAACCTCAACTCCCAAATGTCAAGGTCTATTTCCCCTGAACTCCATCTGTGTTCATATTTGGGCATATTGAGTATTCATGCCAAGTTTAGTCCTGATCCAACATTGTTTGAGTCCACAGTGCTCTCTGGATATAGGTGAACTACAACTCCAAAACTCAATGCCCACCAAACCCTTATAGCATTTTCTCTTGGTTATGGGAGTTCTAAGGGGGAAGTTTGTGTCTTTCTGCCATTCCTGCCAGGATATCTATGTTGAGTTCATCGAAACAGGCCCAGGTTTCACACTGAGTGTATAAATACATTTTAAAAACATATTAACTATATGTATGACTGTGTTAGAGTGTCATTTTGTGTCATTTTGGTTGGTGGTGTGCCCCAGGATTTTGCAAATGTAAAAAGTGTGCTGCGGCTCAAAAAGGGTTGGGAAACACTGGGCTAACAGCTAACTTAGGGTCCTTCCACACAGCCATATAACCCAGAATATCAAGGCAGAAAACCCCACAATTTCTGCTTTGAACTGGGTTATCTGAGTCCATACTGCCATATATTCCAGTTCAAAGCAGATAATGTGGCATTTTATTCAGCTGTGTGGAAGGGCCCTTAGAGTACCTCTACAATGTGGAAGTAATGAATTTTTACATCATTTTAACTGCTATGGTGAAGCTCCAGCCTGCTCGGACAGAGAAGGAAAAAGACCTTGTAAAATGACAACTCCCAGGATTCCATAGCATTTTTCATGTCAGGAGCGACTTGAGAAACTGCAAGTCACTTCTGGCGTGAGAGAATTGGCTGTCTGAAAGGACGTTGCCCAGAGGACGCTCGGATGTTTTATCATCCTGTGGGAGGCTTCTCTCATGTCCCCACAGGAGAAGCTGAAGCTGACAGACGAGAGCTCACCCTGCTCCCCAGATTTGAACCGCCAACTTTTTGGTCAGCAGTCCTGCTGGCACAAGGATTTAACCCTTGCACCACTGGGGCCTCTGTAGAACAGTATGCATTTTTCAGTGTAAATGTTTCCTTAGTGCAGTGGTTTTTAACTTGTGGGCTGCGGACCACCAGTGGGTCATGAGGATGAAAATCTGGTCCGCAAGCCTTATTCCTCTTTATTTATTTTATTTATTTCATTTACACTGTTTTTGTGCCACCTGCCACTTCTTCCCTGTCACTGACCATGGCATATGTTCTGTATCAGAAACTAGAGCTGATGCAGTCTATCAAATGCAATTTTCTGAATCAGCACCCCAAACCAAATCTAAAGCTGACCAAAAACTGATTTGTAACCTTTTTGGTACTAATGTTGGAGAGTGGTCCCTGGTCAAAGTGGTTCCTGATCAAGTAGTCTATGATCAAATGGTCCCTGGTCAAATGGGTCCCTGGTCAAAAAAAAGGTTGGGAACCACTGCCTTAGTGGAACTGTCCCTGCCCATTTAAAATAGTTGAAGGGTATGGACAACTGATGTGGCTAGGTTTATTTATTTATTTATTATTTGGACTTGTATGCCGCCACTCCCCCAGGGCTCGGAGTGGCTTACAATCAGGTAAAACACACAGAGATAAAAGCATACATATTTGGTTAAGCCCCATATACACTGCCAGATAAAATCCAGATTATCTGCTTTGAACTGGATTATATTAGTCTGCACTGCCATATAATCCAGTTTCAAACAGATAGTCTGAATTTTATCTGGCAGTGTAGATGGCTCCTTAAACCTATGAAATATAAAGACTGACATTATCTCCTCATTTTTCACTACTATATTACTGTTGGGGTTTTGCCACTATTTTTTTGATAAACCTGTATGGTACTGCAAGCATCACTGCAGATAAACACCAAGAGATATTTACACTGGGAATACTGTCTTTTCGGTGTTGAGTTTTCATTTGTACCACACTCCCTTCAAGGTCTCCTCAGACAAAAAACTGGGAAAGTACTGTACTATTGACAAATATTTTGGTAGTCAGTAATAAATTGTGATTGTGCCTCATTGCATATAGGACATATGATCACAATTGATGTAAGCACGGTGGCTTCTTTTACAGCTTGAGCTCTTATTTTAGCAGGTCTGTGTGAGTGTGTGTATGTGTCCATAAACAATGAACTGCAGAGTGTGCAATGTGCTAAGAGTGATGAATGAAGCAAGTTACATCTCTCGTGAGCACTGTCTTTGGCCTGCCTGCAGAGCATGAGAAGCAATATGGCTTCAATTGGCAGAAAGTACTTTACTCAAAATTATATTTACTTTCTGCCAGAGGGCTACAGTATATTTTTATAAACTGAAAATGTGGAGTTTGACATTTCTACTGTTGGCAAAGAATGAAAACCAAATTAAACAAGTGGAAACACGCTTCCTCCTTATTGGGCTGTTTCTGAGTCTGTCTACAAGTGACTCCCCCCCCCCATTATTTCAGATGTATTTGCATATATGTCAATTATGAGGCATCTTGGGGTGTATGACATCATTTTAAACTGCCATGGCGCAATGTTAGGTAATTTTAGGAGTTGTAGTTTGCCGAGACACTGATATGGTAGATTCTTAGAAAACAAGCCAGCCCTTACTCTGAAGTTGGAAAAATACAAGTTTATTTAGTTAGCTGGGACTCCGGGTTGGATTGTTCCAAAAAATCCCGAAGACCCCATATGGTCTTTGAACAATGCATTAATACCTTTAGCATACATAGAAAGCATTTTTGAAGGCACTGCATAGTTTCGTTGGTGCAAAAGGATCAGTAACTTTTCTGTATTGATTAAAATTGCTTAAGCAAACAAGAAGGAACCTACTGTTAATTCCCCGATCACATGGTGCCCCTACTGTCTCAAACAGCATCATGTAGGTCAGGGGTCAGGAACCTTTTTGACTCAGAGAGCCATGAAAGCAATATATTTGGAAATTTATTTCAGTGAGAGCCATATAATATATATAATATATTTTAAGACTGAATTCAACTAAATGTGAGTATATACGTACATACTATGAGAAAAGGATTCCCCTGGCAGAATGACAGGACACTTCAGACCTGGCTCTGCAAAAGGCATGCTCAGGACTCTGGGAAGGAAGAGAAGACGGAAGGAAGGGGGAAAGAAAGAAAGAAAACAAGAGGAAATAAAGGGGGGAGGGGGAGAGGAAGAAAGAAAAAAAGAACGAACTATGGAAAAGGAAGAAAAGAAAAGCAGGAGAGAGACAAGGAGGAGAAAAGAAAGAAGGCAATGGGAAGTGAGGAAAGGAATGGGTGGGAAAAGAAAGGAAAGGGAGTGAGGAAAAAGTAAAACAATGAAGGGAAAAGAAGAAAAGAAAGGGGAGAGAGGGGGAAGTGAAAAGAAAGGAAGAATAAGGAAAGGAAGACTTGGGGGAAAAGAATAGAAGAGGAAGGAAGAGGGAGGGAGGGAGAATGGATGAAAGAGGGAAGGGGAGAAGGAAAGGGTGAAAGGGGAGAAAGGAAGGAAGGAAGAGGAAGGAAGGAAGGAAGAGGATGGAAGAAATTAGGAAGGAGAGAGAGGGAGGGAAAAGGAAGGAGAGAAGGAGAAGCTGCATGCTGGGAAACCAAGGCCCGGGTTGTTCTGGAGAGCTAGATGCAATCATGAAAAGAGCCACATCTGGCTCCCGAGCCATAGTTTCCCTACCCCTGATGTAGGTGAAAATGTCTTTTCTGATCACCAGGGCACCCCTTCAACATCAACATTCTTTGGCAGAGAAGGCTAAAGACCTTGTAACACCACAGCTCCTATGTTTTCACAGCATTGAGCTAGGACAGTTAAAGGACAAGGTCATATTAAAGCGGTTTTGGTACTTTCCAACAGGCGTACAGTCAGAGAGTGATGCTGCACACGTGTAGAGCTTAGAAAAGTGGGTTTCTGTGCCAAGAATCAGGCAGGCACAAGCTCCGTGAATGTAACACTGTGATTGGTGCTTCAAATCAATGTTGTGATCTGCCAAAGTACATCCCGTGCCTAGCGTAAGATAACGTAGGCTTAGATTGGTCAAACAGTGCAAAGCATGAGGTTTGTTTACTTTAATGCCAAATGGGTAAGAACTGCGCATGAGCAGAGAGAGTTTGGCCCCCTCCGTTGCTGTCAAGGAGTCTGCAGGAGCCAAATGTTGCTATTTGGGAACACAGGAGTCCCAGTCACTGATAGCTGCACTGTGAGAAAGACTAACATAGAAATGCTCATTGTTCTAACACATAGGAGGGGATTAAGATGTGATGCAAATAGAAATGTTATGTTTTATTGGATTAATGAAATGTTCTGTAACACCAGCCAATGATGTTTGTGAAATGATCATGAAGGAGGGCGGGCTTTTCTGGATGCCGCCATGAGGGGTATATATGCTTTGTGTTAAGGATGACCGGGGCCGTTTGCCCTGATAGCAGCTTGTTCTGTGGGCAACCCCACCAGCTGGTGTTAATCAATAAATCTCTTTGATTTCACGTTGAGCAGTGAAGTTGTTGCGTGATTTCCTCATCCCTGCGCCCGCACGTCCATGCCGCCGTTTTGGTAAGAGGTAACTTGCCATTTGGAGTTCTATAACTCCCAATTTGCTGCTACAATATAATGGAAGCTTTTGTTTCCCTTCTACCCGGTTTACTCCTACCTAATTCTGGGACATGTAGTTTAGGGTGGGGCATTTGGAATTCTCAGCTAAAGTGGTCCTGGCTTCCCTAAACAACATTTCCTGGAAATATGCAAGAGTAAATCAGCAATAGGGAAATGAAAGCCTCTGTTCTATACTACTAATATGATCTCGTCCAGAGTGGTGTCAAACTGCATTCATTCTAAATTCATTGGATCGAGGACCTTCTCACAGTGACACCAGAGGCCAGCTTCTGGTCAAATGACATTTAGCATAATGCCAAGTTCTTTTAAAACTTTGTTTGTATTTTTAAATGCATTTTAACTGTACCCTCAACTTGCTTCTGGCACAATAAATAAATAATTATAAGTCCTGGTATGAGGTTACCTTGTTTGAAAAATTAACATTAATTAGTTTTCCTGATTAAAATTACACAATAAAGCTGTGATTAAACTGCAGGTTAAAACTTTACCTTCACTCCATGCAAGGACTTTGTAAAACCTGTGAAGGAGAACTGTTGAAATATATAGCTGCTACAGTATATGATTATAAATATAAATTGATGTTAAAAAATGGTATCCCAGATACAATTGCTGATGTTGTATGGTTTTAAGTTATTTCTGATGTATTGCAATTCCGAGGCAATCGTACCACAGGGTGTCACGAGCACGGACTTGGCGGGCCCCTTAATCACACACACAGAGACGTACTGAAGGCTAACTACTTTATTGAGTATAAAAACAGTTCCAAAGAATATATAGTCCAATAATAAGCAAATGTCCAAAAGGTAGAAAGCAAGATTGTCCAAAGTAACGTAGCAAATAAACTAGAAGCTTGGCAAGGCTCCGCAATCCAATGCGGCTCAGGAACAAGGCAGGGCTCCGCAATCCAATGCGGATCAAAAAACAAGGCAAGGCAAATGCAAGGCAAGGCTTGATGACCACGGCTTGGCTTGTGGTCCCACTCCGCTTTCACGCCTATTCAGGAAAGACGTGGCCGGAGAACTGAGGATTCGTTCCCACGGATCCTATACTTAATCCCTCGGCCGAGGTCCTCGACGCTCTAGGCTTCTTCGTCTCCAATCTCTGCTGACGGACCTCGGTCGATCTAGGGCTCGGGACCAATCCCTCCTACTAGCCTCAATGCTCCGTCTCCTATCAAAGGTTCGACCTTGTCTTTCGGCAGCTGTGTTGCTATCTCTCTGAGAGCTTTCCTCCCTATCCATTTCCCATGCGCTTTGTTCCATATCTTCCTCCAGGGGCTCCTGGGAAGATCTCCCCCGGGTGTTCATAGCTCCCTGCTTCGCTATCAGACTGCACCTGGTGATCTGAATCATCCCTTGGACCAAAACACATTTCTTCCCATGCCAAGCTCTCTGTAGGTGAAAGAGGCTCTTGCGGGGAAAGCTGCTCTGTGCCCCAATCATCTAGCTCATCCTCAGAATCCAGTTCTAGCACAGCCGGTTCTAATGCTAATGGAACCCCAGGCCCTGTCCCCTGCCCTCCAGGCACAAACGAGAACTGCTGTGCTACACTATCCCCCCTCAGGGCCCCTCTAGGCCGCCCCGAGGCTTGGGTTTGTCAGGGTACTTGCGATGGAACCGGGCGACAAGGTCCGGGGCATGGACGTCACGAGCCCGCGTCCAAGAACGCTCTTCCGGTCCAAAGCCTTTCCAGTCAATGAGATACTCCAGCTTCCGGTAGCGGATACGCGCATCCAGGATGTCCTGCACCTCCAACTCCTCCTCGCCATCACGCATCACAGGGGGAGGCGGCGGCTGCGTCACATCAGGCCGCACCCCCTTAGCCGGGCGGAGCAAAGAACGATGAAAGACAGGGTGGATCTTCATGTCCGCTGGGAGTTGTAGTTTGAAAGAAACAGGCCCCACCTTCTCCACAACAGTGTAAGGCCCCAAAAAGCGGGCATCCAACTTGCGGCTAGGCCTCTGAGTGGGCAGATTCTTGGTAGACAGCCAAACTTTATCCCCCACCAGGATCGCAGGGCCCTCTTGGCGCCGCCGGTCCGCCATCCGCTTGTAATCCGCTTTAGCATGGTCCAATTGAGTGCGCAGCAAGTCTTGCAAGGCAGTAAGCTCCTGAAGCCAATCTTTCGCTTCCGACGCCCCTCCGGATGGGTCCACCGGAGGGTAGAAACGAGGATGATGTCCATAGTTGGCAAAGAAAGGAGTCTCCTTGAGGGATTCGTGCGTCGCATTGTTGTAGGCAAACTCCGCCAGAGACAACAAGGACGCCCAGTTGGTTTGCTGATAGTTGACATAGCACCGCAGGTACTGTTCCAAGGTGGCATTGACCCTTTCGGTCTGGCCGTCAGACTGGGGGTGATGAGCCGTGGACATCCGCACATCAATCCCCAGCAACTTCTGGACAGCCTTCCAGAACTGGGAAGTGAACTGGGTGCCGCGGTCGGTCACCAAACTCTGAGGCAGGGCAGGCCATGTTGCACAAACATATCAGCAGTCTCTTTGGCAGTAGGCACCCCCACACAGGGGATGAAGTGTCCCATCTTGGTGAAACAGTCCACCACGACCAGGATCGTGGTGAAGCCCTTGGACTTGGGCAAGTCAGTGATGAAGTCAGCCGAAATCATCTTCCAAGGGGCGGAGGGGGTGGGAAGCGGCTGGAGCAACCCGGCCGGCTTGCCCCCCGGGTTCTTGGCCCGCTGACACACAGGGCAAGAGCCCACATAGTCCTCCACATCCCTCCGCACCTTAAGCCACCAGAAATCCCGTAGAACCAATTGCAGGGTCTTGAACAGCCCGAAGTGGCCGGCAGCCCGACTATCATGGCACAGTTTGAGAATGTCCTCCCTCTCGGGCCCGGGGGAAACATAAACAGAGTCACGGTGGTAAAGTACCCCGTCCTTTACCTGGAAAGGGGCTTGCACCCCCTTAGTCAGCTGTTCTTGCACCCAGGGATCGGTCCGTTGGCGTGCCTGGACCCGCTCACTCAAAGGCCTCTTGTCCTTAGGGGCCGGCGGAGCCAACGGAGGGTTCACAGGAGCCGCCCGGGCCGCAGCAAAGTTCTCCGCTTTCAGGAGACGGGCCTCAGAAAGCCCCTCGCCGGCCCGAACGTACTGCGGTTTCCGCGACAGGGCGTCAGCTTGCTTGGTCTGCTTGGGGGTCACATAGTGAATGCGGAAATTGAATCTCTCAAAGAACAGGGACCATCTCTGTTGCCTCTGGTTCAATTTGCGCTGGGACTTCAAGTGCTCCAAATTCCGGTGGTCAGTGTGAACCTCCACCGGGAATTTGGCCCCTTCAAGCAGATGTCGCCACACTTCAAAAGCCACCTTGATGGCCAGGAGCTCCTTCTCCCAAATGGTATAGTTCTTTTCCGGAGCCGTCAGCTGCCGGGAATAGTAGGCACAGGGCAACAGGTCCGTCCCCTGCGGCTGGAGCAGGATCGCTCCCACCGCCACGTCCGAAGCATCGGCCTGCACGATGAAAGGGGTGCGGGGGTTGGGGTGCTGCAGAAGCGGCTGGGTAGTGAACAGCTGCTTTAACTTGCGGAACCCCACATCTGCCTCCGGCGTCCACCGGAACGGCACCTTTCCCCGCAAACACTGGGTGATCGGATCAGCCCACTTGGCAAAGTCAGGAATGAACTTTCTGTAGTAGTTGGCAAAGCCCAGGAATCGTTGGATGTCCTTTTTGCTAGCCGGAGCTGCCCAGTCAGCCACAGCTTGAACCTTGGTCTCATCCATGGCAATGCCCGTTGGAGAGATGCGGTAGCCCAGAAAGTCAACCTCCCGCAGATCAAAAGCACACTTCTCCAGCTTAGCATAGAGCCCGTGGGCTCTCAGTCTCTGGAGCACTTCCTTGACATGGCGGTCATGGGTCGCCTGATCCGGAGAAAAAATCAGCAGATCGTCCAGGTAGACCGCCAGATAACGATCTAGCAGGTCCCGGAAAATGTCATTCATGAAATGTTGGAAACAGGCTGGAGCGTTGCACAAACCAAATCCCATCACCAGGTATTCGAAACTGCCCCACTTGGTCTGGAAGGCCGTCTTCCATTCATCACCCTGGCGAATCCGGACAAGGTTATAGGCGCCCCTCAAATCCAGTTTAGTGAACACTTTGGCTCCCCGCATTCGCTCCAGCAGCTCGGGGATCAGGGGGAGGGGTAGCGATTCCGAACCGTGATCTTGTTGAGTTCTCGATAGTCATTACAGAGCCGCAACTCCCCCGATTTCTTCTTGACAAACAGAATGGGCGCCCCCGCCGGGGACTGGGAAAGCCGAATGAAGCCTTTCCGCAGATTCTCATCCAAAAAATCCCGGAGAGCCTGTTGCTCCGGTTCCGAGAGAGGGTAGAGTCTGCCCCGCGGGATAGGGGCTCCAGGTTCGAGTTCAATGGCACAATCGTAGGGCCGGTGGGGAGGCAAGCGCTCAGCCTCCTTCTCGCTGAAAACGTCCCAGAAACCAGCATATTTCTTGGGCAGTGTGGCCACCGTCTCCACCTCTTGGGCCTGACAAGCCCGAGCCGTGAGACAATGACTCTGGCAATGGTCGGAGGAAAAAACGAGCTGTCTCTTAGTCCAGGAAATCTGGGGATCATGCAGAGCGAGCCACACAATGCCCAGAACAATGGGAAAATCAGGGAGCTTGGTCACAAGAAAGGAAATGTCCTCTTTATGGGAGCTAGTCCACATCTTGGTAGGGGCCGTATACTGAGTCACGGCCCCCGTTTTCAGGGTTCTCCCATCAATAGTCTCTACGCCCTTGGGCTCTTGGAGATCCAGGAATTTTAATCCAGCAGACTTGGCATAGTCTGCATCAATGAAGTTGTTGGTGGCTCCCGAGTCAATCATGGCATGGACCATCATTGGCCCCTTCTCGGGCGACCACAGGCCAACCATTACAAGGAACAATTGTCCAGTCTTGGGTTCAGGAGGAAGAGAAGCGACGTCGGCCGAGTGAGCGAACCCTCTTACACTCGGCCGGCCCCTTCCCCCGTCGCCTGGATGGCTTCTTCAGCCTCTGGGACCCCTCCAACGGTGGCGGAGGCTCGGGGAGTCTTCCCACGCGGCTTTTGGGGGCACTCCTTGGAAAAATGACCAGCCCCCCCCCGCAGTACCAGCACAAGTTCAGACGCTGTCGCCGAGCTTTTTCTGCCTGGTCCACCTTGGGCCGCACCGTGCCGAGTTGCATGGGTTCCGGGTCATCCAAGCCCGGTGGTGGTTGCGCGAGCTGCCGGGGCACGAACTGTCCAGTCCCCGGCTCCCGTCGCGCCGTCGGCTTCTCCACCACTTTGGTATCCCACCGCCTCCGGGTTTGCAGTCCCGCTTCGACACGTAAACTCAAGGTGATCGCCGCCTCCAAATCCGCGGGGCGGGGGTGCTTTAACATCTCTTGCTGGAGCTCCGTGGTCAACCCCGTGGTGTAGTGGTAATGCAACGCCGACACGTTCCACTGCACCTGGGCGGCCAGCACGAAAGCGAGAAATGTATTGGGACAGGGACAGATCCTTCATCGTCAGCCGGGCTAAGTCACGCTCGGCCAACTCCTCGTTCACGGGTGGGCCCCAGGTCGCCCGGATAGCGTCTCTGAAAGCCCACAATGTTTGGGTATGGGGAGACTGGGCCTGGATCAACGACGTAGCCCACGTCGCTGCCGTGCCCTCCATCAAGTTGAAAACAAACCCCACTTGGGCTCGGTCAGTCGCAAACTCGGTGGGTCTCAGCTCCAGGTACATGTCCACTTGGCAGAGAAACACCTCAACTTGGGCAGGGTTGCCCCCAAAACGGCTAGGCGCATTCACTCCCGGGTGGCGTCCAGCTCTGGTCCTCAGCTCTCCCACCTCCTGTTGCAGGGCTGCCACCTCCGCGTCCGTCAGGCCTGCCATGGCTGCGACTGCCGTGGGTCGTTTCTTTCAGCGTCCCGTGGTGTGATAAGGGGTTCGTAGGTTCTCCGGCCAACTGTCACGAGCACGGACTTGGCGGGGCCCTTAATCACACACACAGAGACGTACTGAAGGCTAACTACTTTATTGAGTATAAAAACAGTTCCAAAGAATATATAGTCCAATAATAAGCAAATGTCCAAAAGGTAGAAAGCAAGATTGTCCAAAGTAACGTAGCAAATAAACTAGAAGCTTGGCAAGGCTCCGCAATCCAATGTGGCTCAGGAACAAGGCAGGGCTCCGCAATCCAATGCGGATCAAGAAACAAGACAAGGCAAATGCAAGGCAAGGCTTGATGACCACGGCTTGGCTTGTGGTCCCACTCCGCTTTCACGCCTATTCAGGAAAGACGTGGCCGGAGAACTGAGGATTCGTTCCCACGGATCCTATACTTAATCCCTCGGCCGAGGTCCTCGACGCTCTAGGCTTCTTCGTCTCCAATCTCTGCTGACGGACCTCGGTCGATCTAGGGCTCGGGACCAATCCCTCCTACTAGCCTCAATGCTCCGTCTCCTATCAAAGGTTCGACCTTGTCTTTCGGCAGCTGTGTTGCTATTTCTCTGAGAGCTTTCCTCCCTATCCATTTCCCATGCGCTTTGTTCCATATCTTCCCCCAGGAGCCCCTGGGAAGATCTCCCCCCCCCCGGGTGTTCATAGCTCCCTGCTTCGCTATCAGACTGCACCTGGTGATCTGAATCATCCCTTGGACCAAAACACATTTCTTCCCATGCCAAGCTCTCTGTAGGTGAAAGAGGCTCTTGCGGGGAAAGCTGCTCTGTGCCCCAATCATCTAGCTCATCCTCAGAATCCAGTTCTAGCACAGCCGGTTCTAATGCTAATGGAACCCCAGGCCCTGTCCCCTGCCCTCCAGGCACAAACGAGAACTGCTGTGCTACACAGGGGTTTTTTTGTTTTTGTTTTTTTGTTTGTTTTGGCCTTAATTCATGTTGCAGTGCCTTTTGGCAATGTGCACTTTATAGCCGTCAAAATTTGAAGCCAATTTCAAACTAGATTATATGGTCTGTGTAGATGTGCCCCACATCATCTTTACCCAATTACTGATTTTCTGTTTCAGTAGCGTCAACAAGTGTGATTTGATTCTCCCATGCATGTTTCATGTGTAATGTTAGCAACACTGAGTGATGATCTCTGTATGCACAATATTCATTTGATTTAATGTTGTTTTTGCTGTCCCTATTGTGAATGACTTTTGCTGATTTCAAGCACAAAGAAATAGTCTGAGTTTATATCAAGAACAGAGAATTTCTAGCCCGCAGATTTGGACAAACATTAGCTTTTCTAGCTAATGCTGTTGATAACTGGAGGTGCCTCTGCACTGTTGAATTAATGCAGTTTTATGCCACTTCAACTGCTTTTATCTAATGCTAAGAAATTATGGAAGCTGTAGTTTGGTGACACACGAGGACTATTTGTCAGAGAAGCTAAAGACTTTGTGAATTTACAACTCCTCATTTATCCATAGCATTGAGACATGGCATTTGAAGTGGTGTCAAACAGGATTAAATCTACAGTGTAGATGCACCCCATAATTTCTCTTTGTTTTAATTTGGTTTTTATGTATATTGTTCTTGTTCGCACTGTAACAAGCCCTCGGGGAGTGGCGGTATATAAGTTGGAATAATAAATAAATAAATAATTTGGCAACCTCTGATGGGGTTCAGGTTGTCTTATATTACACAAGCGAACAAGTATTTTTCATCAGATATAATTTTAGGTCATTCTTATAGAGTTTTTTTCCTCCTGAATTCAGATCTGTGTTTTCTTTCTCTGTCATGTATAGTTTTTGCGATGAGGCTAATCAAACAATGCATTTATACACTGATATATATAAAATCTAATTGGTATCAGTGCGTAAATGCATTCATTATTTGATTAGCCTCATAGCAAAAACTACATGTGATAGAGAAAAAAATAAACACAGATCTGAATTCAGCATGAAAAACTCTACAAGAATGATTTAAAATTATACCTGATGAAAAATACTTGTTGGCTTGTGGTTAATTAAATTCTATTGATATCAGTGTGCACATGTATTAATTATTCAATTAGCCTCATCTCAAAAACTACATGTGATAGACGGGGAAAAAACCACAGATCTGAATTCAGCACAAAAAAACAACCTAAATTTATGTCTGATGAAAAATACTTGTTGGCTTGTGTTATATGAATATGATGTGAAATGTGCAGTGTGAAGGCGTGGCTGATGCCACCTGTGTATAAGACTTTAAGTTGCAAGGTTTAAACTATTGGATTATGTTTTAGCTAGTTTGTTTAGTGTTGTTAAGTTTTGGTTGCATTGATTGGTTCTTTAGAGCTGTCAATCATTGTTAAGTTTGTTTTTCCTCCCCCTTGAGACTTTGGAAATCTAGCTTTCTCTTTAGATTTTGCCTGCATCTCTACAGAAGAGGACGTGTTAGAGGGTTTGCCAGCCAGGCCTCAGTCAGGCATTCTCTAGCACCAACTCTTTATATCTTGGATTCATTCTGCATATCCAGCACACCTGGATGGGACTGTGGAATCTCAAGCGCCTTCAACTGGTCATTTGGCACCAAGAGGAAGGCTCTGTGCCTTCAATATAGGCCACTAGCTGAGCCCGGCACACGTTGTTGTGCCATATGCCATTCTCTGTCTATCTATCTCTATCTATCTATCTCTTTCTGTTTTTCTTTGTCTTTCTATCTCTGTCTGTCTGTGTTTGTCTATCTCTCTTGCTATGTCTCGCTCTCTGTGTATCTCTACCTTTCTCTGTATCTGTCTGTCTGTCTATCGATGTGTCTCTCTATCTGTATGTATCTCTGCCTTTCTCTATTTATTTGTCTCTTTCTGTCTCTCTCTCACTCTGTCTCTGTTTCTTTCCCTCTGTCTGTCTGTAGCTCTCTGTCTGTCTGTTTATCTTTCTATTTCTTTCTCTGTGTGCCTCTGTCTGTGTTTTTCTATGTCTCTCTCTCTCTATCACTCATTCTCTTTCTCTCTCTCTCTCTCTCTCTTTGGCTCTCTCTCTCTCTCTGTGTATCAATCTCCCTCTCTCTCTCTCTCTCTCTCTTTCTGTCTGTCTATCTCTCTGTGTCTCTCCAGGACTGGATGGAGGGAGGGAGGAGGAGGGGCTAAGGAGATGCCGGCTCGGCTTCTCCTTAGCCCGGCCCCCTCCCTTGCTGCATCCACGGCACGGCCGCCGCTGTTCCGGGACAGCGGCGGCCGTGCCGTGATGGAGGAGGAGGGCGCTAAGGAGAAGCCGGCTCGGCTTCTCCTTAGCCCGGCCCCCCTTGCTGCATCCACGGCACGGCCGCCGCTGTTCCGGGACAGCGGCGCCGTGGATGGATGGAGGGAGGAGGAGGGGCTAAGGAGATGCCGGCTCGGCTTCTCCTTGGCCCGGCCCCCTCCCTTGCTGCATCACGGCACGGCCGCCGCTGTCCCGGAGCGGCGGCCGTGCCGTGGATGGAGGGAGGAGGAGGAGAGGGGCTAAGGAGATGCCGGCTCGGCTTCTCCTTAGCCCGGCCCCCCCAGCTGCTGCATCACGGCACCGCCGCTGTTCCGGGACAGCGGCGGCCGTGCCGTGGATGGAGGGAGGGAGGAGGAGGGGCTAAGGAGAAGCCGGCTCGGCTTCTCAGCCCGGCCCCCTCCTTGCTGCATCCACGGCACGGCCGCCGCTGTCCCGAAAGCGGCGGCCGTGCCGTGATGGAGGAGGGAGGAGAGGGGCTAAGGAGATGCCGGCTCGGTTTCTCCTTAGCCCGGCCCCTTCCCTCCATCCACGGCGCCCCGCCGCTGTTCCTGAGGAGGAGGAGGCGAGGTGAGTGTTGGCTGCCATGCGCGAACGTTCTAAGCGTTCGCTGGCAGCTAAGAGGCCGGGATGGGAATTCCCTTGGCGGTTTTTGGGGCTGGTTTTTGGGGGTGTTGGGAGGTACCTAGGGTCTGTTTTTTGGGCCTAGTTGGTACCGAGGGGTTATGGTTCTATGGGCTGGCTAGTTTAGTGCTTCTGTATGGCATGGTTTAGTTGTCTATGATCGTCAATGCACGACCGTGTCTCCTTTATATATATAGATTTGACTGGGGCTAAGAGAGTTCTCACCTCAAAGCCATTGAGAGAGAGAGAATTTGGAAAGCCATCCGGCTGAAAGCTTCCTGGACTCAAACAACTAAAGAACTGTAATGTATATTTTATTTTACCCCTGTTTGGAGAACCAAGTTTAGTACCTCTATAAGATAACTCCTTTTTGTGAACAATAAAGCCTGTTTGAGTTATCTAAAGTGACTGGTTTGGTCCTTGGGAGTTCCAGTTCTCTATGGGAAGGCAAGAAGAAGTCCCCTGGGAAGAGATGTCACGTCCTTGTTCCTATTCTAAGCTAAAGACCCCAGGTGCGTCTTCATATGCAGACTTTACAGTAGTGCAGACTGTAATGTACCATTCGTCATAATTTAAAAAATTGATGTGATGAGAAAAAAGACATATTTAAAATCAGCATAAAAATGAAATGTTACTCTCATTTCTGATGATTACAAAAAAGTTTGATTTTGTTGGCTTGTGTTATTGTATACACAACACTCTCCAAAGGGAATTGTCCACATTTTCAGAAGCACATGAGGTAGGCAAACACTGAATGATATACATCATCATCAAATATGTTTATAGCCCATTTTTTCTCTTCCAAAGGAAGATCAGAATCCTAAGACCAGAATCTAAGATCCAAGTGTGTAGATCAGAATCCTAAGATCCAAAACTCGCAACGGTTTCCACGATGATAGTTCAAACCTAGAACTACAATATTCCAAATGTGTTTCCAGCAGTGTTTATAACCAGGTCACATCAAAGTTAAAACCCTGTAAGGAACACTATATACTTGGTGCAAACTATAACTATCATGGAGAAAAAGTCAGTTACGGTTTCTATGGCAACCTTAATATGGAAGACACTATAGCGTTGAGTTATATTTGAAGTGTAATTTAATACTTAGGCTCTTTTGAAAAGTGGTATAAGATGTTAATAGTTGGGATCGCAGATATAATATTTGTAACGGTTCTAATTATAGCCATCTCATTTTACTTTTCAGAAGGGAAAATAAAGAAAGCTATTGAGAATGGGATTAGAAAAAGTGTCAGTCTCATCATTTTGATCTGGCGAGGACAATTTGTCTTATCAGGCAACAACTTGAAACTCTCAATAGCTGTCCCTCAATTCAGACCATGACTGTTCATCTTTCAAGAATCCTATATCAGAAGATTGCTTTCAGAGTTACTGATTAGAGCTTCAAGTTCAACATGCAGCGACTATTGTTCTACCAAGGAAATAAAGAGACATTTACAAATAACCTTACGGTGCATCTACACCAGTGGTTCCCAAAGTGGGCGGTACCACCCCCTAGTGGGCGATGGGGCAATCCAAGGGGGTGCTGGAGGGCTCAGGAGAATTTGGGGGGCGCTGAACCCCTGTAAGAGGGCGGTGGCATGAGCCAGGCTTGCCACTTGCAGGGTCACGCGCTTGCAAGGAGGTCCCCGTTGGAAGAAAGAGGCCAATACACAGGACTGCGCCATGGGCGGGGTTGATGAGAGGAAGGAGGTGCATGCTGCGGTTTTCACTGCAATGCCTGCCCGGGGATTCCAACTCGCAGGGACACAGTCGCAAGCACGCGATCCCCGGGAAGGCGTTGCCGTTTGATCCAGATCTGTCATTCATGGGGATCTTAGTGGTCTGTGGAAGTCAGAGCTGAATTGGCTGAAGGTACTGCAAATCCCATCATCCGTTGCTCATAGTCCCCAAAATAGATTGTTTTTGTGATTATTTCTGGAATTCAATGTTTGTAATTTACACCTTTCTTTATTATATTCTATGAAAAAGGTAGAAACATTAATACATATATCTTTCTGTTTAATTGCTATTAAATTTTTTAAAAAATAATTTCTAGGGGGGCGCTGAGTAATTTTTTTTCTGGAAAGGGGGCAGTAGGCCAAAAAAGTTTGGGAACCACTGATCTACACTGTAGAATTAATGCAGTTTGACACTACTTTAACTGCCATGGCTCAATGCTATAGTACTATGGGAATTATACAGTGTAGCTGCACCTTGTGACTGTGAGATGACAAAAAACATTTCTTTATTCATATCTAATTTAATAAAATGAGGATAATACCAACAACCCTAGAGCAAAGAGCATGTGTTCTTAGTTTTAGGTGAGGCACATGCAGCGTATAATTGCAAAACTATAGGCTGGTGTGATTAAACCCTAATTATACATAGCGTCAGATACCTCATTTGGTTATGTTCTAGCCTAGGTCATGAACCCGCAGTGGTGCAATGGGTTAAACCCTTGTGCCGGCTGAACCACTGACTTAAAGGTCGGCGTTTTGAATCCACAAGATGGGGGGAGCTCCCTTCTGTCAGCTCCTGCTTCCCATGCAGGAACATGAGAGAAGCCTCCCACAGGATGATAAAACATCCGGGCATCCCCTGGGCAATGTCCTTGTAGACAGCCAATTCTCTCACACCAGAAGTGACTTGCAGCTTCTGACATTAAAAAAAGTCTAGGTCATTAAGTTCCTAGTTCAAAACCTGACACAGGATTTTGTGTGCAGATTACCCTGGATTTCCTTTTGTAAAGCTATTTTCTATATCCAGCACTTGCATGTTTGTTTATTCCGAAGCACTGGAGGAACAGATCTAGATAAATTCCTGCCATTACAAGCTCTGATACTTATAAGGCATGGAAACAGATCCTCCTCTTTCTCCTTTTCCCAACACATGTTTCTCTTTCCCCATCTTGCATCAATAAAATAGTAGCCTTCAAGTGCATGTTTGATTTTAGTTGAATCATTTTTTTAAAGGACAAGTATGTTATCATTCTGACTGAATTCCTTCATTTCTCGTTGTGATGCTTGTGATTGCTCCCCAGTCCTTAGCTCCTTCCCCCATTTTTGTATTTGTGCAAACATTGGTGTCTTTCCAAGCCTACAGATACCTCCTCACTGTATAATCAGACATTTATTATTGTTATTGTTATCATGTCACTGCTACTATAATTTTAATGAGCCAGTATATGGAATACATTTTAATGTTTATATTGCAAAGTGCTTATTGGACTTTTAAAGGTTGTATAATATTTGATGCAATGGCCTATGGCTAGTACAATAAACGATTCAATTCATTCCTCGCTGTATATGAATTATTCCGTTTTGACTCTGATAGACGTGTGTTCACTCTTTCTAAAAACGTGATATAAAAGCAGTTGAAATGGTTTTTCACATTTTATGGACCGAGCTGTGGCACAGCTAGTTAGTATCCAGCTGCATTAAATCATTACTGACCGAGAGGCCATGAGTTCGAAGCCAGCCAGGGTCGGAGTGAGCGCCCAACCATTAATAGTCTAGCTTGCTGTTGACCTATGCAGCCCAAAAGACAGTTGCATCTGTCAAGTAGGAACCACTTGATGTGGGGAGGCTAATTTAACTAATTTATGACACCATAAAAGCAGCGTGCGTAAGAATGAGGAAGTACTCCATCAAGGACTCGAAGTCACAAGTGGACTGTGAAGCTGCAGCTCCCCCTGTGGCCGGAATCGAGCATCTGTCAAATAGGTGATAAAGGTGCCACATTAAGTGGGCAGGCAAATTTTGACTGAATTATGAGGCCATTAAAAGAACTCCAGGAAATGCTAAGGAATGCGGAAGGAACAACAAAGGACATTGCGAGATGAGGAATGCGTCAGCTCCCCCTGGTGGCCAGAGTTTGCCTCTGTTCGTTTATATGTGTGTACTGTGTACTGTGTGTACTGTGTACAGTGTGTACTATGTATGTGGAAACGGCAGGGATTGTCTGCTAAGTATGTGTACCTGTAATCCGCTCTGAGTCCCCTTCGGGGTGAGAAGAGCGGAATATAAATAAATAAATAAATAAATAAATAAATACTGGAATGTTAAATTGCCTCTGTGTCTGTCTATATATGTTGTATGTCTAATGGTAGTGAATGTTTGCCATGTATATGTGCATTGTAATCCAGCCTGAATCCCCTGATGGGTGAGAAGGGCGGAATATAAATACTGTAAATAAATAAAAATAATAAATAAATTATGCGTCAATCAAGTGGCAGGAGAAATACAAAAGGTGGCTTATTATATGGACCCACAACGAAAGAGAGACCCATGAGAACATTCATGTAGCTCACATAACATTTGGCTATAAATGCTGAGGAATTAACAAACTGGTTCTTGTCAATGCAAAATGACTGGATGCAAGACCATTGCAGGTTTGTGTGTGTGTGTGTGTGGGGGGGGTGTGATGTTAAAATAATGCAGATTATCATCTCAATGAAGTAATTCAGGGTGATGCAAGTCAATGATCCTTTACCTGCAAGCGGTTCTCTCAGCCGAGAGACCTGAATCAGACCAGTTTATTTCAAGAGCTCAGGTTTCCTGCTTCTGCTAATTGAAGAGATGTGAAAAGGGCAGGATTTTGGCTACACTGAAGGCATAGTACTCTGCAATAAAGAGATAGCGGTGTAATATGGTAAGCACAGTGAAAAAAAGTGTATTCGGGTAGAGCGAATGGCATTTCGACAAGCGCCTTAATGGCTGATAGCATCTCTGGCAAGCACCTTGTTTTATGACTCGTGAAATCATGCCTGATTCCATCCTTTCACCCCTTGCATCTGATTCTCTTAGAGGAGTATTGGTGTCACTGAAAAGCACTTTGTGGGAGTGAAAACAGAATAAAAGTCAAAAGAATTATGGAAACAGTGGAGGAAATATTAATCATAAGAAGGTAAACATGTTACTTTTTGGACCACAACTCCCAAAGCACCCAGTCTGGAAGATTTTGGGAGCTGTAGTTCAAAGAAGTGAGTGAGAGGTCATGAGTTCGAAGCCAGTCTGGGTCGGAGTGAGCTCCTGACCATTAATAGTCTAGCTTCCTGAACTGAACTGAACTGAACTGAACTTTATTATTTATGAGTCGCCCTCCATGTTTGTGCTCCGGGCGACTTACACAACTAGCGATTAAAATATTAAAAATATTAAAATATTAAATGGTTTAAATACTAAAATATCAGACTCGGTGAATTCCGAGTCGCTGGTTATGTGTTATGCATAGGCTTTCCTGAATAGCCATGTCTTAAGTGCCGCCAAGAACTGGGGCAGGTCGAGGGAGGCTCTTTGGTCTGGCGGCAGAGAGTTCCACAGGACGGGGGCCGCAACAGAGAAGGATCTCTGTCTCGTGGACTCCAAATGAGCCTCTCTCGGACCCGGGACACAGAGGAGGTTCTCGTTTGCTGGCCGTGGTGCTCTTGGGTGGGCAGGTAGGATCAAGCAGTCTTTTAAGTATGAAGGGCCCCGGCCCCGCAGGGCCTTGAAAGTCAAGGTCAGGGTCTTATGGAGGACTCTGTATTCGACCGGCAAACGCTGCAGGGATGGTGAGATGTGGCATCTCATTGGTGTTTTTGTGAGGAGCCTGGCGGCAGCATTCTACTCAATCTGGATCTTGCGGGTTAGTGACTGAGGCAGACCCACATATAAGGCGTTGCAGTAATCCAACACACAACTGTGAACCTCAAACAAAAATGCTCTTCCCGTGGCCGCTTGCCGCTGCCTCCACCTCCCAGCTTGGGATATTCTGCACACCAACGGATACGGACAGCAGGCCTGCACCTGCACCAGGACGGCGTAGAGGGAGGTTTGGGACGACATTGCATGGGAATACATCTTTGTGCTTTGTTTATGCCATTATCATATGTTTGAGCCTACAGGTCGGGTGGGCTGGTCTATGATTTACATTCAATGGTTTGCATGTTTTGCCATTTGGCGTAGGAGGGTGATCATTATTGTACTATTGTTTGGGATCCTGTCTCACTGGGGCATCACCCCTTTGGACACGCTTTGGCGCCTCCTGCGCGCTCTGGTCCCAGACCCAGTAGCGTGGGGGACTGGGCGCATCAGTGTGTACATGATTGTGATATACACCAGCACACCACTTCCATGCGGTTTAGACATTGACGATACGGTTACACATTTTTGTTTGAGGTTCACAGTTGTGTGTTGGAGTCCTTTCGACAAGATTAGTCCCCTAGTGTGTAGTTAAGTTGCAGTAATCCAGCCTTGATGTATGACCTATGCAGCCCAAAAGATAGTTTGCATCTGTCAAGTAGGAAATTTAAGTACTGCTTTATGTGGGGAGCTATTTTAACTAATTTACGACACCATCAGGGCCGTAGCCAGGATTTTGAGTCGGGGGGGAGTTTGATTTGGGGGGCTGAGTCTGAGTGAGAGAGGATCTACCCTAGCAAACCTTTTGTATCATTATAACAATACCCCCATGCATATGGGATATATTGAACATAGTGATCAGATCATGATATGTATACACGTAACAGTTTAAATAATGTACCAGTAAGGCCTTCTCATGGACAACCCTGAGAATTTGGGGGGGCTGAGCCCCTCCGGTCCCCCTCTGGCTACATGCCTGCACACCATAAAACCTTCCAGCAGCATGCATAAGAATTAGGAAATACTCCATCAAGGGCTCGATATCACAAGTGGATGGTGAGGTGACAGCTCTCCCTGTGGCTGGAATCAAGCATACCCTCATGAAGCCGGAAAGCTAGAATATTAAATTGCTTGTGTCTGTCTATTTATGTTGTATGTCTATGGCATTGAATGTTTGCCATGTATATGTGCATTGCAATCCGCCCTGAGTCCCCTGCGGGTGAGAAGGACGGAATATAAATTTTGTGTGTGTGTGTGTGTGTGTGTGTGTGTGTGTGTATATATATATATATATATAATAAATATTAAATATAATAATAATAAATATAATAAATATAAAATAAAAATAAATAAATAAAATAAACACTTATTTTCTATCATCTATCTATCTAATCTATCTATCTATCTATCTATCCACATAATAAAAGTGAAAACATGTATGTGTGTATGTTGCTGGGATGGCCACTTCCACAGACAGGCTCTCACTTCCCTAAACAGCTTTAACCCACAGTGCTGAGGAGCCCCCCAAAGCCCTCCCTCAATGACATGTCAGGTTATAGTGAGCACCATGAACATGTAGCCCAACCCCTGCCAATGCCCTACCTCAACACCATACTTCTCAGCTCACCATCGAAGGAATGCTTTCATTCGGGGACAATTTCATCCTAGATTTTAGGTGTTTCCTCTTAAAATCCCAGTGGTTCTTACTCTTTCCATTACATTAGTGTGGAATTTGCATGATCTTGCCCACTGCCTCTCCCTTAATCCTTTCCTACTGTTTTCAACTCTGTCTGCACAACAGAGCAGAACTAATCAGCAACTAAACATACTGGAGGAGTTTGGGGGATTGACTCCATATAGTGGAAGTTGTAGTCAGGGGCGGCCCCAGCGATTCCGCCACCTACGCGGTCGCGTAAAGCGTCACCGGCTGGGAGGGCACCACCGGCTGGGAGGCGCGCCGCCGCGACTTCACGCCCCCACCGCCGCCGCACTGCCCTGCGCCGCCGTCTGCGCATGCGCAGAAGCACCTACAGGCGCTATAGCGCCTGTAGACGTTTCTGCACACGCGCGAACGTCCGCTGGCTCCACAGCGGCAGGCGCGCTTGGGAGCAAGTGCGCGTGCGCGAACGTTCACGCGTGCGCAGAAACCATCTACAGGCGCTATAGCGCCTGTAGGTGCTTCTGCACGTGCGCGGCCGGCGGCGCAGGGAGGCACGCGCAGAAAGGTGCGCCGCAGAGGTGTGCTGCGGCCGATGGGGCCGGTTGCGGCGGCGGCATGGGGGCGGTGGCGATGTGGGCGTGGCGGCGGCGTGGGCGTGGTGGCGGCGGTGAGTGACGCGGCGGCGGGGGGGGACACAAAATTTTCTTCGCGTACCCCCCCAAATTAGGTCGGGCCGTCCCTGGTTGTAGTTTCACCCTGCATCAAGTCAGAGCACCATGACCCCCATTGACAATGGACCTGGATCACTTTTGGCACACAGAACGCCCATGACCAAAGGAAAATACTGGAGTAGTTTGGGGGGAAATGACCTTAATTTATAACCATTGTAGGTACTGGAGTTTATAGTTCACCTGCAATCAAAAAGCACCCTGGACCCCACCAACGATGGCCCTGGACCTAACTTGGCACACAGAAGCACCATAAACAGCTGAAAATACTGGAGGGGTTGGGGGGTGGGTGGGAACTAGCTTTCATTTCTGGAAATTGTAGTTCACTTACATCCAGTGGCCACCACTGATGACGGATCTGGACCAAACTTGGCACACAGAACTCCTATGACCAACTGAACCTACTGGAGGGATTTGATGAACTGTCCCACCATGGTGAGAGCTGTAGTTTATCCTGCAGCTAGAGATCACACTGAACCCCATCAATGATGCATCTATAGCAAACTTGCCCAACTACTGATGAAGTTTCAGGGGGTTAACCTGGCATGATGTGAGTTGTAGTTCACACACAATCTTATGCATTTTGTAATTTTTTTTAAAAAAAACAAATACCCAACCAATGCCGGGTACCCAACCTAGTACAGTGTTCCCTCACTTATTGCTGGAGTTACGTTCCAGGACCTCCCGCAATAAGTGAAAAACCGTGATATAGGGATACTCTATTTATTTAAATATTTATACATTATTTTAGTAGGTATACACTATTTTAAGTCTTTATAAACTTAAAATAAAGTGAAGGAAAGGAAAGGAAGGAAAGGCCTTTCAAGGCTGGAGGGAGGGAGGACGGAGGAGGGAAAGCGCCTTGGAGAGCGGCGGTGGCAAAACCCTACAAAACAGCAAAAATACCATGATATATATTTTAAATTAATATTTTTTTAAATCCGCGAAACAGCGAGTTTGCAATAAGCAAACTGCAAAGTAGCGAGGGAACACTGTATTCCTATAAAGATACCCAAATGGCACAGTTAGTATCAGTCCATTTCATGTGCAATTGATAGGTGGGATTAAATTTGATTTTTTCATCAAAAATGGAGCGTTATTTTTAAAAAGAAATTATGACAGCTGACATGGTGAGTGTAGTAATTAAGGGGGCAGAGCAGCTGGGGAAAGGGAAGTGTAAGCTTTTCCTCTACTGCTGTGGTAGTGAAGCTGTTTTTTCTTTAGATAGGAAATCCAATAGCACCATCTTTCTTGTAATATTGCGAGGAGGCATAGATACAAGGAGGACCCCCTGCTTCCAAGTTGGATTGGCCTGCAGTAGGGAGTTCCACAGTTCCAAAGTGCCCCATTGGGCCAGCATGGCTGGGTAGCGTGATCTCAGCGGCAGCCTCAGTCTATCCTTTCCTCTTTCCTAATGTTATAGCAAATCTTCCAATAAAAGGAAACCTCTATTTGCAACTTTTCTCCTTTCCATAATAATACCTTGTGCCCCGGGAATAACCTTGTTTAAGTATTATCTTTCAAAAGTGCCAGCTGACTGATCCTGCGGCAGGGAGTTCCAACGTCCCATCTTTGGATTCTGGGTCCCCGAGAAAGTCTGCGTTCCATGAGCTTACTATGTGGACTCCCTAGAGGCTCCATGATGCCATCAGACCAGATTGCCAAAACCCACCACGGCAGGGATTTGCAGTTTCCAAGGACCAAGCCCTGGCAGCGTCGGAACAACGGATTCAAAATACAAACCTTCCCCCCCCTTCCTTGCTGAGCACCAAAGACCCTTCCCCCACCTTTTTAACCCCACAATGCCTGACCCAGTGACATGTTTGAGATCTATAGTTTTCCAAGTACCAAGGACCCTCCCTTTAGAGGAACCTAGGGTCTCAGCCTCTAAGGCAAGACTACCCTGAATTCATATCCTCTATCATAAACACAATCGGTGCTGACAAAATTACCATCTATCAGCTGCAAAAGGCCATCCTACTGGGATCTACACATATTATTCGCCAATGCATTACATAGTCCTACACACTTGGAAAGTCTCCAACTTGTGATCCAATACAACAACCAGCATAGTGATCTTGTTTGCTGTGTACTAATCTTGCTGTGTTTCAAATAATAACTCTACAGTATTTGTATTCCACACTATCTCCCTGAGGGGACTCAGGGCGGATTCCAGCATACACAAAAACAAAGGCAAACATTAAATGCCTAGAAACAACAGAGCTCCCATTATTTACTCCTGTGACCACATGGTATGGGAGCAATCCTGTGTTATTTGTTGCATAACAGCTGCATGGCACTCACCTTTGAGAAACAACAACAACAATTTCTCACCTTGGTTGGTTCTTGAACCAATCTCAGGGCAACTATGTATTTGCCTAGAGGTCACTTGCCTAGGGAGTTTGTGTCTTCTATGTTGTATGGAATTGAGTCCTCTTTGTGCGCTGTATTCCAAAAATGGTGCCTGAGATGAAGAAAAGTGAACTTAAACCTATGTTTAAAATAATGTTGTGGATTTGCTATAGAATGGTCACTGGTGGCTGGGTTACTGGGCTTCTAGAGTGCCACATGTGCATCTGGAAATGAATTGTTTGTTAGTAGGCGGGAATGGATGGCAGAGTCCATAGCTTGTGAGCACTGGTGGAGGTTTTAGGGATGCCATGCTGTGTTTCTGCTATTTTTGTATGTTGTGTCTGTATGTTTTCTCCCTTCCCAAATGCACACCGGATACAGTGGCTGTTCTTTCATACGCCAGTCTTACCCTGTTATTATATAAGTGTAGGATTACTCTATCCACTGAACTCACGCAGACAAACAGAATTCTTTACAGTCTTTACAATGCTCTAATGTAAGGTATATCTATTATTTATAAAGTCGGTTGTGAACAGAACTCCACATGGAATTAATTCAAAATGCCTTACTATAAGCTAAATACCAGGTGTTTGTGATAAAGAGAAGTGCTGGGTAGTCATGCACTGTACACCATTTAATCTCAGAATACTAAGCAAAAATCCTCATAGTTCGGAAAAAAATATGGCCAATATTATAATCTTTTTTTTAAAAAAAATTGTCTTTTCTTTCAGCTCACATATTGTCATATTGTCCTCTATTGCCAGCCTAAAGATTTCTCTTAGAGATCTACACAAGTTGCCCAGGGTAACTTTGACCACTGGTAATATGGTTAGGCCAACCAGACTTCATGCTGAAACAGGGTCTGGTGTCAGTTATTAGCCTTTACAATAACTATTTTATTAAATAGTTAGGTTAGTAGGTATTTCTAGGTAATTCTAGGGATCCATTGTCAGGAATAAAGAGTGATTCCAAATGTTCAGCTCCTAGTTATATGCAATTTTTGTTCTTTTGTGTGAGCTGCAAGACACAGTGGTGTTCTGCTTTTTCATTATATCTCATTACAATGTGGGACTACATGAATAAATAGGGAAAGTACACTTATATGAGCCACTACTGTATTTCAAAAATATCAGACCCCAAGGGCATTTGAGAATGCAGCCTCACTGTTCAGATGATGATGATGATTGGAGCCCCCGGTGGTGCAGTGGGTTAAACCCTTGACAGGACTGAAGACCGACAGGTAAGAGGTCCGAATGCAGAGAGAGTGTGGATGAGCTCCCTCTGTCAGCTCCAGCTCCCCATGCAGGGACATGAGAGAAGCCTCCCACAAGGATGGGAAGTCTGACTTGGGAAGTCTGACTTGACCACGGTGGACCACGCTCTGGTTACATCCCGTATAGATTACTGCAATGCTCTCTACGTGGACTTGCCTTCAAAGACTGTTCGGAAGCAGCAACTAGTCCAATGGACAGCAGCCAGGTTGATAACAGGAGCGGCATTCAGAGAACGTACAACTCCCCTGTTGTGCCAGCTCCACTGGCTGCCAGTTTGCTACAGGGCACAATTCAAAGTGCTGGCCTTTAAAGCCCTAAATGGTTCTGGCCCAACTTACCTGTCCGAACGCATCTCTCCCTATGAACCATCGAGATGTTTAAGATCATCCGGAGAGGCCCTGCTCTCGGTCCCGCCTTCTTCGCAGGTGCGACTGGCGGGGACGAGAGACAGGGCCTTTTCAGTGGTGGTTCCTCGGCTTTGGAATGCCCTCCCTAGTGACATCAGATTGGCCCCCCTCCCTCCTGACATTTTGCAAGAAAGTCAAGACCTGGCTGTTTGAGCAGGCATTTGCTGATGAAATATAACGGTTTAATTAGATCTATGGAAGGATAATGATGTGACGGAAAATGATTTCAACGTGATGCGGAGAATGCATTTGTAGGTTTTAATTGCTAATTGTTATGTTATATGGTTATTGTTTGGTTTTGTTTTGCTTGTGTTTTTTATTGTAGGGCAGAGACTGCCTTGTGGAAACCGCCCCGAGTCGCCTTCGGGCTGAGCGGGGCGGTATAGAAAAATGATAAATAAATAAATAAATAAAACATCCGGGCATCCCCTGGGCAACATCCTTGCAGACGGCCAATTCTCTCACACCAGAAGCAACATGCAGTTTCTCAAGTCGCGCCTGACACAAATATTATTATTATTATTATTATTATATTCATTTATACCCTGTTCCAACTCCAGGTGGTCTTGGATGAAACACACTTCTTTTACCCATTTCAAACCAGTTTCAGAGCAGGATACAGAGTTGAAACTGCTATGGTCGCCTTAGTGAGAACAACGTTGTATTCCGGTGAACAGCTCTCGAATTTTGCTCCAACAACTTTGGAATTCATGTATTCAAGTTTCTAAGTTTGTTCCTGTTCCTAGTTCATGTGTGGCATAGATTGCCTGCCTTGGATCCATGCTGTCATGTTTATGGATATTTCTGTGAATTGACTCTTGAGACTGTATTTAAAAGGATTGTGGACTCTCAGTTCTCTTGGAAGGAACTTTCTGAACTTTGATTCTTCTTTTTATATTTGCTTATTTTTATATACTCTTCTCTAAATAAACTTTTACTTACTTGATTACCTGAACAGAGTGTAGTTTGAGGTGAAAAGGTGTTCCAGGGCTCTAGTGCAACACTCCCCCTGAAAGACTGTGTTCGCAGATTGGGAGTGCTCCTGGATCCGTCTCTCCAAATGTCAGCCATGAGTAAATGCGACAGTCATGACTGCTTACTGTCAGCTTCGGCTGATCTGCTAGATGCACCCCTTCCTTGATTTGGAGGACCTTAAGATGGTGCATGCGCTGGCAGGGCCGGCCTGACCTTTTCCGGGGGAGTACGCGAAGTAAATTTTGCCCCCCCCCGGCCGCCGCATCATGCCGCCGCCGCCATTTCCGCCGCCGCCACTTCCGCCGGCTGCACCACACCTCCCGAAGCGCGGACATTTCCGCGCATGCCCAGAAGCAACTACAGGCGCTGTAGCTCCTGTAGTTGCTTCTGGGCATGCGCAGAAATGTCTGTGCTTCGAGGCGTGCTGCAGCCTCCCGAGCACTACGTTTCTGCGCATGCGCGAATGTCCGCGCATGTGCACTGGGGCCCAAGCGCACCTGCGGCGCTGGCTCCAAAGCCGCAGGCGCTCGGGACTCAGTGCCCATGCGCAGACATTCGCGCATGCCCAGAAGCAACTACAGGCGCAGTAGCGCCTGTAGTTGCTTCTGGGCATGCGCAGAAAATGTCTGTGCTTCGTGGGGCCGGCTGTGCGGCGGCACCGGCGGCGGCAGGGCGGGGGCGCGGAAGCGAGGTGGTGCCGCGGCGCCCCTCCCAGCTGGTGACGCCCCGCCCAGCCGGTGGCGCTCTACGCGGCCGCTTACATGGCGGAATCGCTGGGGCCGCCTCTGTGCGCTGGTAACCTCAAGGTTAGACTTCTGCAATATGTTTTACAATGAGCTACCCTTGTACCAAGTTCAGAAACTCCAGTTGGTTCAAAACATGGCAGCCAGACTGGTTACAGGACATCTAGGAGGGAGCATATTACACCTATCCTAAAGTGACTCCTCTGGCCACCAATTAGTTTCTGGGCAAAATATAAGGTGTGGGTATTTATCTTTAAATCTCTGCATGGTTTGAGTTCAGGTTACCTAAAGAATCACCTTCTCCCTTATAATCCACCTTGAACACTGAGGTCCTCTGGGGGGCATCTGCTCCAATCTGCCAGAACCCGACTGGCAACCGTCACCCAGAGGATCTTATCTTCAGCTGCCCCAATACTGTGGAACGACCTGCCAGTAGAGCTCTGACAGCTAAATCAGCTGCTGGAATTTTAATGACTAATTATAAACTTCCACTTTAATTTTGTGTATTTTAATATGCATTTTCTGGAAATACATTTCAATATGTGTATTCTATAGAGTGTTTTAAAATTATTATATGTTTTGATTATGTGATTATGGCACCGGGAATGTGGCGCAACTGGCTAAGTGTCAGCTGCATAAGATCTCTCTGACCAGTAGGTCATGAGTTTGAGGCCTTCCCGGGTCGAGGTGGGTGCTCGACCTTTAACTGTAGTCTGAGGTTGACCTTTGCAGCCCAAAAGACAGTTGCATCTGTCAAGTAGGTGATAAAGGTACCACATTAAGTGGGGAGGCAAATTTTGACTGAATTATGAGGCCATTAAAGAACCCCAGGAACGCTGAGGAATGCAGAAGGAACAACAAGGGACGCTGGGAATGCTGTGAGATGAGGAGTGCATCAGCTTTCCCTGGTGGCCAGAGTTTGCCTCTGTTCATCCATATGTGTGTATGTGGAAACAGCAGGGATTGTCTGCTAAGTATGTGTACCTGTAATCCGCTCTGAGTCCCCTTCGGGGTGAGAAGAGTGGAATATAAATAAAGTGTATTATTACTATGTGTTTTAGCAATATTGTAACCTGCTTCAAGCTGTGAGGAGAGGCGGATAAGAAATCATCATCATAATCCTCTTTCTCGAAAGAGACTCGAAGCAGCTAAATAGACTGAAGGGCGCCTAGTAGTTGGCTTTTACCTGGCTACAAAGAGTCTTCCAATCTCAGTTACTTATCTGCAGGAGAACAGCCAATTATGCCCACGTATCTACATGGGAAATGTCATCACATCACCCACAAGGTACTTTCACTTGCTCATGGCAAACCACCCACAACTTTCTTTCGCTTGCCCATGGAAAGTGAACCCACCATCTTTCAGTCTGAAGTCATAGAAGTAAGAGAACTACCTTGTTTCAAGATATCCCTGGAGGCAATTTCAAAACAGAAGCAAATTTTTGCCATATTATATAGCTGTACCCTATGGTTCTTCACTTGAGAATTCTGAATTCTACACATGATAAAGAAGCAACAAAAAGTTTTTATTTCTTTCTGCAGTCAAGAATCTGAGTAAACGTAATTCCGTCTCCTCTTCTACAAGTGGATCCCAGCCTATATATTGCTATTATATTTAATTTAATTTAATTTTTATTTTTAACACTTTGATTGAAAATGTAATTATTTTATTTGTTTGCCGTTCACTTATATCCAGACTGTTCTGTACATGTTTATTAGTTATATTGGACTTGTAAGCTTGTGATATATGATGGCAATATGATGAAGGACTTAAATCAGCATGTACTGAGAAGTCAACTCTCTCTAAAGCCCGATCTACATTGCCATATAATTCAGTTTCTGAATCCAGATTATCTACTTTGAACTGGATTATACTTGTCTACACTGTCAATGTAGATGGGGTCTAAATTTAACAGGACTGCCAGTAGACATGATGGCTCAGTAACAGGAAAACATAGGATCGCACACCTTTACTTAGTAAATTTTGGGTTTGTAACCTGCAAATTCACGCAAAGCCGGTCTGAATCCCTCTACGGAGGTAGAGAAGATCAGGATATAAAAGTTCTAAATAAATAAATAATAAGTGTTCCATACGTTTTGGAGCCCCCTGTGGCACAGTGGGTTAAACCACTGAGCTGCTAAACTTGTTGATGAAAAGGTCACAGATTTGAATCCGGGGGCGGCGTGAGCTCCTGCTGTCAGCCCCAGCTTCTGCCAACCTAGCAGTTCGAAAACATGCAAATGTGACTAAATCAATAGGAACTGCTCTGTCAGAAAGGTAATGGCACTCCATGCAGCCATGCTGGCCACATGACCTTGGAGGTGTCTACGGACAATGCCGGCTCTTCGGCTTAGAAATGGAGATGAGCACCCCCCCCCCCAAGAGTGTTGCACCGTAAACCTGGAGGCCCCTCAGTAAACCACTTGGAAACCGGCAAGGTTTAAATGCTTTATTTAGAATAAGAACATAAGAACATAAGAAGAGCCATGCTGAATCGGACCTCAGCCCATCTAGTCCAGCATTCTGAATCACACAGTGGCCTACCAGTTGTACACGGGGATCTCGAGCAGAAGGGAGGGCAAAACCCTGACCTGCTCCCGACCCCCACAACCAGTACCCAGGGAAATCGTGCCTACCTCAACCAACTCCGATGTGGCACTTGAATGTCCTTTTCAGTAACTACCGATACACTTGATATCCATGAATCTGTCTAATCCTGCCTTGAAGTTGTTCAGGCTGACAGCTGTCACAACCTCTTCTGGAAGTGAGTTCCATAACCCAATGACCCTCTGGGTGAAGAAATATTTCCCTTTATTAGTCCTAATTTTCCTACCTTGGAGCTTCAGGGAGTGCCCTCTAGTCCTAGTGTTTTGTGACAAAGAAAATAATTTTTCTTTATTCACCTTTTCTATCCCATGCATGATTTTATACACTTCGATCAAGTCACCTCTTAAACGCCGTCTTTCAAGGCTGAAAAGACCAAGGCGTTGCAACCTGGTTTCATAAGGGAGCCGCTCCATCCCTTGGATCATTCTTGTTGCCCTTCTTTGTACCTTTTCCAGTTCCGTTATATCCTTCTTAAGGTGCAGAGACCAGAATTGTACACAGTACTCCAAATGTGGCCTTACCATAGATTTGTAGAGAGGTAGTACAACATTTGCTGACCTATTTTCGATTCCCTTTCTGATCATGCCTAGCATAGAATTTGCTTTTTTCACTGCTGCTGCGCACTGGGTTGACATCTTCATTGAGCTGTCCACCAAGACCCCAAGATCCCTTTCCTGGTTTGTCTCGGAATAATTGGATATAGGATAGAGGCTAGGAATATAGTCTATTGGTGCCTTCAAAGCAGCAACAGATAGCAGCAAATTGTCCAAAAGGAAGCAGGAACAAGGCTGTAGTCCTTTGGCAAACAGGAACAAAAGTAAAGAGAGTCTTCTTGCCCCAACGGGCTAAATCCAGGGGTCTTGGGAGGTCTTGGCACAAGGCTTGGCAAACAGAGTCTTAGAAGCTAGAAGGCCCAAGGCCCAGGCAGAGTTCCGTGGAGACTTGGCTTGGAGTACTGAACGTTGACGAAGGATAGCTTCCATCTCTGGGACCTAGCTTAAATAGGTCCCACAAGCTTTGAAGTAGCGACGTACTGAGGCGTCGTAACTTGGTTCTCACTCACAACAGTTCCACAGCTGGGCCTACTCAGGCCTTTCACATAGGATTGGTATGCGGCTCCAATTAGCACCAGCACCTGGGCAATAGGGAGTGCTTCTCTCCCCGCTTATCGGTCCGAAATGGAGCCGAGAGTTTGTCCTTGAACGAGGGATGACCTGGGTAGCTTTGCAGAAGCTGCCTGGCAGAGGCTTGCTTTCTAACTTAACAGGCCTAGCTGAAATAACATGGCTTCGGTCTGGCTTGACCAAAGAAGCAGGTTGGGGACCATGCTGAGGTGTGACACAGAGTTAGACACGACTAAACTTAATGTCAGGGGAAAACCTTTATCTAACTTGCAACCTGACAAAAAAAATCAGAGGAAAAATATGGGTATGCTACTCAAGAATGCTATTGTAAAATATGAGTGATTCCTCTCAGTTTTTCAGTGAAGGATTCCTCATGTCATAAACATGAAGTTTCCAATACCAGAACCTTCATGAAGTAGAATCCCCCTGTGTTGAAGTGATTAATTGTGTTGTGTAGGAGATATAGATATGGGTATATTGAGAGAGAATTGGAGGGAAAATAAGTGCTGATATTAAAAGCAGTGCCACAGAGAGAGAGCAGGTTGTCATGACAACATAGCTCTGAAGCTGCAAGGGGAGGAGTCAGAATGTATCTAACAAGGCGAAGGAGGGAAAGTTAGTCAGTCTGGAATAGGAACTCAAAGTATGAAGAGCTCAAGTTTGAGTCAAGAAAGAGAGCTCAGTGTGTAGGGAGCTCTGAGAGATTGTTAAGAGGTTTTAAGACAGGAATTATAGCTCAAAATAAGGAGCTCATGTAAAGAGTTAATAGTCTAGAGAGAGACGAACTCTAAGTGAGAAGTTGAGATGGACCCGCTCTAAGAGGAGAGAGCAGGGTTTAGATAAAGTACCTTGAAGGAGGCTAGTGTGTGCCTATATTGTTAAAATAAACAGCTAATGTGGCTGGGAAATACAATAGCGTTTCTATTGTGACTTTGGATATACTTTAAATAGTTTTAAGCAACCTTATTAAGCTGTGCCTCTGCGGAAGAAGTATATAAAACTAAGCTATGTACAACAATAAATTGTTAACTGTTTATTCATCAAAACAAACCAGTGATTTAGAGTCAAGCCTCATTTTAAAACATATTCCTGTCAGAGAAGAGCTCACAATTACCAAGAGAGTTTCCCTCACCAAAGGGGGGTTTTCACCTACATCTCTCTCATGAAATAGTGGCTGATTTAAAATAGAGTCTTCTCTTTACTCTTTATAAGTCTGGTGGTCAAGAAAGATAATTGGTGGCAGCGAATACAAGTTAACCTCGAATCGCCACAAATGGTGGGATCCGTAAAAGAGGGTCCACCCTGTCCAGCCGGTTGATTTGATGTGCCTCGCCACACCCCCTTAATAGCATGTTGTCAAAAATTACTGTCAATGTAATAATAATAACTTTATTTATACTCTGCCACCATCTCCCCAAGGGGACTCGGGGTGGCCAACATGAGGCCAGCCAAGCCCAAGGATTACAATAAGCAAAGTAAAATACATACAACTGATAATAACATCAATCAAATGCAAACAATAACAAGATAATCAATAGGGTAAACACAGGATATAAAATAAAATAAAGGAATTGAACACAGTGGGCTAGGCCAAATGCAAGGGGTAAAGTTATAAAATCCTGGGTGAGATAGAAAAATAGAGTAGTGTGTCTAGTGGGAGATACGTTATGTTCTATGCCAGGGGTGCTTATTAGGTAGATCGCGATCTACTTGTAGATCATGTAGGGCGTCCTGGTAGATCGTAGGCAGGGCAAGAGGAAGGCTCAGTCCCGCCACGCAGGCTCCCGATGCCGCCCAGATGCAGAAGGAGGTTGTGGACTGGATGGCTCTTGGAGGTCTCCTCCTATTCTAGGAACCCATTGTTGTTTTTGTTATTATCAGAGGCTGAATGGCCACCTGTGAAGAATGCTTTGGTTGTGTTTTTCCCTTATGGGAGAAGGAGGTTGGACTGCATGGCCCTTGGAAGTCTCCTTTTACTCTAGGAAACTATTGTTGTTACTATTATTATTAGTAGTAGTAGTAGTAGCAGAGGCTGAATGAATATTACCATCATTATTATTATGAATGAATTCAGGGGCTTATTATACTCACATTTAGTTGAATTCAGTCTTAAAATATATTATACTAGCTGCACCCGGCACGCGTTGCTGTGCCCTATTTAGGAGATGCGAGAAAGTCTTGAGTATGTAAGGGTTGGAATTGTTTTTAGTTATGGTGTTGTTAGGGCCCTGGCTGTGTCGTTGTGGGTTGTTCTGGTGGGTGGGATGTTGAAGTCCTGGGGAGTTGTTGGTGTGTGGTGTTGCTGGCGTTCTGCATAGCTTGTGGATATGCAATGTTTTTTGTCTTTCCGTCTGCTGTGTTGATGTAGAGGTTGATGCTTGGAAGTTAACTTTGGAAGTGAGTGGAGGTACTTGAAATTCCATTATCCATGGTGTGTCCTCCTCTGAACTGCAGTCGGATTGAGTGTGGGTCATGGGGGGCATTGTGTGCCAAGTTTGGTCTTTATTGGTCTTGGTTCTGGGCCACAGTGGTCTGTGGGGAATGATGGGTTTTGAAGTAGTACAAATCCCATTATCCATGGAGGTACTTCAAGTCCCATAATTCATGGTCCACCCTCCTCCAAACTGTAGTAGAATGTAGCGTGGGTCATAGGGGCTTTGTGTGCCAAGGTAGGTTACTGTAAATTCAGGCCATACACAATGTCCCATGAGCTGAGGCCTAGTCAGGAACAGCAAGGTAATGAAGCCTTACTGTCAATTCAGGCCATACACAATGTTCAATGAACTGAGGCGTAGTCGGGAGAATCAAGTTAATGAAGCCTTACTGTCAATTCAGAGCTTAAACAGCATCCCATTAAGTGAGGCCTAGTCAGGGAAATTAAGTTAATGAAGCCTTACTGTCAATTTTGGGCGTGGTCTGTGATTTGTAGGGGTGTAAATTTTCTGTGGGTAGTGAATTGGGTGTTTGTGTTTGTGCCTCAGCCCTTTGCCCTATCCTCCTCTGACAGTTTATTATGGGTTGGAATGTTCATGTTGGCTGGCCAGTACAGGAGTTATGCAAATCCACCCTTATTGGCAGCCAATCATGTTGTCAGAATGTAGAGGCTGGGAGAGTCGTTGGCAGCCCCGGAGGATGCTGGGAAATGTAGGTTTTTTAACTTGTTGTTTTGGGGGCCTTTTAGGTTTTGGGGGAGTTTCTTTGCTACAAACATACCTTGCTTGAGGCCTATTTCTGTTGGCAAATTTGGTGTTTCTGCGTTGTAAGGTTTCTCTGTTTGGGACTGTCGTTCCATGACGGGAACCCCTTTATATAATAGATGGCTCTCACTGAAATAAATTTCCAAATATTTTGCTTTTATGGCTCTCTGAGTAGTGGGTAGGTAGATCATTTTGACTTGGTTGTTTTATAAGTAGCTCGCATGCTGAAAAAGTGTGAGCACCCCTGTTCTATGCTATGTGATCATACTGCATGTTTGATGAGCAGATCTTTTTTCCATATCAATAGCAGGTTTTTGACAAATGCTTTTCAAATATTTATCCTGGAAGCTAAATATGAGGACCAACAATGACACAGTTATTTTGCAAGTCATTTTTGCCACCTCCTTGAGAGCTTTAAGGGAAAGTGTCAGGTTAGGAAGTAAGCCATAATCTTTGAACATATGCTAGGCACAATGACACACTGCCTAAACAAGATGGTGAGGAAATGACAAGGCATGTACCCTTTGGCATATGGACAGCTTGATTATCTTGACTTTTCTATTTCTAAACCAGAGGTCGCCTTTATCTTTCAATGGAGAGTTCCTTCTTCTTTAGAAGAATTTGGTCTCTTGACTAATTTGCTGGTTTGAAGGACAGGATTGAAGTGACATCCAGAAATGCAGATTCATGACTAATTAACTTACATGCTGATATGATGAGAAGTCTTTTTCTGTAGCAGTAACCTCAAAAATACAGATGTGTCAAGGGGAAATGACACAACCATTTACTTGTGAGCAGCAAATTTGCAACTTAGAAACATATTTGTTACTCCGTGAAACAATATACTGTATGTGCTCAGCTATCATCAGAGTGTGACTGATAAATAATGAATGCTGTTAGACAATTCAGCTTATGCATGCCTGTTTGTAAATGTTAAAACTGACCTTTTGGAAAAGCTACTCAGCACGGAGGAACTCTGAGTCCATACTGATCCAAATGAATGGAGACAAATTGGGCATATGTTACCATGTATTTAGTGCCATTGTGCCAGCTCTTTGTTTTTAAATTAAACAAGGTGGGAAAAGATTATTGCTAAACATGTTCCATGTTTCAGGTGGTTTCATTAGAGGAATAATTTCATTAGTGAATAATTGGAAATCCCAAACTGAATTCTAGAACTTCCTTGTTCTCAATTTACTCTAATTAATGTATTGTTGAAGGCTTTCATGGCTGGAATCACTGGGTTGTTGTGAGTTTTCCAGGCGGTTTGGCCATGTTCCAGAAGCATTGTCTCCTGACGTTTTGCCTGCATCTATGGTTGGCATCCTCAGAGGTTGCGAGGACAGTTGGAAATTAGGAAAATGGGGTTTATACATCTGTGGAATGTCCAGGGTGGGAGAAAGAACTCTTGCCTGTTGGAGGTAGGTGCGAATGTTGCAATTGGCCACCTTGATTAGCATTTAATGGCCTAGCAGTTTCAAGGTCTGCCTTCTTAGTGCCTGGAGCAGACCTGGGCAACCTATGGCCCGTGGCAGATGATTGTGTCCGGCCTGGGGAGAAGGGCGTCGGGGGCGGGGCCAAGAGGAAAGGGTGCCACTGCCGCCATCCCATTGCGGGCTGTGGGGCCTGCATCGGCTGACAGCCCGCCGTTCCGGAGAACAATCGGAGGAGCGGCGGCTTTGGAGTGCCTGCCATCCCGGGAGGCGATTCGGGCCTGCAGCAGGAGCAGTCGGCGACCTGCGGTGGCTGATCGCCCTGGCGACCCGAAAGACTTGATTGTCTTCCGGTTCGCCAGGGTGATCACCCGCCACAGCTGGCCGACTGCTCCCGCTGCAGGCCCGGATCGCCTCCCGGGATGGCAGGCATCTCCAAACCCGGGATGGCAGGCACTGCATGGCAGGGCGATCAGCTGGGGAATGGCTGGGGGCGAGAGCAGGCGGAGGCCTGCAGCCTCTGATCGTCTGCTGCTCTGCTCTGCTCTGCTCTGCTCTGCTGCGGTGGCAACTGGGTCCGCTTTGTTATCCTCTGGGCTGGGTCCATTGGGCCATTCCATCTTGGGATCCTTCCTCTCTTGAGGATGTAAGCCTCTACTTGGTTCACACCTTGTGTTCTTGAATTTCATTTTATTTTACTTTAGTGGTTTTTATTATTATTTTATAATAATAATTTTATAATAATATAATAAATAATATAATATAATGTTATATTATATTATAATTTCTATATATTATAATGTGTATATATATACTATAATATAATAATTATGATATTAATACTAATAATGTATGAGTATTTCTTGATATATTAATATGTTAATATTAATGATGTGTAATATATAGTAAATATAGTAAATAAATAAATAAATAAATAATGTAGATTAGAATGTAGTTCAGCCTTTAGGTGCAGCCCTCCATAATATTTTTTGGTTCTCGTGTGGCCCCTTGGAAAAAATAATTGCTCACCCCTGGCCTGGAGGAATCCTTTGTTGGGAGCCAAGCCAGATTTTATTCATTTTCATGGTTTCTTCTTGGCTCTACAGTCACCTACGGACCCACCGCCAAGACACCACATTTGGAAGACAATCATTCTCGAGCTACGAGAGATCACTTAATTAATTAATTGAAATATTTTAATTAATCCCACTCACCTTGTAACATGGGACAGAACTCTTCCAAAGCAATCAATTTATAAGTATGATTAAATTAGTATGGATGTTATATGCCAAAAAAGAGTAGTCTAGCAGCTCCATAATACATGAAATGTGTTTGAATTTTTGTGAAATATTATATCAAAAATGGCTGCCATTGTTCTCTATCTTGCATCCAAACTCCATGCATCTAAAACTATTTGAAAGAGATTATTGCATTCTTGATATTATCTTCAAGGCTTGCTTTCTCTTCTATGTTGCCTGTTAAACAATAGCATAGGATGCTAAAAAGTCTGACCCTGATTTTGTAAGAGGAGTTCTACTTGGTCCTCACAGCTGCAGCCATATATTATCAGCATGTCACTTTAAAATGAATTATTCAGCATCACTGCTTATAAATTATGCCAATCACTAAACAGTCTAGTCTCCAGTCTTTAAGGCTTTTCAGTGTCAGCGGCAATCGCTTTCTAGAATGATGATAATCCCTGGAATGAAGTTATAGCAGTGTGACAATGATTAATTTAAATCTAGCTGCTGGCATAACTGTTTAGAATGATATCATATATCATTACCAAGTGTAGTTGCACTGGAAACACATCTCAATAGAAATGTGTCTTATTTTTTTCAGTGGCAGCACTGTGGTTACGTGGTCAAAAATATTCTACTTGTACTGCGCCTCATTCAATCTGTTCTTTGTCTCATGTGAAGTTATGAGAGCTAGCATTATTTTTTCTTGCCTTTCTCATTCTCTATTTCTTTATATTTGCGTGTGCAAGTGTGACACACCTCGCGCCAAGAAGAACATGCGGACACAATTGGTTGAATAAAATTGGTAACAACTCAATTGATTGAAAACAGGAATATAGGGTTGGCGGCCACGCATGGATCCTGGATCAGGGTCGGACAGCCCCCACGAAAGTCCATAGGCGTTAGCAAACCTGGGATGTGAGCGGCCCAATGCCTATCCATGGAAACTCAGCACCCCAGGGGGCCTGGGTGTTATCCCCCTTACAACCAAGAGGCAATAAGCCAGGCTGATCCAGGGGCCATTCCACACGCTACACGCCAAACACGGAGTTGCTACAAAGAACATAACAAAACGTAAAACCATGAACAGAGCAACAATAAAGTGCAGAGAAACAAAAGGCACCAATAAGCAATGCAATGAGTAGGGAGGGTGGGAGGAAAAACAAGACTGCCTCCGCATGTGGCGAGGCAGTCCCCGGGCAGCCTTAAGTAAGCTGCCCGGGCGGAAGTGTGGGCCGGCCGGAAGCAGGGAGGGGTGGGGCGGAGCCAGCCCCCTCATTGGCCAGCTGGCGTGGGTGGCGAGAAGCCTTCCCGCCACCCCAGGGGCTTCTGGGGGGAAGAAGCCCCTCAGGCGAAGAAGATGGCGCAAGGGCAATGCTGCCCCACAACCTGCTTGGCTGGTAAGTCGGCCAAGCCCATTCTCCTTTACTTCTGCTTGCCCTTTTTATCCCCGGAATTTTTGAGAGAAGCTATGGCTCTTTGTCAGGGCCTAAATACCTTTAAGGAACTAGATCTTGGGAGCTTAGAAAGATCAGCCCTGATTAGCACTTGGATGGGTGCAGGGGCGGTTCTTATTGGAGGCCAATTAAGCGGCCGCCTCAGGTCGCCACGTTGTCAGGGGCGCATCTGGCTGCCAGGTTCCACGCATGTGCCTTTGTTGCGGGCGAGGCGACTCCTGCTGGACCGAATGCCACACTGCGTTGAGGGGCACATCTTTGTCCCCGCTGCCGGCCTGGTGCTAGTAGCCTGAGGAGGGGAGGGGGAGGAGGAGGAGGTTGGGCAGAGAGTGGAGCGGGGGAGGAGGAGCGGCAGATCGCAGCCTCAAGCCTGGAGGCGCAGCCACGCACGCCTCCCTTCTGCTCTGTGCATGTGTATTTGGATGGCGCGGGCTCCTCCGTTTCCCACCAGGCGAGAGCAGCTGAGCGCGAGGCACTTGAAGAAGCCACGAGGCCGGAGAGGAGGAAGGTTTGCCTGCCCTCCAGGCCCAGGCCCTCTGCGCCCAGCTGGCTGCTTCAGATGAAAAGGAGAGCCGGGAAGCAGGAGAAGGCAGCCCCGGCCACGCCCGAAAGGTGAAGCTCGTGGGGAGAGGCCCACCTTCCCATTTCTGGCCATCCTTCCCCCCCCCCCCTTCCCCTCTGGGTGGAAAGAGGTGAGGAGTGGCGTACCCCAAGGTTCAGTTTTGGGTCCGTTACTTTTTAATTTATTCATTAATGATCTGGATGTAGGAGTGAATTCTGAGGTAGCAAAGTTTGCAGACGACACTAAATTGTTCAGGGTAGTTAAAAATGAAACTGATTGTAAAGAGCTCCAGAAAGATCTCTCAAAATTGAGTGAATGGGCAACAAAGGGGCAAATGCATTTCAACCTAAACAAGTATAAAGTCATGCACATCGGGGCAAAGAACCCCAAATACACTTATCAACTGATGGGGTCAAAGCTTTCCGAGACAAACCAGGAAAGGGATCTTGGGGTTTTGGTGGACAGCTCAATGAAGATGTCAACCCAGTGCGCAGCAGCAGTGAAAAAAAAGCAAATTCTATGCTAGGCATGATCAGGAAGGGAATCGAAAATAGGTCAGCAAATGTTGTATTGCCTCTCTACAAATCTATGGTAAGGCCACATTTGGAGTACTGTGTACAATTCTGGTCTCCGCACCTTAAGAAGGATATAACGGAACTGGAAAAGGTACAAAGAAGGGCAACAAGAATGATCCAAGGGATGGAGCAGCTCCCTTACGAAATCAGGTTGCAACGCCTTGGTCTTTTCAGCCTTGAAAGACGGCGTTTAAGAGGTGACTTGATCGAAGTGTATAAAATCATGCATGGGATAGAAAAGGTGAATAAAGAAAAAATATTGTGGATACCAAGTGTATCGGTAGTTACTGAAAAGGACATTCAAGTGCCACCTCGGAGTTGGTTGAGGTAGGCAGGATTTCCCTGGGTACTGGTTGTGGGGGGTCGGGAGCAGGTCAGGGTTTTGCCCTCCCTTCTGCTCGAGATCCCCGTGTACAACTGGTGGGCCACTGTGTGATACAGAATGCTGGACTAGATGGGCTGAGGTCCGATTCAGCATGGCTCTTCTTATGTTCTTTGGTTCCCACGGACCACTGCGGCCCCCAACAAAGACCGATAAAGACCAAACTTGGCACACAGAGCCCCCATGACCCACTCTACATCCTGCTGCAGTTTGAAGGAGGCTGGACCATGGGTGATGGGACTTGAAGTACCTACACTCACTTCCCAAGACTGCTACGACCCTCATCCAATGACTGATCAAGACCAAGCTTGGCACGTAGAGCCCCCATGACCCACTCTACATCCTGCTGCAGTTTGCAGAAGGGTGGACCATGGATGATGGGACTTGAAGTACTTTTACTCATTTCCTGAGACCACTGCTCCACTCATCCAATGACAAATCAAGACCAAACTTGGCACACATAACCCCCCTGACCCCCTTTACGTCCTGGTCCGGTTTGAGGGACATGACCCATGGATTATGGGATTTGTAGTACTTTCAAACACTTTGGTTCCCACAGACCACTGAGGCCACCAAAACGGATTACTACAGACCACACTTGGTACACACAGCCCCCATGACCCACTGTACATTCTGGTGGTTTGCAGGAGGGTGGACCATGGATGATGGAACTTGAAGTACCTACACTCACTTCCCAAGGCTGCTGCTACCCTCATCCAATGACTGATCGAGACCAAACTTGGCACACATAACCCCCATGACTACCTTCACATCCTGGTGAGGATCGGGGGAGGACTGACAATGGATGATGGGATTTGTAGTACTTTCACACCCTCTGTCCCCACAGACCACTGCTGCTCCCAACAAACACCGATAAAGTCCACACTTGGCACACAGAGACCCAGCGACCCACTCTACATCCTACTGAAGTTTGGAGGGGGCAGAACATGGATGATGGGACTTGCAGTGCCTTCCCTCTCTTTCCAAGACTGCTACAAACCTAATCCCAAGACTGATCAAGACCAAACCTGGCACACACTCCCCTCCCCCACTGATGGGCCTGGACATGGCGTGGACCTGGACCCCCATGACCCCCTTGGCCTCTAGTTGAGGCTTGGGGGAGGGTGCCACGTGGAGGGTGGGACTGGCAGTGCTTTCGCCCTCGTCCACAGGCGGCTGCGACCCCCACATGTGCCTGTCTTGGGGCAGAGACCCCCCCCTGGTGACCAGCTGAATATACTGGAGGGATTTGGGGGGGGAGTTGCCACTCATGTTGGGAGTTGCAGTTCACCCGCGGCCAGGGAAACTGTAAGTTCTCCCCCCCCCCAACCACCACCACCACAACGGCCTGGACTCAGGCTTGGCACAGGGGATGCTCCTGACCCACTGACCGTACTGGAGGAGGGGGGGTTCGGGGGGCTGACCTTGATTTCTGGGAGTTGCAGTTCCCCCGCGGCCAGAGAAGCGGTGGCGGGAGAGGTGGGGGGGGGGGGGGCCTGGCCTGCCGTCTCCCCTTCCCACGACCACCACAGTACTTCTCCTTCCCCAGCCCCCCCCCCCCACCAAGCCCCACCCCCTCCTCAGACCCACCCCCCGGCCTGCTCGGCGTGGAGGGGAGCGGCGGCAGGGAAGGCCGGGGGCATCCCTTCTCTCTCTCCCAGGAGCCTGGGGCAACTGGGGCCCTCCTTCCCTTCTCCCTCCCTCCCTCACGTGCTTGGGACTCCAACTCCCAGAATCCCTCCTGGCAGCCCTTCCCTTTCCCCCCTCGGCCGCGTCAGCCACGAGGCATCCTGGGAGTTGGAGTCCCAAGCGCGTCCTGGGGGGAAGGAAGGAAGGAAGGAGGGCCGAGGCCTGAGCCAGGCCGGCCCGCCAAGGCCTCGGGGGCGGCTTCTGGGTGGCAGGCCCCCCCCAAGGGGCCACTCCACCCCGGTCCTACCTCCTCCTCCTCCGTCCTCCTCGCTCGCCTCGGCCCCGGAAAGATGGCGGCGGCGGCGTCTGTTGCCAAGGGGGCGGGGCCCGGGCGACGCCCCTCCCTCCCTCCGGAGAAGAGGAGGGGGCCAATGGGAAGCCAAGGGGCGGGGCCCCCGCGCTCCCGATTGGCCGCCCGCCACGTCCGTTCCCGGCTGCCGCCCTCGGCCCCGCCCCGCCCTTCCGCCGGGCTCATTTGCATGCTTAAAGGGACAGCGGCCCATTCAGGGGATCCTGGGAGAGGGGAAGAGGCCTGCCCCCCCAATCTCTCTCTGAAGGGAAATGGGGGGGGGCGAGCATAATCCCTTGCTGGGAGGTGTCAGCTGGCCCCGTTGTTCCCTGCCTGGCATTGACCGTGGCTCTTTGTTTCCTGCCCTGGTTGGAGGGGCCGCCAGGCTGGGTTCATGTTCACGGTTCCCGCCTTTCTTTCTGTTGAAAGCCAGCCCCTCCCTCCCTCCCTCCCAACAAAGGATTCCCCCGCCAGGCAGCAACCAGCCAGGCTTTGGAGCTGCAAGGGCATTCAGTGCTCGCCCAGGTGGGCAATGGCCACACCCCCCCTTGCCTGCAACAGGCGGGAGCCCTTCCTCCCTCCCTCCGCCCTGGGCCTCATTCCACAGGCAGAGATCAAGGCCAAGGTCAGACGTCCCCCGACAGGAAGTCCCCGCGACAGGAAGTCTGACTTGCGCTCATCCCCATTTCTAAGCCCAAGAGCCGGCATTGTCCGTAGTCACCTCCAAGGTCGCGTGTCCAGTGGCACGACTGCACGGAGCGCCCTTCCCTTCCGGCCAGAGCAGCACTCCCTATGGATCTACTCACATTGGCTTGTTTTCAAACCGCCAGGTCGGCAGGAGCTGGGGCTGGCGGCGGGAGCTCACCCTGCCCCCCGGGTGCAAACCCGCAGCCTGCTCCCCAGCCCCCTCTCCCGGGTGCCTCTGCCGCGGCTTTTGAGGCCGGCTGTGAGCCCGCCTTCCCGTCTCTTTCCGTCCCTCCGACCTTCCGCTTCCCGCTCTCGACTTCGGAGCAGCGCAACCGCTTTGGAGGCCACGCGGCCTTCGGTCCAGCGGAGTCGGTGGCGGGGGAGCCTCAAGGCTTCAGCACCGGGGGCCGGGGCTCCTCTCCCAGCAGGGGTTCCCGGAGGCGGCAGCGCGGGTGGAATCGTTCCCGGAGCTGCAGGTGGCGCCCCCAGGCAGGCGGCCCAGGCCTGGCAGGCCCAGAGCAGGGTGGGAGGGGGACGGCTTTGAAGGCGAGCCCCAGAAGGAGCCCACCTGCATCCTAATTGGTTTGACCTGCAGCAGGGAGTTCCAACGTTCCTGCACATGTGGCCTGGCATCTCTAGCACCAAAGGCTGGGATTTGGCACCAAAAGGCCTCCAGCCATTCCGGCCTCTCTGCTTCCTGAAGCCATGGACTCTGCGTGCACGGAGTTGCGTGCGGACAGGCCAACAGGGGCAAGCCCAGAGTGTGTTGGAGACCTAGTTTTCCAAGGACTTGCGTGCGTTTGGACTCCCCCCTGGCTATTCGCAAAAAGGGCTTTTCCACTCCTTCCTGGCGACCTTCAAGGCTTCCCCCAGACTGAGGAGGCGGCCCTTGGGCATTTGCCCCAACCACACTTCCTCTCTCCCAGGGACCCTTTCCTCCCCTGCACTCTCGTGGCTCTTGGGCCCTCACCCCGTCCGTGGGAGACTCCGAGCGGCAGAGCTGGGATTTCTAGTTCCCCCAAGAACCATCGCAAGAGTTCTAGTTTCCCCAAGGACCAAGGACTGTCTCGGCTGTTTTGTGGACTGATGGCGCCCAGAGAAGGTGCCGCGCCTGCTCGTTTGCCTTCGTGTGACCTTGTCTCTGACTGGACTGCAAAGGGAACCATGCACGGTTGCCGGGGGGGGCGCCCTGTTTATCCCAACGTCTTGTATAACTTTTCCTTTTGCGTATTTTCCCTCACGGTTGCTTATTGTTGACGAAGAGCCTTCTGAAACCCAGCCGGGGGGAGGTCGGGAGGGCCGCAGCCTGAGTAGCGGTTCCCTCACGCACAGGCCATTATGTACGCTTGCATGACCACACGAAGGGCAGGTGCCCGGTCCCTCCTCCTCCTCCTCGGGGCCTGTCCCCCCTGAACTCCCCCACGCTGGGTCTCCCGGCCTATGTCTTATGGATCTCCGAGGCTTTGCCTGTTGGTCAGCCACAGGCACACAACAGCCGTATTTTCACGACAGGGGAGTCGTTCCTATGAGGGGCCGAGTCCTCACGTCCAGCCATAATGCAACTCATGCAAACCGGCCATTTTCACAGAGAAACCGCGCTTCTGCTGACCGATGCCTCCCAAACAAAGGCGGATCGGTCTAGGGCAGGGCTGTCCAACTGCCGGCCCTGCAGCAGGTGTTTTGGACTTCAAATCCCAGAAATCCTAACAGCTGGTACACTGGCTAGGATTTCTGGGAGTTGAAGTCCAAAACACCTGCAGGGCCGGTAGTTGGACAGCCCTGGTCTAGGGCCAAACACTGTTTATTTTCACATCTTAACCACAGCCAGGTAGACGTGAGGACACCAGAAGTTCTCGCTCGCCCGCAGGTCAGGCCCAAGCTCACCTGAAGCTCATCACAAGCCAGTTTCACTGTTTTCGCCATTTCGTCCCGCCTCCCGGGTTTCCTCATTGGCTGGATCGCAAGGTGCGCTAGCTTGCCATTGGCCGGGGGTCTCCAGCTGGCTTTCTGGTGCTCAAGGTGTTTACAACATTTCCATCCAATCAGCTGGGAGCACACGTCGCCAAGGCAGGCACCCAATTTGAATCTGTATCGACGACTCTGAAGGTATAAGTGCTTTGTACTTTTGCCAAATAAACTATGTCAGCCTTGCGGAAACTCGGGACTCACTCGTGGCTTTCGTCCTTCTCAGAAATCTTCTCTCGGTGGGGCACGCTTCCGGATCTTGGTGAGACCACTGAATTGGGTTTTATTGGGAAAACTGCGCTTCCAAAAGGTCCCCCGAGGCTTCTATTGGGACCCTCGCTTTAGAGGCGGTCAGGGCTCTTGGCCCCATCTGGGCAGAGCCCCTTAAATGTGGGTCCGACTTCAGCTTTCCTTACCCACAGGCCCCTGGGTCTCCCCTCCGCGGACGGAGGTCCCGGTCCTCAAGCGCTCCCGGCTCCGTTCGGGAGAAGGCTGCACTCGCAGAGCTCGGGCGCAGTGGCGCTTCGGTCTCAATGTGGGCTTTGGTGGAGAGGCGGCTGCCGAGGGAGCGGAAAGGGCCCACGTCTCCTAGCGTGACACCATCAATGTTTTATTTATTTATCTTGGGATTTATTGGTTGCCCGTCCCAGGGGCTCTGGGCGATTTACAGTAAAACACGCAGCCAAGCACCCAAAACAGCTGGAAACATCTAAAATCTTTTAAAAACCAAGCGGTATGTCTGGCCTTGGGGAGGGATCGGCTGTGCCTTCTGCCGGGAGACGGCGTGGCTTTACTCATTGGTTGTAATATTGCTTTTTTAATCTTATGCTTTTAAGGTCTATGTTTATTTAATATGTAATGTTTATCTGTTTATATTTCATACGTGTGATCTGGAACTGAATGTCCGCCTCCCGTCAGGCTGCTCCGAGTCCCTTTAGGGCGAGAAACACAGCAAGTAAATACATACATACATACTTGTGGGATGATATTTCTGCACCTGTCTGTGTGGAAATGTATGAAACCTGGGGGTGAACCTGGACTCGTCGCGGAGCCTGGAACCCCCGTAGGTCTCGGTGGTGGCCAGGGGAGCTTTGCACAGCTTAGGCTCCTGCTCCAGCTGCGCCCATACTTTGGAAAGTCGGACTTCGACATGGTGGCACACACTCTGGTTACATCCCGTATAGACTACCTCTACGTGGGGTTGCCTTTGAAGACTGTTCGGAAGCTTCAGTTGGTCCAACGGACGGCAGCCGGATCGTTAACAGGAGCGGGGCTCAGGGAGCGGACTACTCCCCTGTTGCGCCAGCTCCACGGGCTGCCGGTCTGCTACCGAGCACAATTCAAAGTGCTGGCTTAAAGCCCTGAAGGGTTCTGGCCCAGCCTACCTGTCCGAACACACCTCCCCTTAAGAACAATGTAGGACGTTAAGTCCGCCTGGGGAGGCCCTGCTCTCAACTCCGCCTGCATCACAAATGCCCTTGGCGGGGACGAGAGACAGGGCCTTCTCCGCGGTGGCCCCTCGGCTGTGGAACGCCCTTCCCGGGGAGACTAGATCTGCCCCCTCGCTCTTGGCCTCCCGAAGAAAGGCCAAAACTTGGCTGTTTGAGCAGGCGTTGGAAAAGGCCGTGTGACTTGACACGGGATGGGAACCGTTGGACTGTGAGGTGGGGTGATGTTTTTGGAGGCGAAATACTGTTTCCATTAATGCCATGGCGTTAATGTTTTAGTGTTTTAATTGTTGTTTTTATGGGGCCTTGTGAACCGCCCGAGGCGCCTTCGGGCTGGGAGGGAGCGGCATGCCCATGTGCTCAGTAAACAAATACATACATAAATACATACATTTCTGTGGAAGGTCCCCGGGGCCACCCCGCCCACCCCCTTCTGCCACGCAGGAAAGGCACAACCGAAGCACCCCCAGCAGACGGCCACCTATCATTTATTGATTTATCTGCGCTATCTCCCCCACCCCGCCCCTCCCAACTCCGAGGGGGACACTCCGAGCGGCTTTGCACGCAGGCAGCTGTTTGATGCCATTGGAAACAATGTACCATTAAAATGAGCGTTTTAACAAGAATCATAAAATGCATCAAAACATCTAAACCATTGTGAAACCACGCGATCCATAATGGTCACCCGGGACGTCCCGGGAGTCCTTGCACTTCATTCTGTATCCGTCTGTTGCACGTTTTCCCCAAAGGCTGGACCCAAGAGCCACGTTTTCACTCTCCTGCGGAAGGTCAGGCGGGAGGGGGCCGATCGGTTCGGACAGCTAAGCTGGGCCAGAACCATTTAGGGCTTTATAATAATAGTAAGAATAATAACAATAACTTGATTTTTATCCCCGCCTCCATCTCCCTGAGGGTGTAACGACTCCTCAATACTCGGTAGGGATCACACTCAGACGTCGTTCTGGTCCAACACGATTTTATTGAAGGTACACCACCTGTGAAGCTAAAGCGCCGGCCCGCCACCCAAACACACCTTATATACCCCGGTAGCCCCTCCCCTACACAATGCAATGTCCAAGCAGGGTGTCATCATGCTCCGATGAATCAGCAATCCCAGTAGTCCATAGGGGCATGACCCCAGGGTCACATGAGTGACGTCACGAGTCCAAATGTCCAATGTCCATGCCAGGAGGAGTTACCTCACTTCCCCCTCTGGCACCTGGAAGTTACTCCACTCCCAGGCTGATTCAGCAATTCCAAGCACACATGGCCAAGGTCACTCCAGGAACTGGGCCAAAGGTCGCTGCAGCCTCATGACAGGTTGGGAACATGATCTCCCTCAAAGCTCAGGTTCCCCATACCTGACATAATGGTCTCCTCCACCTCGTCCTCCTCCCCCTGAGGGAAACAAAACATCATTCAATCCCGTGGAGGAAATGGGCTCACATATTTTTTAAAAAACTGCAATGAAAAGTTGGGTGCACTTTCCCTAAACTCTTGGGCAACAGGAGGGTATATGACACCTTATTCACAACTCTGTCAACCTTAAAAGGCCCTATGAATTTTGGACTTAATTTTTTGACTTGTACCCTAGCTTTAAATTCTCTGTGGACAGCCACACCAAATCCCCCTCTGCATACTCCCCTCCTTCTTGCCGCTTGTGATCTCCAAACAGCTTATAGGAGCGCTGTGCCTTTCTCAACGCCTCTGTAACTTCTTTCCACATTCCTTCAGCTCGCACTCTCCACTCCCCCTTGCTCTCTCCCCCCTTCTATCTCCACCAGCTGCGGCAAAGGGGCCACCTCTTGCCCATAAACAATCTCAAAGGGCGATTTCCCGGTAGAAGAATGGATGGAACTGTTGTAAGCTACTTCAGCATAAGGAAGGAGATCGGACCAATTATTTTGTTCCTGATTACTGAAAATCCTTAAATAGGTCCCCAAAGATTTCTGCACTCTCTCCGCAGCCCCATTACAGCAGGGATGATAACCAGACGTCAGTTTCCTTTGAGCCCCTAGCTCCTCCAAAAACCTGCCCCAAAACCGAGCCGTAAACTGGACACCTCTATCACTCAACACCTGTTCTGGGCAACCATGCAACCTATAAACATGCTGTACATACAACCCAGCCAATCGCTCCGCCGATGGCAACCCCTCAACGGAATAAAATGAGCCTGTTTAGAAAACATGTCTATAACAGTCCAAATATACCGATATCCCCTGCTTGACGGCAACTCCCCAACAAAATCGGTACTAACATGTGTCCACGGCCTTATTGGATCAGCAACCACTTGTATCAACCCCTGCGGCCGGGCAGCGGGAACCTTATTCCTAGCACACACTTCACAACTTGCTACATGGTGCCGGATTTCCACCTTCATACCTGGCCACCAGTACCTCTTCTTAATAGCCAACATGGTCTTGGTGACCCCCCAATGTCCAGCAGTCTTATAATCATGATGCATCTCCAACACCTTTCTCCTCAACTTCTGAGGCACATACACCTTACCTCCTACCATCCACAACCCTCTCAATTTCACACACTCTTTCTCATGTTCCATCAACCACAAGTCCCCTGCATATCCTTCTTGTAGTTCTAAACTCCACTCATCCACTATTTCCTCTTCTTTTTTTACTTCCAATCCCTTCTGAGACCGGGTCTGCACTGCACAACCCCACTGCTCTTTGGAAAAAACTCTCCTTCTTTGTGCAGCCCACCTGTTCCTACACTTGGATATCTAGATAAAGCATCTGCCACTATATTTTCCTTCCCTTGATATGCTGCAACTTGAAATTGAATCTATTGAAAAATTGCGACCACCTTACTAGTTTTGGGGACAACTTCTGAGGGTTACGTAAATAACCCAAATTCTGATGATCCGTCATAACCACAAATGGGAACGCTGCTCCTTCCAAAAACTGACGCCAGGTCACCAACGCGGTCTTCACTGCAAATGCCTCCTTCTCCCACACAGGCCATTTACGTTCATGCTCCCCAAACTTTTTTGAAAAATAAGCACAAGGTCGCAATTTCCCCTGACCATCCTCCTGCAACAGTGCACCCCCATAAGCCCAAGCGGAGGCGTCACATTGAACTACAAAAGGTTGATTCACATCCGGATGTAGCAATAAAGGGCCCTCAGTGAAAGCCCTCTTCAATCTAACAAACGCTTTCTGACAATCTTGAGTCCAGTCTAATACCGCACCTGGTGACTTGACCTTTCTGGACTCCCCTTTACCCTTCGTTCTCAACAGCTCAGTAAGCGGGAGGGTTATCACAGCAAACCCGGAATAAAAGTCCGGTAAAAATTGGCTAGCCCTAGAAAAGCCTGCAACTGCCGGCGTGTGCGCGGAGCCTCCCAGCTCAACACGTCCTCCACCTTAGCCGGATCCATAGCCACCCCACTCTCGCCAATCCTGTACCCAAAAATCAATCTGATTTTTACTAAACTCACATTTACTCAACTTTGCAAATAAACTCGCTTGCCTCAACCGTTCCAACACCTCGCGCACTAACTTTACATGCTCTTCTCGCGTACTGGTCGCTACCACAATGTCGTCTAAATAACCGAACACCCCCTTATACAAAAGGGGGTGTAACACCTCGTTGATTAACTGCATAAACAGGCCTGGAGACCCCCGCTAAACCGAATGGCATTACGAGCCATTCGTATAATCCGAGAGGGCACGAGAACGCTGTCTTCCATTGGTCACTTTCTTTCACCCGAATCATATGGAATGCGTCAATCAAATCCAGTTTTGTAAAAAACTTACAACCTCCCAACAGGCCCGATAGATCCTTAATCAACGGTAGGGGTAGCAGTTTGTCGTACTAATAGCATTTAAACCCCTATAATCAATGCACAATCTCAGTCTCCCATCTTTCTTTTCCCTAAACAACACTGGTGCGGCCAAAGGGGATTCCGATCGTCTGATAAACCCTTTCTTCAAATAATCATCTATTTGTTCTCTTAATGCGACCTTTTCTTTGACTGTCATCGCATAGATTTTTGGCTTGGGTAAACCCCCCCTCTGTCACTTCTATGCTGCATTGCACGTTCCTAACAGGTGGAAGCTTTTGGGCTAATTTAGGGTTAAACACGTCAGCATAGTCCCAATATTCCTGGGGTATTCCTCTCACTTCTTTGCTGACACCCTTCTCAACATTAGGGGCACACTGAACCGTCCCCGCCTTCCAGTCAATCTTGGGGTTCACCTTTTCTAACCAGGGCATACCCAACACCACTTCATGCCCTTTTATGGGAGCCATAACAAAATTAATTTCTCCTTCCCATGGCCCCACTCGTCCAGTTAACCCTTCGTCCCCACAGAGAAAGGACCCCCTTCAATCATTGTCCCATCTAACTGTTTGAAGGTGACTGGAGTTTCCAAGGGTTTTGTGTCCCCACCCAACTCTTCTACTAGCTGTGGAGACATGATATTTTCTGAACATCCACAATCTACTAAAGCTTCCTTTTTTACAACAAGATCCCCCTTAACCAATCCCAACACACATTGAATATTATTTCTCACCCCAACTTTAGAGCTTTCAACATTGTCCATCACTGCAGCCTTAGCAGCAGCCACTCTCACTGCCGGCTTCTGGGGGCATTGATAAGCATAATGTCCGGACTGGTTACAAGCATAGCAGCGGACTCGACTCAATGGGGTTTTCTTGCTGCCACTGGGACGACTGTCGCCGACCGCTTAGCTTAACCGGCACCTTTAGGTCTGCCTTCACTCCAGGCACGACCCATGCCTCGCGACCTCATCGGTTGGGTACGCCGCCTCTGCACCTGGGCCAAGATCCCTTCTACATTGCCAGCTAGTTGAATCCACCTGTCGATGTCCCCCGGGTCATCGCGGTGGGACACCACTCCAGGATCTCCTTGCGCAACCCATCTTTAAACAGCTCCAGCAGGGTAGCTTGCGACCACTCCGCTACTTTCCGGCGAGACCCATAAATTCTTCGGCATATTCAGTTACCGATCTGGCACCTTGGGTCAAGCACCTTAACGCCTCCTTCGCTTTGATCCTTTCCAAAGGATCTCGAAATCTGTTCTTGATAGCCAGCAAGAACCTCCTCACTGACCCCAGGCAGGGATCTCTTCGATCGTGGCACTGTACATACCACTCGGCAGCTCGACCTTTAAACACAGCCCCAATAGCTCTAACTTGGCTTCCTTCACTGGGGTACAAATGTCCATAATCTTCCATATGGTCTTGTACTGCTGCGATAAAGAACGCCACTTTGGATGCCTCTCCTTCAAATTCCACACGCAATGGCTCTTTTTTCATCCGGCTTCCAAACTCTTGAGAAGTCATTCCCGGGCCAGGCAAACTTCTCGGCCTAGTAATACCTCTTCCCAACCCTGCTGGTTGGGCACTGGGACTCCTCTGGCAATCCTCTCCCATCATCCTCACTCTCGACGGAGATCTAGGACACTCCGGGATTGGATTCTCTCGATTACGGCTTTGATTCCTCACTCCCGAAGGAGATCTAGGACGCTCATTGAAAGCCCCGTCCATCCAGGAGTAATAGGTGAAGTCTCCACCTCCCGGGGCCTGCCACATCGACTCTCTCTGGTCCCTCTCATCCCATCTCTGGGTCTGCCACAGCTGCTCTCCTTCACGGAGTCTCCTCTCCTGGGCTGCCAACTCTCGGGATGCATCTGGACTTCCCACCTGGTCAAGAGTGGTCCACTCCCACTCTTGAGTTCTCCGGATTTCTTCATTATCCTCCAAAATCCAGCCGTCCAGATACTTCTCCTCGTTCCACGCCAACCTCGCCATCGCTGGGATAGTCGGCCCGGGGCTTTAGCTTCTGTAACGACTCCTCAATACTCGGTAGGGATCACACTCAGACGTCGTTCTGGTCCAACACGATTTTATTGAAGGTACACCACCTGTGAAGCTAAAGCGCCGGCCCGCCACCCAAACACACCTTATATACCCGGTAGCCCTCCCCTGCAATGCAATGTCCAAGCAGGGTGTCATCATGCTCCGATGAATCAGCAATCCCAGTAGTCCATAGGGGCATGACCCCAGGGTCACATGAGTGACGTCACGAGTCCAATTGTCCAATGTCCATGCCAGGAGGAGTTACCTCACTTCCCCCTCTGGCACCTGGAAGTTACTCCACTCCCAGGCTGATTCAGCAATTCCAAGCACACATGGCCAAGGTCACTCCAGGAACTGGGCCAAAGGTCGCTGCAGCCTCATGACAGGTTGGGAACATGATCTCCCTCAAAGCTCAGGTTCCCCATACCTGACAGAGGGGACTTGGGGGGCTTACACGTGGCCAAGCCCAACAGAAAGGAAGCCTGCTCCCTCCTCCCTCTTGACCCATGGCCTCCTCCATTCTCCCCTCCGCCCTCTCTCTCTTCTTCTTCAGGCCAAACATGCCCAGCAGCAGCAGCCCTTGAAGCCACTCCTCATAGGGCTTGTTCTCCAGACCCTGGAACCCTTGAGCCTCCCTCTTCCCTGGGCACAATATTCCAGCTCCAACGCCTCCCTTCAATGGCGGTGCCCAGAATGGAACACAGTGCGATTCCAGGTACGTGGTCTGGACAAGGCAGAGTAGAAGAGAGCACTTCCCTGGATCCAGGCACGAGGTTCCTCTGGGCGTGTTATCGAACAGCCGCCAATCCCCCAGGCCGGCCGTCTGACAACCGGGCAAGCCCCGTGGACCGACCACGGGGCAGAGACCGCGAGGGTTCAGTTAACCTGGCGAGCCCGGAGCGACTAGGTCCTCGTAGCCTACCCGCCTCCCGTAGATCCAATTATGCTCACCAATACTGCAAGGTAGAAGCCACGAAATTGTTTATTCTGCTCAGCTGAGAGGATACGAACCGCAATTCCCTGATTCCCGCAAAGAACGCATACATGTACATTCAAAACATTGGTTTTTAAAGGTTACAGAACTGTCAAAACAATTGAATTTCCCGCCTGCCCCCTTCTGGGCCAGCTCCGTTGGTGATTGGTCGGAACGTTGAGACCAGCTGATGGGCGGGATGTTGACCGGCTCTGGGGAGCCTATCGGCGCTTACTCCCATTCGCCATCCCAGCCAATCAGAGTCTGCAGCCATATGGAATGTCCGGGAAGGGAACTCAGACGGAAATCGCTGTCAATATGGCATATGAATAAAACAAAAGAATCCTGGCCAGGTAAACGACCTGAGGTGACACCTGGGAGTGATGAAATCATTGAGTTGATGTGTCCCATCCGTATGTGAATGGGGAAGAAGAGGAAGAAAAGGCCTGGTGAATCACTCAGACCCCTTTGGTGACTAAAGGGCTTATTTTGGGGCACACTTGGATTCCGAAGCCAGCTGTGGCACCCGCTGTGAAGAGCAAACTTTTATTGTCCAAATTCCGAAGGCTAGTTATGCTTGACGACTCAGACCGGCGAAAACTGCCTCCGGACCCGGACAGACGTGGAGTTGAAACGAGTTCAATTTCCATAACAAGATCCTGACCGGGCAACGCATGCAATGAGAAGGGTGATGGTCCATAAAGATTTGGGATGGGAATTTGGTTACATTTCCTCTTGCTAAATACAACAAAACACTTTCAAGGCAATCTTTCTTAGACAAGGGCAAAGGGGGAAGGGAAGGGTTACAAGGGGTCAAAGGGAAACATGGGAACAATATTGTACAGATGCACAGATACAGGGATGAACCTTTATTATGATTTCTGCTTTCCTGATGTCAGCCCAAACACAAACAGATATGGCCCCCTGCTTCATAGGCCAATTCCTTTCTCAAAACTTTTCCATCTGAGCTCAGAGACGTCTCAAGAGGGAGGGGAGAGGAAAAGAGGAGAATAAAGATAAAAAGTGTAAAAGCAAAAATAAGTTCCTTTCCTCCCTTTGGGGGTCCCGAACCCGGGATTCCCATCCCATTTCTCGCGGCACACCTGATGATCGCTCACGGCACACTAGTGTGCCACGGCACACTGGTTGAGAAACACTGGTTTAAATACTAAAATATCAGACTCGGTGAATTCCGAGTCGCTGGTTACGTGTTATGCATAGGCTTTCCTGAATAGCCATGTCTTAAGTGCCACCAAGAACTGGGGCAGGTCGAGGGAGGCTCTTTGGTCTGGCGGCAGAGAGTTCCACAGGACGGGGGCCGCAACAGAGAAGGATCTCTGTCTCGTGGACTCCAAATGAGCCTCTCTCGGACCCGGGACACAGAGGAGGTTCTCGTTTGCTGGCCGTGGTGCTCTTGGGTGGGCAGGTAGGATCAAGCGGTCTTTTAAGTATGAAGGGCCCCGGCCCCGCAGGGCCTTGAAAGTCAAGGTCAGGGTCTTATGGAGGACTCTGTATTCGACCGGCAGCCAGTGCAAACGCTGCAGGGATGGTGAGATGTGGCATCTCATTGGTGTTTTTGTGAGGAGCCTGGCGGCAGCATTCTGCACAATCTGGATCTTGCGGGTTAGTGACCGAGGCAGACCCACATATAAGGCGTTGCAGTAATCCATCCTTGATGTATGACCTATGCAGCCCAAAAGATAGTTTGCATCTGTCAAGTAGGAAATTTAAGTACTGCTTTATGTGGGGAGCTAATTTAACTAATTTACGACACCATCAGGGCCGTAGCTTATACACGTAACAGTTTAAATAATGTACCAGTAAGGCCTTCTCATGGACAACCCTGAGAATTTGGGGGGGGGGGGACGGGACTGAGCCCCTCCGGTCCCCCTCTGGCTACATGCCTGGACACCATAAAACCTTCCAGCAGCATGCATAAGAATTAGGAAATACTCCATCAAGGGCTCGATATCACAAGTGGATGGTGAGGTGACAGCTCTCCCTGTGGCTGGAATCAAGCATACCCTCATGAAGCCGGAAAGCTAGAATATTAAATTGCTTGTGTCTGTCTATTTATGTTGTATGTCTATGGCATTGAATGTTTGCCATGTATATGTGCATTGCAATCTGCCCTGAGTCCCCTGTGGGGTGAGAAGGACGGAATATAAATTGAGTGTGTGTGTGTATTAAATATAATAAATATTAAATATAATAATAATAAATATAATATAATAATAAATAAATAAATAAAATAAACACTTATTTTCTATCATCTATCTATCTATCTATCTATCTAATCTATCTATTTATCTATCCACATAATAAAAGTGAAAACATGTATGTGTGTATGTTGCTGGGATGGCTACTTCCACAGACAGGCTCTCACTTCCATAAACAGCTTTAACCCACAGTGCTGAGGAGCCACCAAAAGCCCTCCCTCCAATGACATTTCAGGTTATAGTGAGCACCATGAACATGTAGCCCAACCCCTGCCAATGCCCTACCTAAACACCATACTTCTCAGCTCACCATCGAAGGAATGTTTTCATTCGGGGACAATTTCATCCTAGATTTTAGGTGTTTCCTCTTAAAATCCCAGTGGTTCTTACTCTCTCCATTACATTAGTGTGGAATTTGCATGATCTTGCCCACTGCATCTCCCTTAATCCTTTCCTACTGTTTTCAACTCTGTCTGCACAACAGAGCAGAACTAATCAGCAACTAAACATACTGGAGGAGTTTGGGGGATTGACTCCATATAGTGGAAGTTGTAGTTTCACCCTGCATCAAGTCAGAGCACCATGACCCCCACTGACAATGGACCTGGATCACTTTTGGCACACAGAACGCCCATGACCAAAGGAAAATACTGGAGTAGTTTGGGGGGAAATGACCTTAATTTATAGCCATTGTAGGTACTGGAGTTTATAGTTCACCTGCAATCAAAAAGCACCCTGGACCCCACCAACGATGGCCCTGGACCTAACTTGGCACACAGAAGCACCATAAACAGCTGAAAATACTGGAGGGGTTGGTGGGTGGGTGGGAACTAGCTTTCATTTCTGGAAATTGTAGTTCACTTACATCCAGTGGCCACCACTGATGACGGATCTGGACCAAACTTGGCACACAGAACCCCTATGACCAACTGAACCTACTGGAGGGATTTGATGAACTGTCCCACCATGGTGAGAGCTGTAGTTTATCCTGCAGCTAGAGATCACACTGAACCCCAGCAATGATGCATCTATAGCAAACTTGCCCAACTACTGATGAAGTTTCAGGGGGCTAACCTGGCATGATGTGAGTTGTAGTTCACACACAATCTTATGCATTCTGTAAATTTTTTAAAAAAACCAAATACCCAACCAATGCCGGCTACCCAACCTAGTACAGTGTTCCCTCACTTATTGCTGGAGTTACGTTCCAGGACCTCCTGCAATAAGTGAAAAACCGTAATATAGGGATACTCTATTTATTTAAATATTTATACATTATTTTAGTAGGTATACACTATTTTAAGTCTTTATAAACTTAAAATAAAGTGAAGGAAAGGAAAGGAAGGAAAGGCCTTTCAAGGCTGGAGGGAGGGAGGACGGAGGAGGGAAAGCGCCTTGGAGAGCGGCGGTGGCAAAACCCTACAAAACAGCAAAAATACCATGATATATATTTTAAATTAATATTTTTTTAAATCCGCGAAACAGCGAGTTTGCAATAAGCAAACTGCAAAGTAGCGAGGGAACACTGTATTCCTATAAAGATACCCAAATGGCACAGTTAGTATTCAGTCCATTTCATGTGCAATTGATAGGTGGGATTAAATTTGATTTTTTCATCAAAAATGGAGCGTTATTTTTTAAAAAGAAATTATGACAGCTGACATGGTGAGTGTAGTAATTAAGGGGGCAGAGCAGCTGGGGAAAGGGAAGTGTAAGCTTTTCCTCTACTGCTGTGGTAGTGAAGCTGTTTTTCTTTAGATAGGAAATCCAATAGCACCATCTTTCTTGTAATATTGCGAGGAGGCATAGATACAAGGAGGACCCCCCTGCTTCCAAGTTGGATTGGCCTGCAGTAGGGAGTTCCACAGTTCCAAAGTGCCCCATTGGGCCAGCATGGCTGGGTAGCGTGATCTCAGAGGCAGCCTCAGTCTATCCTTTCCTCTTTCCTAATGTTATAGCAAATCTTCCAATAAAAGGAAACCTCTATTTGCAACGTTTCTCCTTTCCATAATGATACCTTGTGCCCCGGGAATAACCTTGTTTAAGTATTATCTTTCAAAAGTGCCAGCTGACTGATCCTGCGGCAGGGAGTTCCAACGTCCCATCTTTGGATTCTGGGTCCCCGAGAAAGTCTGCGTTCCATGAGCTTACTATGTGGACTCCCTAGAGGCTCCATGATGCCATCAGACCAGATTGCCAAAACCCACCACGGCAGGGATTTGCAGTTTCCAAGGACCAAGCCCTGGCAGCGTTGGAACAACGGATTCAAAATACAAACCTTCCCCCCCTTCCTTGCTGAGCACCAAAGACCCTTCCCCCACCTTTTTAACCCCACAATGCCTGACCCAGTGACATGTTTGAGATCTATAGTTTTCCAAGTACCAAGGACCCTCCCTTTAGAGGAACCTAGGGTCTCAGCCTCTAAGGCAAGACTACCCTGAATTCATATCCTCTATCATAAACACAATCGGTGCTGACAAAATTACCATCTATCAGCTGCAAAAGGCCACCCTACTGGGATCTGCACACATTATTCGCCAATGCATTACATAGTCCTACACACTTGGAAAGTCTCCAACTTGTGATCCAATACAACAACCAGCATAGTGATCTTGTTTGCTGTGTACTAATCTTGCTGTGTTTCAAATAATAACTCTATTTGTATTCCACACTATCTCCCTGAGGGGACTCAGGGCGGATTCCAGCATACACAAAAACAAAGGCAAACATTAAATGCCTAGAAACAACAGAGCTCCCATTATTTACTCCTGTGACCACATGGTATGGGAGCACTCCTGTGTTATTTGTTGCATAACAGCTGCATGGCACTCACCTTTGAAAAACAACAACAATTTCTCACCTTGGTTGGTTCTTGAACCAATCTCAGGGCAACTATGTATTTGCCTAGAGGTCACTTGCCTAGGGAGTTTGTGCCTTCTATGTTGTATGGAATTGAGTCCTCTTTGTGCGCTGTATTCCAAAAATGGTGCCTGAGATGAAGAAAAGTGAACTTAAACCTATGTTTAAAATAATGTTGTGGATTTGCTATACAATGGTCACTGGTGGCTGGGTTACTGGGCTTCTAGAGTGCCACATGTGCATCTGGAAATGAATTGTTTGTTAGTAGGCGGGAATGGATGGCAGAGTCCATAGCTTGTGAGCACTGGTGGAGGTTTTAGGGATGCCATGCTGTGTTTCTGCTATTTTTGTATGTTGTGTCTGTATGTTTTCTCCTTCCCAAATGCACACGGATACAGTGGCTGTTCTTTCATACGCCAGTCTTACCCTGTTATTATATAAGTGTAGGATTACTCTATCCACTGAACTCACGCAGACAAACAGAATTCTTTACAGTCTTTACAATGCTCTAATGTAAGGTATATCTATTATTTATAAAGTCGGTTGTGAACAGAACTCCACATGGAATTAATTCAAAATGCCTTACTATAAGCTAAATACCAGGTGTTTGTGATAAAGAGAAGTGCTGGGTAGTCATGCACTGTACACCATTTAATCTCAGAATACTAAGCAAAAATCCTCATAGTTCGTAAACAAATATGGCCAATATTATAATCTTTTTTTTAAAAAAAATGTCTTTTCTTTCAGCTCACATATTGTCATATTGTCCTCTATTGCCAGCCTAAAGATTTCTCTTAGAGATCTACACAAGTTGCCCAGGGTAACTTTGACCACTGGTAATATGGTTAGGCCAACCAGATTTCATGCTGAAACAGGGTCTGGTGTCAGTTATTAGCCTTTACAATTAACTATTTTATTAAATAGTTAGGTTAGTAGGTATTTCTAGGTAATTCTAGGGATCCATTGTCAGGAATAAAGAGTGATTCCAAATGTTCAGCTCCTAGTTATATGCAATTTTTGTTCTTTTGTGTGAGCTGCAAGCAACAGTGGTGTTCTGCTTTTTCATTATATCTCACTACAATGTGGGACTACATGAATAAATAGGGAAAGTACACCTATATGAGCCACTACTGTATTTCAAAAATATCAGACCCCAAGGGCATTTGAGAATGTAGCCTCACTGTTCAGATGATGATGATGATTGGAGCCCCCGGTGGTGCAGTGGGTTAAACCCTTGACAGGACTGAAGACCGACAGGTAAGAGGTCCGAATGCAGAGAGAGAGTGGATGAGCTCCCTCTGTCAGCTCCAGCTCCTCATGCAGGGACATGAGAGAAGCCTTCCACAAGGATGGGAAGTCTGACTTGGGAAGTCTGACTTGACCACGGTGGTCCACGCTCTGGTTACATCCCGTATAGATTACTGCAATGCTCTCTACGTGGGCTTGCCTTCGAAGACTGTTCGGAAGCTGCAACTAGTCCAATGGACAGCAGCCAGGTTGATAACAGGAGCGGCATTCAGAGAACGTACAACTCCCCTGTTGTGCCTGCTCCACTGGTTGCCAGTTTGCTACCGGGCACAATTCAAAGTACTGGCCTTTAAAGCCCTAAACGGTTCTGGCCCAACTTACCTGTCCGAACGCATCTCTCCCTATGAACCATCGAGATGTTTAAGATCATCTGGAGAGGCCCTGCTCTTGGTCCCGCCTTCTTCGCAGGTGCGACTGGCGGGGACGAGAGACAGGGCCTTTTCAGTGGTGGTTCCTCGGCTTTGGAATGCCCTCCCTAGTGACATCAGATTGGCCCCCTCCCTCCTGACATTTTGCAAGAAAGTCAAGACCTGGCTGTTTGAGCAGGCATTTGCTGATGAAATATAACGGTTTAATTAGATCTATGGAAGGATAATGATGTGACGGAAAATGATTTCAACGTGATGCTGAGACTGCATTTGTATGTTTTAATTGCTAATTGTTATGTTATATGGTTATTGTTTGGTTTTGTTTTGCTTGTGTTTTTTATTGTAGGGCAGAGACTGCCTTGTGTAAACCACCCCGAGTCGCCTTAGGGCTGAGCGGGGCAGTATAGAAAAAGGATAAATAAATAAATAAATAAATAAATAAATAAATAAATAAAACATCCGGGCATCCCCTGGGCAACATCCTTGCAGACGGCCAATTCTCTCACACCAGAAGCAACATGCAGTTTCTCAAGTCGCGCCTGACACAAATTATTATTATTATAATTATAATTATTATATTCATTTATACCCTGTTCCAACTCCAGGTGGTCTTGGATGAAACACACTTCTTTTACCCATTTCAAACCAGTTTCAGAGCAGGATACAGAGTTGAAACTGCTATGGTCGCCTTAGTGAGAACAACGTTGTATTCCGGTGAACAGCTCTCGAATTTTGCTCCAACATCTTTGGAATTCATGTATTAAAGTTTCTAAGTTTGTTCCTGTTCCTAGTTCATGTGTGGCATAGATTGCCTGCCTTGGATCCATGCTGTCATGTTTATGGATATTTCTGTGAATTGACTCTTGAGACTGTATTTAAAAGGATTGTGGACTCTCAGTTCTCTTGGAAGGAACTTTCTGAACTTTGATTCTCCTTTTTATATTTGCTTATTTTTATATACTCTTCTCTAAATAAACTTTTACTTACTTGATTACCTGAACAGAGTGTAGTTTGAGGTGAAAAGGTGTTCCAGGGCTCTAGTGTAACACTCCCCCTGAAAGACTGTGTTCGCAGATTGGGAGTGCTCCTGGATCCGTCTCTCCAAATGTCAGCCATGAGTAAATGCGACAGTCATGACTGCTTACTGTCAGCTTCGGCTGATCTGCTAGATGCACCCCTTCCTTGATTTGGAGGACCTTAAGATGGTGCATGCGCTGGTAACCTCAAGGTTAGACTTCTGCAATATGTTTTACAATGAGCTACCCTTGTACCAAGTTCAGAAACTCCAGTTGGTTCAAAATATGGCAGCCAGACTGGTTATAGGAACATCTAGGAGGGAGCATATTACACCTATCCTAAAGTGACTCCTCTGGCCACCAATTAGTTTCTGGGCAAAATATAAGGTGTTGGTATTTATCTTTAAATCTCTGCATGGTTTGAGTTCAGGTTACCTAAAGAATCACCTTCTCCCTTATAATCCACCTTGAACACTGAGGTCCTCTGGGGGGCATCTGCTCCAATCTGCCAGAACCCGACTGGCAACCATCACCCAGAGGATCTTATCTGGAGGATGCTGGGAAATGTAGGTTTTTTTACTCGTTGTTTTGGGGGCCTTTTAGGTTTTTGGGGAGTTTCTTTGTTACAAACATACCTTGCTTGAGGCCTATTTCTGTTGGCAAGTTTGGTGTTTCTGCGTTGTAAGGTTTCTCTGTTTGGGACTGTCGTTCCATGACGGGAACTCCTTTATATAATAGATGGCTCTCACTGAAATAAATTTCCAAATATTTTGCTTTTATGGCTCTCTGAGTAGTGGGTAGGTAGATCATTTTGACTTGGCTGTTTTATAAGTAGCTCACATGCTGAAAAAGTGTGAGCACCCCTGTTCTATGCTATGCAGGGCTGTAGCCAGGATTTTGGTTCGGGGGGGCTGAGACTGGGTGGAAGAGGGTTTACCCTAGGAAACCTTCTGTATTGTTATCCCAATAACCCCATGAAGGTGGGATATAATGAGCATGGTGACCAGATCATGATATGAATAAACATAACAGTTTAAATAATGCACCAGTAAGGCCTTCTCGCGGAACACCCTGAGAATTTGGGGGGGGGGGCTGAAGCCCCCTTAGCCCCCCCCCCCCGGCTACATGCCTGATGCTATGTGATCATACTGCATGTTTGATGAGCAGATCTTTTTTTCCATATCAATAGCAGGTTTTTGACAAATGCTTTTCAAATATTTATCCTGGAAGCTAAATATGAGGACCAACAATGACACAGTTATTTTGCAAGTCATTTTTGCCACCTCCTTGAGAGCTTTAAGGGAAAGTGTCAGGTTAGGAAGTAAGCCATAATCTTTGAACATATGCTAGGCACAATGACACACGGCCTAAACAAGATGGTGAGGAAATGACAAGGCATGTACCCTTTGGCATATGGACAGCTTGATTATCTTGACTTTTCTATTTCTAAACCAGAGGTCGCCTTTATCTTTCAATGGAGAGTTCCTTCTTCTTTAGAAGAATTTGGTCTCTTGACTAATTTGCTGGTTTGAAGGACAGGATTGAAGTGACATCCAGAAATGCAGATTCATGACTAATTAACTTACATGCTGATATGATGACAAGTCTTTTTCTGTAGCAGTAACCTCAAAAATACAGATGTGTCAAGGGGAAATGACACAACCATTTACTTGTGAGCAGCAAATTTGCAACGTAGAAACATATTTGTTATTCCGTGAAACAATATACTATATGTGCTCAGCTATCATCAGAGTGTGACTGATAAATAATGAATGCTGTTAGACAATCCAGCTTATGCATGCCTGTTTGTAAATGTTAAAACTGACCTTTTGGAAAAGCTACTCAGCACGGAGGAACTCTGAGTCCATACTGATCCAAATGAATGGAGACAAATTGGGCATATGTTACCATGTATTTCGTGCCATTGTGCCAGCTCTTTGTTTTTAAATTAAACAAGGTGGGAAAAGATTATTGCTAAACATGTTCCATGTTTCAGATGGTTTCATTAGAGGAATAATTTCATTAGTGAATAATTGGAAATCCCAAACTGAATTCTAGAACTTCCTTGTTCTCAATTTACTCTAATTAATGTATTGTTGAAGGCTTTCATGGCTGGAATCACTGGGTTATTGTGAGTTTTCCAGGCGGTTTGGCCATGTTCCAGAAGCATTCTCTCCTGACGTTTCGCCTGCATCTATGGTTGGCATCCTCAGAGGTTGCGAGGACTGTTGGAAATTAGGAAAATGGGGTTTATACATCTGTGGAATGTCCAGGGTGGGAGAAAGAACTCTTGCCTGTTGGAGGTAGGTGTGAATGTTGCAATTGGCCACCTTGATTAGCATTTAATGGCCTAGCAGTTTCAAGGTCTGCCTTCTTAGTGCTTGGAGCAGACCTGGGCAACCTATGGCCCGTGGCAGCCGATTGTGTCCGGCCTGGGGAGAAGGGCATCGGGGGCGGGGCCAATAGGAAAGGGTGCCACTGCCGCCATCCCATTGCGGGCTGTGCGGCCTGCATCGGCTGACAGCCCGCCGTTCCGGAGAACAATCGGAGGAGCGGCGGCTTTGGAGTGCCTGCCATCCCGGGAGGCGATTCGGGCCTGCAGCAGGAGCAGTCGGCGACCTGCGGTGGCTGATCGCCCTGGCGACCCGAAAGACTTGATTGTCTTCCGGTTCGCCAGGGTGATCACCCGCCACAGCTCGCTGACTGCTCCCGCTGCAGGCCCGGAAGCCGCCTCCTGGGATGGCAGGCACTCCAAACCCGAGATGGCAGGCACTGCATGGCAGGGCGATCAGCTGGGGAATGGCTGGGGGCGAGAGCAGGCGGAGGCCTGCAGCCTCTGATCGTCTGCTGCTCTGCTCTGCTGCGGTGGCAACTGGGTCAGCTTTGTTATCCTCTGGGCTGGGTCCATTGGGCCATTCCATCTTGGGATCCTTCCTCTCTTGAGGATGTCAGCCTCTACTTGGTTCACACCTTGTGTTCTTGAATTTCATTTTATTTTACTTTAGTGGTTTTTATTATTATTTTATAATAATAATTTTATAATAATATAATAAATAATATAATATAATGTTATATTATATTATAATTTCTATATATTATAATGTATATATATATACTATAATATAATAATTATGATATTAATACTAATAATGTATGAGTATTTCTTGATATATTAATGTTAATATTAATGATGTGTAATATATAGTAAATATAGTAAATAAATAAATAAATAATGTAGATTAGAATGTAGTTCAGCCTTTAGGTGCAGCCCTCCATAATAATTTTTGGTTCTCGTGTGGCCCCTTGGAAAAAATAATTGCTCACCCCTGGCCTGGAGGAATCCTTTGTTGGGAGCCAAGCCAGATTTTATTCATTTTCATGGTTTCTTCTGGGCTCTACAGTCACCTACGGACCCACCGCCAAGACACCACATTTGGAAGACAATCATTTTCGAGCTACGAGAGATCACTTAATTAATTAATTGAAATATTTTAATTAATCCCACTCACCTTGTAACATGGGACAGAACTCTTCCAAAGCAATCAATTTATAGGTATGATTAAATTAGTATGGATGTTATTTGCCAAAAAAGAGTCGTCTAGCAGCTCCATAATACATGAAATGTGTTTGAATTTTTGTGAAATATTATATCAAAAATGGCTGCCATTTTTCTCTTTCTTGCATCCAAACTCCATGCACCTAAAACTATTTGAAAGAGATTATTGCATTCTTGATATTATCTTCAAGGCTTGCTTTCTCCTCTATGTTGCCTGTTAAACAATAGCATAGGATGCTAAAAAGTCTGACCCTGATTTTGTAAGAGGAGTTCTACTTGGTCCTCACAGCTGCAGCCATATATTATCAGCATGTCACTTTAAAATGAATTATTCAGCATCACTGCTTATAAATTATGCCAATCACTAAACAGTCTAGTCTCCAGTCTTTAAGGCTTTTCAGTGTCAGCGGCAATCGCTTTCTAGAATGATGATAATCCCTGGAATGAAGTTATAGCAGTGTGACAATGATTAATTTAAATCTGGCTGCTGGCATAACTGTTTAGAATGATATCATATATCATTACCAAGTGTAGTTGCACTGGAAACACATCTCAATAGAAATGTGTCTTATTTTTTTCAGTGGCAGCACTGTGGTTACGTGGTCAAAAATATTCTACTTGTACTGCGCCTCATTCAATTTGTTCTTTGTCTCATGTGAAGCTATGAGAGCTAGCATTATTTTTTCTTGCCTTTCTCATTCTCTATTTCTTTATATTTGCGTGTGCAAGTGTGACACACCTCGCGCCAAGAAGAACATGCGGACACAATTGGTTGAATAAAATTGGCCACAACTCAATTGATTGAAAACAGGAATATAGGGTTGGCGGCCACGCATGGATCCTGGATCAGGGTCGGACAGCCCCCACGAAAGTCCATAGGCGTTAGCAAACCTGGGATGCGAGCGGCCCAATGCCTATCCATGGAAACTCAGCACCCAAGGGGGCCTGGGCGTTATCCCCCTTACAACCAAGAGGCAATAAGCCAGGCTGATCCAGGGGCCATGCCACACGCTACACGCCAAACACGGAGTTGCTACAAAGAACATAACAAAACGTAAAACCATGAACAGAGCAACAATAAAGTGCAGAGAAACAAAAGGCACCAACAAGCAATGCAATGAGTAGGGAGGGTGGGAGGAAAAACAAGACTGCCTCCGCATGTGGCGAGGCAGTCCCAGGGCAGCCTTAAGTAAGCTGCCCGGGCGGAAGTGTGGGCCGGCCGGAAGCAGGGAGGGGGCGGGGCAGAGCCAGCCCCCTCATTGGCCAGCCGGCGTGGGTGGCGGGAAACCTTCCCGCCACCCCAGGGGCTTCTGGGGGGAAGAAGCCCCTCAGGCGAAGAAGATGGCGGAAGGGCAATGCTGCCCCGCAACCTGCTTGGCTGGTAAGTCGGCCAAGCCCATTCTCCTTTTTACTTCTGCTTGCCCTTTTTATCCCCGGAATTTTTGAGAGAAGCTATGGCTCTTTGTCAGGGCCTAAATACCTTTAAGGAACTAGATCTTGGGAGCTTAGAAAGATCAGCCCTGATTAGCACTTGGATGGGTGACCACAAAGTAATAAAAGGTGCTCTATTTCAGAGGAATTAAATGGCAAAATCACTTCTGGCATTCCCTGCTTAAGAAAACTCTATGAAATTCATGGGTTCACCCTAAATCATCTTGCAATTAGAAAGCACATAGCTCTGGCAAAGCAGATGTTTTGCCTATAGTAGCTTCTACATTCAGTCCCAGGACTGTCCACTCACAAGGATCCCAAGTAGCAAACCACTGCCAGAATAGAAAATATTATGTTAGATATACAAATAATCTTGCTTAATATGAAATAACTCATCATGTTCCTATAATGCTGAAAATCCTGCTATGCCTCCCTGCAAGGATTCATGGCATGATCATGGGGCATGATCATAGCTTGAATAATTAGATACAGTGAAAGACATCTGTCCTTGCGCTTTGCTACTCTGCTACTGAGTACACATGCCAGTGTGGAACACATCTCATCATGCTAAAACAGTGGATGTGGCTCTTCATCAGGCCCAGATTAACACTTTTTTGCGCCCTAGGCCAAAGTTTGGAATTACGCCCCCTTTAAGCCAACCTCCCGCCACCTCCAAGGTCCCCATTCCCACTGGCTAGAAAGCTCCGCTGTGCTCTGAAGGTCTCCTTGGGAGTCGGGAGGCTTGGGGAGAGCGCAGCAGGTGCAAACTCGCTCCAAAGGCGCGCATGAGAGAGAGTGCAAGAGAGAGAGAGTGCGTGAGAGAGAGCACGCGCACGCACGCGCGAGAGAGCATGCGAGAGAGAAAGAGAGAGAGATGGAGTAGAGACTTTGCCAGGAGAAGGAGCGAGGAGGGGCATGAGAAAGGGGGAAAGAGGAGCACAGACCAGTTTTGGTTTTTTTTGGTCCATGATCTGCGCCCTCCTCTCGGCTTGCGCCCCTAAGCCATGGCCTCATTGGCCTTATGGGTAATCTGGGCATGCTGTTCATGAGATATGTCGCATTATCACAGGATGTCTACGCCCTACACCACTGGAGAAATTATACTGTTTAGCTGGTATTGCACCACCTGATATCCACCAGGAAGTAGCAGCCAATAATGAAAGGACCAGCTTATTTCCTATTTGGTTATCAGACAGCACGCCAACGCATTAAATCAAGAAATAGTTTCTAAGATCTACAGAGATACTTGCAGGAACACCTCAGCAAGTGAGAGTCCAAAAGTGGCTCAATCCATGGCTGGTACCGAATGAGAGATTCCCCGCTGGGCACACAGAAGACTGCGTGACTTGGAAGGTGCTGAACAGACTGCACTCTGGCACCACGAGATGCAGAGCCAATCTTAAGAAATGGGGCCACATAGTAGCATCCACGACATGTGAGTGAGGAGAAGAGCAAACCACAGACCACCTATTACAATGCTGCCTGAACCCTGCCACATGCACAATGGAGGACCTTCTTATAGCAACACCAGAGGCACTGCAAGTGGACAGCTACTGCTCAAAGGACATATAGTATAATGCCAAGGTGTTTTTTTTAACCTTTGTGTTTTTAAAATACATGACAGCTGTACCCTCGGTTTGCTTCTGATACGATCAATAAATTAGACACAAAGAAGCATGGAAATAAAATTATAATCTGCAGGGCCATAATCACAGTTGTGACCATATTCACCTTTGGCAGACATGCCTTGCTTTCTGCAGCAACCGTCTCAAACATCTCTAAAATGTGAACATATTATAAGTAATAAATGCAATTATTTAATGCTTAATTTCAGTATCTTTTCAGGAAAGCAATAATAGAATTTTCCTTCTCTATTAAGATTTATCACTAGAGTATATATGAAATCGTAGTGACTTTTGATGAGAGATGTTCAGACGTTCCCATTCATATGAATGTGTCAGCACAAGAATAAATTATTTTTCAAGTAAAAAAATAAAATAAAAGAAGAACAACTAGTATAGTGTGATGTCCCCTATTCCGGAAACCTGAACCTGCTGTTTAACTTACCTACATCTGAAAAAAAATGTAATTGCTAGGCATTTTCTAGGTCCTTCAGTGAAATTTTATGATGTACGTATTCTGGAAGTTGGCCATAGAGTTGTGTTGGATGACATAGGAATGCAAGAGAGGTGTTTGTGGAAGATATAGTATAAGGCTTTAGCCTTCTCTACTAAATAGTACTGGTGTCTTATTAAACTACCAGAATTATATAGCACTAGCTGTACCCGGCACGCGTTGCTGTGCCCTATTTAGGAGATGCGAGAAAGTCTGAGTATGTAAGGGTTGGAATTGATGTTACTTATGTTCTTTGTGGGGTCATGGCTGTGTCGTTGTGGGTTGTTCTGGTGGGTGGGATGTTGAAGTCCTATGGAGTTGTCGGTGTGTGGTGTTCCTGGCGTTCTGCAGAGCTTGTGGATATACAATGTTTTTGTCTTTCCGTCTGCTGTGTTGATGTAGAGGTTCTGTGGTTTCCCAACTCTGGAGCACGCTACGTAGAGTTGTCCGTGGGAGAAGCATTCTGTGTCAAGGTCTGTGCCACAGATTTGTAGTGTTTGTCCTTGAGCCTTGTTTATGGTGATGGCAAAAGCTAGTGTAGTGCAGTGTCTTTCTGTTCTGGCGTTTGTTCTGCCCTTTTTTGTGTGATGTATGTCGCGTTGCGAGTGTGTCGTCCGATGCTGTTCTTTTTAGGAGGCATGGCTTATCTTTTGGGTCAGCTTATGCCTGTGTGGAAGGAAGGAATGGCATACAAATGGGTTGAGCAGTAGACGCAAGATTGTGTTATGTGCGTATTGTATTGTGTGTAGGTATTACTTTTGTGTTATTCTGGGGGTATGTGTTTGTCAGTGGTGCCTGTGTCCCTGGTGCCCTATTTGTCTCCCTCCTAGATCTTGGCCGTGGCAGTTTAACCCTCAACTGAAATCACTCAGCATTCTAAGTGGCTTTGCCCATCATTACTATGGTAACTGATGTTGGCCAATGGGTTTCGCTGGCTGCCGCAGAGGATGCTGGGAAATGTAGTTTTATTTTTACTCGTTGTTTTGGGGGGGAAAGTTTCTTTGCTACAAACGTACCTTGCTTGAGGCCTATTTCTGTTGGCAAGTTTTATGTTTCTGCGTTGTAAGGTTTCTCTGTTTGAGGTAGTCTTCACATGACGGCTCTTCCTTTATATATATAGATTGGTGTCGTGATGCAGATGCCAATTAGAGCCAAACCCAAGAGTAAAAGGGATAACAAAGAGTTTATTTTACAAGAAATGGGAATGGGACTAACAAAAAACTAGCCTAACTGGCCAAAACCCACAAACCCCTCCCCAAACCCCCCAAACCCACAAAGAAGCCAAAAAATGCAGAAGGAATGAACAGAAGTAAACAAAAGACATCATCCGCGACGTCCTCAGAGGGTTGAGCCAATAGCGTAGTCGATAATCGTTCCAGAGTTGTGGGCAGGAGAAAGACGGAGAAACGAGGAGACAATCCAAGGTCCACAGAAGAGAAAGTCCAGCGGAGTTCAAACCTCGCCACAAGGAACACATGGCTGTAGGAGTAAACTGGATCAGGAACACGATGCAAGATATCAGGATACCAAACAGGATACACCACAGGATACCAAGAACAACTCCTTGCTCGCCACAAGGAGACTCCCAAAAAGCCCACATTAAATAGACCTAGAGATCAGACTCGCCCAAAAAGGACAACTCAACCTGATTAGGGGATGCAGCTGCTTCTCTCTCTCTAGCTGAAACCCTTTGTGAGTCCCTCCAAGATCCCCAGCGTCTTTCAAAATTTAGCGTATCCCAATCATTCCCTGAGGTTTCAGAGGGCCACTCATTATCACTATCAAACCCCAGAAAAGTATCACTGGTGTCTGCAGCACACACATCCTGAACTTCATGTACTTGAGTCCAGTCTAATTCAGTATCACTGGGAAAACCCTCAAAGGACTCAGAGTCAGTAGGAGCCATAAGTATTTGCCGTACTCTCTTCCTTTGTTCTAAACTTTCCCTGCTGGAATCAATTGCAACCCTCTTTCTGCCTGCTCCAGCGTTTAGGTTACTCTCAGTCCCACCCAGTTCCATACTATACTCAGACGCTGTAGATTCAGCGTCCTTTTCAGCCCTACTTGCAGGCAGAGCCAAGGGCTCAATCAGAACAATTGGGCCATGACAATCATTGTGGTGTTAAACTGCATTAATTCTACAGTGCAGACTCTTTCTTGAGAATGGAATGCCTGAAAGGATTGGTCACATTTCTGTGGCTGCTGTGCTAACTGGGCAGACACATTATCTGTACTCAGTAGCACCTGAAGCCTTTGAGGAAAAGTCAGCACAAAATCCTAGTCCTTTTGAATTTTGAGGGCCCCTGGTTGCTGGATTATGGACCTCATCAGACACAGGGTTCCCCCAATTTCTACACACCTTAAAAACATTTTAAAGCTGTAATTCCACACAGCCCACTGAAAGACACAGCAGTTCCCCATGTTACTGTCCTTAGAATGTTTTCAAAATGTGTAGAAACTGAAGTTTTTGGAATCAGGGAGCAATCACAAGCTCCTGATTTGCTTAGAAACGCTAAATGCGCGTCTTTTAATGTGAGATGGGGACGGTCAGATTCCTCCATGTTAGATCATTATAAGGACATTAAAGGGTTCTTGTGGGCAGTCTTGAAATATGCCTCAGTGCTCCTTTCTGCCGCACATCCTCTTGCATGAAAGTTTAAATGGAATTTTTAAAAAATAATGTATTGTTCGGGAATGGAACAATTTCAATATATTACCAGTTTGCTGTAGCTATATTTTTCCCTTTATTTTAGACCTAGGATTTTCCAATTTCAACATAGCATGTTAATTTTGAGTTGTACTTGTTTCTTTTTATATTACACATAATTGGAAATACCAGGGCCGGTCTTCCTCAAAGCCCTGGAAGAATTTACAAGTATGTAATTTGGCTTTAATGTTTTGAATTGGTTATCTAAGTACCCTGGTGGTGCAGCAGATTAAACCACTGAGCTCCTGAACTTGCTGACTGAAAAGTTGGCAGTTCGAATCTGGGGAGCAGGGTGAGTTCCTGCTGTTGGGCCCAGCTTCTGCCAACCTAGCAGTTCAAAAACATGCAAATGTGAATAGATCAATAAATACCACTACTGTAGGAAGGTAATGGTGCTCCATGCAGTCATACTGGCCACATGACCTTGAAGATATTTATGGACAATGCTGGCTTAGAAATGGAAGTGAGCACCACCCCACAATATTGGACATGGCTAGACTTAATGTCAGGGGAAACCTTTACCTTTTATCTAAGTACACATTTCAAATATCTGACAAATGTCATTATTCTAATAAGGATAATATAATGACTTTTGCAATTGCGAAGTATACCTTTTTATAATTTCGGGCTGGAATGTCATCAGTACGCTGATGACACCCAGCTCGTTCTGAGGATGGACCCTGGGGTGGAATCTGTACCCGATAATTTCCAACTCTGCCTAGAAGCCGTAACTGGATGGCTGTGAGCCAGTAAGTTGAAGGTGAACCCGGCGAAGACGGAGATCTTCTGGCTAGGCCGCCGGGGGGGGGGGGGGGAGATCCAGCTGCCGATGTTTGACAGCGTGGCACTATGCCCGCAGTCCTCAGTAAAGAGCTTGGGGGTCCGGCTGGACCCACAGCTGTCTATGGAGGTGCAGATTGCTTGTGCCTGCAAGACAGCCTTTTACCACCTGCGGCAGCCGAAATGTCTGGCTCCCTATCTCTCCCGTCACGACCTGGCCACGGTGATCCAAGCCACTGTCATCTCGAGGCTCGATTACTGTAACGCGCTGTACATTGGCCTACCTTTGTCGGCGATCCGGAAACTTAAACTAGTGCAGAACGCGGCAGCTCGCTTGCTGCTAGGAGCCCCACGAACGGCACATATAACGCCATTCCTGCGCGAACTGCACTGGCTGCCCATCGAATTCCGGGTCTCTTTCAAGGTGTTAGTGTTGACTTTCAAGGCCTTATATGGTTTGGGGCCAGTGTACCTGAAGGAGTGGCTTACCCCATATGCACCCAGAAGATCACTGCGCTCAGAGGGGCTCAACCTTTTTGAAGTCCCGGGCTTGAAGTTCTGCAAGCTCTCTGCCACGAGGCAGAGAGCGTTCTCAGTGGCGGCGCCAGCTCTATGGAATTCACTGCCGCCGGAGACACAAGCCTTGCAGGATGGCGTTCCGCAGGTCCTGCAAGACCTGGCTGTTTAGACAGGCGTTTGGAGTCTAACATCGCTTAACTGATGTCTGCCATCTTGCCATGATTAAGATCCTATGTGACTGTTTTAATATGGAGTTTTAATGTGTTTTAATCGTTTTATACGCTGTTCTCATGTTGTTATATGCTGTTTTTATATGTAAACCGCCCTGAGCCTCGGGAAGGGCGGGTTATCAAATTGAAATAAATAAATAAATAAATAAATAAATAAATAAATAAATAATGCTGAACCCTGAGCATGATGGACAGATCAAGATGGTGGACGGCCTTGACGACACTGAGAGGTGGAGACCTTCTTCCCTCCTCGTTCCGGGCCAGAAGAGGCGACTGTGCAGGCGCCGGAGAAGACGCCGGAAGAGGAAGCCAATGGAACTTCCGACATGCGTTCCCAAGGCGTTGGACCTTTCTTTGACTAACAAAGTCAGTTCAAAGACTCATCGAGACCACCGAGTCACCCCTAATGACTCTGGGGTGACCGCTGGAGCCCGGAACAGCCTTATAACAAGCCCGGACTCTTTTTTGAGGAAGGGTAAGGACAAGAAATACAGATCCAGGACTTTTTGGGGACTGGGGTTTGGGAGCTGGGTTAGATCCAGCCCCCATAGCCCTACAGCTTGGGACTTACAAGACTCAGCCCCATGGCCCTACGAATGGCACTAAGAAGACTTAGGTCACCATGGCCTGCCTTCGATTGTTCCCTCCTTGAGCCCTGCAGCTATGGCCCAGCTAGGATTAGCTAGGAATGATACAATTTATTTGTTTGTAGTAAATAGTATATGTTTTTGTTTGTGTATTTAATAACAGTTGAATTTGCTTGTTATATTTACTTCTATTTTGCTGTAAACTGCTCCGAGCCTTCTGGGAGTGGCGGTCTAGAAATTTGAAGTAATAATAATAATAATAATAGATGGGGAATACACTTGCCCATGTGATAGCTCAGAATACGGAGGATTTCTGTAGCAACAGAAAAAGTATCTTGCTTGGGATAGGAATGAATATATTATCTGTTTTTCTTTAAAATGGAAATGAATACATGCTACAGAAAGAAGATGATTCTCTCTGCTTTCTGCTCCAAATGATATGAGGTCAATAAGATTGTTAGCATATAGATTCAGCCCTTGTGCTATTTGCTCACCAGCGGCCCCTTTCCTTGCATCAGCACCCAAGTTGCTACTGAACGTCTATGTTATGAAACTGCTTCCATTGTGCAACGCAAAAAGAGCAAAAATGTTTTCCTATATGTGGAAGGCAGAGGTCAAATTGTGGGTGTGTATGGAAGGACAGCATCCCTTATCATCTAGGACAGGGGTGCTCATTAGGTAGCTCGGGAGCTACTAGTAGATCTTTGGCCCTCTTCCAGGTGATCTTCGGGCCTCACCGGCCAGATGGGGCACTCTTGCCATGCGCACGCACACCCTGCGCGCACGTGCGCTCCTGCGGCTGGCTTCCAGTCTTGCGGTGCTTCTTTTGCTTGCGGGGCATTGCAGGAAGAAGGAAGCATGAGGCGGGGCCTCTCTCTCATCCAGAAGCAGCTGTGCAGCCTCCGTTGCCGGCGAGACAGGCAGGGCGGAGCGCTCCCTCTGGATGCCCCGCCTCGTGCTTTCTCGCTCCTGCAATGCCCCGCAGGCGGAAGAAGCGCTGCATGGGCGGAAAACAGCAGCAGGAGCACGCGTGGTGGCAAGAGCGCACGGTGGCGGAGGCAGGTAGATCTTTTGGACTTGGTTGCTTTAAGAGTAGCTCGCATGCTGAAAAAGTGTGAGCACCCCTGATCTAGGAGTTGTGTGTTTGTTCTTCTCCTGAGCACTTATTTCATGCTCTTTCATTACTGGTTCCTATATACAGGGTTTCTCAACCTTCCTAATGCAGCTACCCCTTAGTACAGTTCCTCATATTGTGGTGACCCCCAACTATAACATTACTTTCATTGCTTCTTCATAACTGTAATTTTGCTACTGTTATGAATCGTAATGTCAATATCTAATATGCAGGATGGATTTTCATTCACTGGATCAAAATTTGTCACAAACACCCAATACGCCCAAATTTGAATACTGGTGGAGTTTGGGGCGGGGATTGATTTGTCATTTGGGAGTTGTAGTTGCCGAGATTTATAGTTCACCTACAATCAAAGAGCATTCTGAACTCCACCAATGATAGAATTCAACCAAACTTGGCACACAGAACTCCCATGACCAAGAGAAAATACTAGAAGGGTTTGGTGGGCATTGACCTTGAGTTTTGGAGTTGTAGTTCAACTACATCCAGAGAGCACTGTGGACTCAAACAATGATGGATCTAGGCCAAACTTGGCACGAATACTCAATATGCCCAAATGTGAACACTGGTAGAGTTTGGGGAAAATAGACCATCATATTTGGGAGTTGTAGTTGCTGGGATGTATAATTAGCCTACAATCAAATAACAATCAAATAACCCCACCAATGATAGAATTGGGCCAACTTCCCACACAGCACTCGCATGGCCAACAGAAAATACTGTGTTTTCTGATGGTCTTTGGTGACCCCTCTGACACCCCCTCAGGACCCCTCCAGGGGTCCCGACCCCCAGGTTGAGAAACACTGCTATATGAGTTCTGCTTGGCTTCTCAAGATCTTTATTCCTATATCTTTTTTCCCTCTGTCATTGGGAGGATGATCTGCATTAGAGGTATGAAAGTCATTATCTTATCACAACTATCATAACCATGACTCATCTGCTTGGCCATCAGCTACGTTCAGAAGGACAAATGTTGCATGGATACTTGTTTATGTTTGGATTATTGTGAAACATCTGCTTTCTTTATCTGGAGCGCTGCCATGAGTAAAAAAAATCTTGAAGTTACAAATATCTACCATATGTTAGATGTTTTCGCTCTAAGTGTCTCCCTAAAGAAAGCCAAACCCATCAGAGTTTTCTAATTTAGACTTCACTCCATCTTCATCCTTCTACTTTGTCAGTGCCTTCTGACTTAAATCTATTTGTCTGGAAACATGAGCATACTACTTGGAGGCAAATCCCATGGATTTCTACAGGACTAACTTGTAACTAACTTGTAAGCCACTTAGAAGTGGAAATGACAGATGGTGATGGAAATGGGGATTCTTTCCCGTTCTCTGTAGCTCAAGTATACCAGAATAAGATGCACCCATTACACACTTTTGAGCTGCCAGTGTGGAAATAAAAGATAATTAAATGATACAGTACAGCCCTCATATTCATGTGGATATTTTCCTGGGCTTTCACATAGATATATAAAACCATGGATGATAGTGAATTTTATTATTTTTAGTGGGACGAACAATGGAGGTACTGAGAGGAGGATGTCAGTTGTACTGGAGTCCCTTAATACTGTTTCTCATGTTGTGGTGACCCCAACCATAAAATTATTTTTGTTGCTACTTCACAACTGTAATTTTGCTACTGTTATGAATCGTAATGTAAATATTTGATATGCAGTATATGTTTTCATTCACTGGACCAAATTTGGCACAAATACCTGATACGCTCAAATTTGAATACTGCTGGGGTTGGGGAGGGATTGATTTTGACATTTGGGAGTTGTAGTTGCTGGGATTTATAGTTCACCTACAATCAAAGAGCATTCTGAACTTCACCAGTGATGGAATTGAACCAAACTTGCCACACAGAACTCATATGCCCAACAGAAAATACTGGAAGGGTATAGAGGGACCTTTAGTTTTGAAGTTATAGTTCACCTACATCCAGAGAGCACTGTGGACTCAAACAATGGATCTGGACCAAACTTGACATGAATACTCAATATGCTCAAATGTGGTGGACTTTGGGGAAAACAGATCTTGACATTTGGAAGTTGTAGTTGCTGGGATTTATAGTTTGCCTACAATCAAAGAGCATTCTGAACCCCACCAACGATAGTATTGGGCCAAACTTCCCACGCAGAACCCCCATGACCAACAGAAAACACTGTGTTTTCAGATGGTCTTTGGTGACCCCTCTGGCACCCCTCGCATGGCCCCACAGGGGTCCTGACCCCCAGTTTGAGAAACACTGCCCTAAATGAAATATGTGAAACTGTGGCTATGTGAAACTATGTAGATTGGTTCTGCTGATACAGGGCCATATGGTATTTCTTTAAAAAGGAAAGTATATCATCCAAGAATGGTACAGATTATAACTAAGCAACAATTAAAGTGTCTGAATTTTGGTTCATTTAATTTTTGAGATTAGGATTATCTTCTTCACGGACAAAATATTATCTTGAAGATTACAATAGTTAATATTTTCCCTTGTGCCTCCAGTGTATTAAAGTTGGAATTAATTCACTGGCTGAATAGAAGGATATTTACATCTCTCTCTCTTTCTGTAACTGATGATGTTTTTTTAACAATTAAAGAGAATTTTGTTGCTCACAGAAAAAACAGATGAGTTGCACTAGATGCGATCTGATCTGGATATATTCATTAATAGAAGTTGTAGGCACAGGTGAGAATAATGCGTGGGCGGAGAATCAACTGCAGGTCATGGAAAAGCAGACTTCCATATGTGGAATGATGCGCACAAAGCAATTTTCTGGGAAATTAGTAATACTGGAATAGGGAACAGACTTCACTGGAACTGACCTTGTTAACATACTATCCTTATGTTTGTGTTTATATTCATGGGTGGGCTAGGGGGATCTTGTATTTTTAAATGCTTGCCTGTCATCAGCCACCCAGGAGCAGCAAATCTCGAAAGACTTCTTGTGTGTTACAGCCAGATAATTTGTTTTATATAGAGCCAGCACATTAGCAGTTAAGGAAAGCAACAGTGAGCAGTTATTTCACATAGCACCTCAGGCATGGCTATCATGAAGTGTTTTGACAGTGGGAAGTAGTCCTCAGAGAAAGTAAAAATAATAATAAACTCTTGCTACTAAGGCAACGGATTATCTACACATATTTTTAGAACAACAGGACTTCATTATTTATTTATTTGGAAATTTATCATCCAATTCTCAAGTTAGATGTATACTCAAAGTTGGGAAAAGTCATTAAACAGGTTTACAAAACACAGCTTCTGTAATTTAAAGTAATAAAATATTAGAACAGCCTCTTAACCAACTGGAAAGTCAATTTCCAGCACTTGGTAGCAGTCAAATGCTGCCCAAAGAGAGGCAAGTCTTTATAGCACACCTTTACACATCTACTTGCATCAGATAAGATTCCATATGGAGGGTTTCCACAAATGCAGGACTTGAATGGTGTGAACCCTGTTCATTGTAGGAGAACACTAGGCATGGTTTCGAATCCAAAAATGGCGATTCTAAAATCAAATGGGGGGGGGGTTTGATTAGTAAAAGAAAGACTTACAAAAAAATTTCCAAAATTTCTAAAATGTAACTTAAGTACTAACGAATTCGTTAGTAATTCATATGCCAGAGCATGCGGCGACATTTCAGATGGTTTTGGCCTACAACTCCCAGAAATCCTAACAGATGTTAAATTGGCTGGGATTTCTGGGAGTTGTAGGCCAAAACTTGAATAAACCACACTGAATTCTAGATGGGACTCTCCAAATAGGAAGGAGGGAAGGAGGGAGGGAGGGAGGGGGTTTTCTATTCTTGGAAGCAGAAAAAAAAAGGAGGAGGCGCCCCCCCTCGCTCCTCGCTGCCTCTCTCTCACCCCGATCCTGAGGGAGCGAGGGCCCAAGTTTGCCCAGGCTGAGAGGAAAAGGAAGAGGCCCGAGGCTGTGAGGAATGGTGGGAGTTGAAGTCCAAAACACGTACCTGGAGGGCTGAAGTTGGCCCCTGCGATGGGGCATGGCAGCAGAGCAACGGGGAAGAGAAGCATCTGAGAGAGCGCAGGGAGAGAGAGGAGGAGAAGCGCGCGCATGTGTGTGTGTGAAGCTGGCCCCTGCGATGGGGCATGGCAGCAGAGCAACGGGGAAGAGAAGGAGGGGGGGGGAAGCGTGGAGGACTACACTTTCCAGAATGCATTGCCTACCTAGCAGCAGCGTCACTTCCAGTTCCCCATAGAAATGCGGGAAAAGAAGAAGCTGAATGAAGGCGGGAAGGAAATGAGGGGGAGAAGACAGGGAGAAGTGAGTACGTAGTACAATAATTAAGAATTTATTACAATCATAACGCAAATTGTTGGCCTCAAGGACCGTAAAAGGAAGTCTACTTCCGGGTTCGCGGCAGCGATCCGTAAAAGCTCAAAAGTCCCATTACATACGAATCTCTTACGAATCCTTTTAATTTCCGTTTCATTTTTCTCATGCCTAGAGAACACAGCCTATAACTATTCCATTTATCCAAGGTCACCAAACATTTAATTAAATTGAAAATTTTAAAATGGGGTTGAGGAGAAGCAGATACAGATCCGAGATCTTGCAGTACAGAATATTATTTATGTATTTATTTATTTCCACCATTTCTACCCCACTCTTCTCAACCCCCGAGGCAGACTCAGAGCGGCCTAACAACGGCAACAATTCGATGCCAAAAACACAGTATACATATAATAGAAAACCAAAAACAGTCAGAATTAAAATACATTAAAATACAGTTAGCATTAAAATACATTAAAATACAATTAGCATTAAAATACATCATATACATTCACATAAGTTAAAAACAGAATTCCGTCCATAATAGAAGCATTGGGCCATGCACACCAGCTTGCCATTACAATCCAATCTAAAGTGCTGTATCGTGCTAATGTGCAAACGACTGGTCCCATAGCCAGGATTTCACTTTTTTCCTGAATGCCAGGAGGGATGGTGTTGATCGTATATCAATAGGGAGTGTGTTCCACAGATGGGGAGCCACCACTGAGAAGGCCCTATCTCTCGTCCCCACCGACAGCATTTGAGAAGTAGGCGGGAGCGAGAGCAGGGCCTCCCCGGATGATCTTAAATTACGTACCTGGAGGGCTGAAGTTGGCCCCTGCGATGGGGCATGGCAGCAGAGCAACGGGGAAGAGAAGCATCTGAGAGAGCGCAGGGAGAGAGAGGAGGAGAAGCGCGCGCATGTGTGTGTGTGAAGCTGGCCCCTGCGATGGGGCATGGCAGCAGAGCAACGGGGAAGAGAAGGAGGGGGGGAAGCGTGGAGGACTACACTTTCCAGAATGCATTGCCTACCTAGCAGCAGCGTCACTTCCAGTTCCCCATAGAAATGCGGGAAAAAGAAGAAGCTGAATGAAGGCGGGAAGGAAATGAGGGGGAGAAGACAGGGAGAAGTGAGCATTAAATTGAAATTTTTAAAATGGGGTGGAGGAGAAGCAGATACAGATCCGAGATCTTGCAGTACAGAATATTATTTATTTATTTATTTATTTATTTCCACCATTTCTACCCCACTCTTCTCAACCCCCGAGGCAGACTCAGAGCGGCCTAACAACGGCAACAATTCGATGCCAAAAACACAGTATACATATAATAGAAAACCAAAAACAGTCAGAATTAAAATACATTAAAATACAGTTAGCATTAAAATACATTAAAATACAATTAGCATTAAAATACATCATATACATTCACATAAGTTAAAAACAGTATTCCGTCCATAATAGAAGCATTGGGCCATGCCCACCAGCTTGCCATTACAATCCAATCTAAAGTGCTGCATCGTGCTAATGTGCAAACGCCTGGTCCCATAGCCAGGATTTCACTTTTTTCCTGAATGCCAGGAGGGATGGTGTTGATCATATATCAATTGTGAGTGCATTCCACAGACGGGGAGCCACCACTGAAAAGGCCCTATCTCTCGTCCCCACCAACCGCATTTGAGAAGTAGGCGGGAGCGAGAGCAGGGCCTCCCCGGATGATCTTAAATTATGAGGTGGGACGTAGCAGCTGATGCGTTCGGACAAGTAAGCTGGGCCAGAACCGTATAGAGCTTTAAAGGTCAAAACCAGCACTTTAAATTGAGCTCGGAATTGGACAGGCAGCCAGAGGAGCTGACACAACAGGGGGGTGGTATGCTCCCTGTATGTAGCTCCGGTTAGTAATCTGGCTGCCGCCCGTTGGACTAGTTGCAGTTTCCGAACTGTCTTCAAAGGCAGCCCCACGTAGAACACAGAGTCCAACTTTGACACTATGTTTTTATCTTTGGCGCAGAGCATCCCTAAATTCTGTGTTTGTTGATCTGTGAGTGCAAGAAGCACCTGCTCGCAATAGACTGACCCCCTGAACATTTGGTATCAAGAGAAGGGACCTCAGATTACTGGATACTTCCAGAGGCCATCTCTTGCAAGTGCAGCTGGTACCCACTTTTACTTACCTCAGGTCAATAGACGCAGGTGAATTATATGCATAGCATGTGGGCCAGACCTACGTAAAACCCAACTCAAGTTTCATAAGAGTTAGATACCCTGCAAGATCTCTGATCTCATGGGGTCTGTCTCCTATGAAATCAGGGATAAACTTTATATAGGCATGCTCCCCGTCGTCTACTAACACAGAATATCAGACGGAGTTGATGGAGTTTATATTTTATGCTAAGGTGTTCTAGATTTATAGTTCTGAGAGACTTGCAGACCACGAGAGGTGCAAGAATTGATGGGCACCACGCACCACAAGACTGTGCCAGTGCGTGTCTAGGCTGCATTCTTCATGTAGTTTTGGAATCTTTTTTCCCCGAATGAAATATTTATTCCAGATTGAATATTTTATTCCAAATAAACGTTGACTGATATATCTCATATTGATCCCTTTGTTGTGTTCCACAAACAGGTTATCTACTTGTTTCTGCAGTCTATCTGTGCCTACTGACTGATGGTCCTATTGGCATGGTTCCTTGCAGAGGTCAATTTTTTTTCTGTGGCAGGAGTGATGTGAGAAACGGCAAGTTGTTTCTGGTGTGAGAGAATTGGCCATCTGCAAGGACGTTGCCTAGGGGATGTTTTGATGTTTTACCATCCTTGAGGGAGACCTCTCTCGTGTCTCCGCATGGGGAGCTGGAGCTGACAGAGGGAGCTCATTCATGCTCTCCCCGGATTTGAACCTCTGACCTATCGGTCAGCAGTCCTGCCGGCACAGGGTTTTAACCCATTGTGCCACCACAGGCTCCTGCGGAGGTCAATGAATTCAGATAGTTTTATAGATGTATTTGGAGAATTGGTCAAGTATTTTGCCCCCTGTAATGTCAGAAATGAATTCTTGAAATATAGGTTGTCTGGGCAATTTGCAAAAATGTTTGTTTCCCATTTTCTAGAATCTAATGATGAGTTTCATGAAATTAAACAGCAAAATGATGACTTGAACAGAGGAAAATCCATGACAAAGTTGACTCAGTACAGCCCATTTAAAAGGCAATTTCACATTTGTGATAGAAGCAAAGCCCCTGCCACAACAGAATGGAATTTTTTTTGGATTTTTAAAGGGCAAAGATGTTTAAATATCCAGTTTACAGAAGATTTAGAAAACTACATTTTTCACAGTTCTTTGGTGATAAAATAATTTTAATGTGCATCACCTGTCCCTTTAGTGCCATCACTCATTAAGAGAGAATGGCATAAGCATTAATGTTCCCTCCTTATCTGCATATATTGGATCAATTTCAGATGTTAACCTTCACAGCAGTGAACAGAATAGGTCCGCTTGACCTGTCTTCATCTTCATTAGTGAGGAATCAGGAGAAATGACGAGCTCTTTATTTAATATAGCTAGGGAAAAAATCTGTTCCTTATAGCCTTGAAAAGAATTGTTGCAACCATGATTAAGAGCCCTCCTTTGACTCTCTGGAAAAGAAAGATTATAGGCCAATGTCCTTTCTCTTTTGCCATGGTGACTGAGCACATTACGACTAGAGCAGCTTGAGGATATTGACAGATTATCTTGCTAACCACAAACAAGAAGGAGTGACATTAGGATATTACTTCTTGACCCATTAAGAGCAATGTTGTTGGGTGTCAATGGGCACAATTGTTTGCCCTTCAGTACCATATATTTATTTATTTATTTATTAAATTCAATTTGCTATACCGCTCTCTCTGGCGCCCAGAGCGGTTTACAGAAAGAAAAGCAGCACATAAAATACAGTAAAAATACAGTTAAAATACATTAAAACACATTAAACATTATACCAACACAGGCTGAAAATACCCCACAAGAACTACATCCTGTCTGATTTTGGAACCCAAGCAGGACGTATTATTTTTAGTACTTGGATGGGAGACCCCAATGAAGTTGCTGTAGGCAATATTTCAGGGAAAGGAACAGGGAAAACTACCTCTAAGTATTTATCATCTATAAAATTAATGAGGGCGTCATAATTTGTTTATTTATTTATTTGTCACGTTTCTATACCGCCCCTCTCAGCCCGAAGGCGACTCGGAACGGTTTACACAAGGCAGTCTCTGCCCTCAATACAACACAAGCAAACAAACCAAAAAAATTGCCATATAACAACAAATTAACAATTAAAAACATACAATTGCAGTCTCAGCATCATGTTGAAATCAGTTTCCATCACATCGTTGTCATTCCATATATCTAATTAAACCTTTAGATTTCATCAGCAAATGCCTGCTCAAACAGCCAGGTCTTGACTTTCTTGTGAAATGTCAGGAGGGAGGGGGCCGATCTGATGTCTCTAGGGAGGGTGTTCCAAAGCCGATGAGCCACCACTGAAAAGGCACTGTCTCTCGTCCCCGCCAGTCGCGCCTGCGAAGTAGGCGGGACCAAGAGCAGGGCCTCTCCAGATGATCTTAAACATCTCGATGGTTCATAGGGAGAGATGCGTTCGGACAGGTAAGTTGGACCCGAACCATTTAGGGCTTTAAAGGCTAAAGCCAGCACTTTGAATTGTGCCCTGTAGCAAACTGGCAGCCAGTGGAGCTGGCACAACAGGGGAGTTGTACGCTCTCTGAATGCCGCCCCTGTTATCAACCTGGCTGCTGCCCGTTGGACTAGTTGCAGCTTCCAAACAGTCTTCAAAGGCAACCCCACATAGAGAGCGTTGCAGTAATCTATACGGGATGTAACCAGAGCGTGGACCACCGTGGCCATAAGTCACTTGAAGACACATACATACTATATACCATCCTTCTGGATGGTCTAAACAAAAATGACACACTCTTCTGTACCACTTTTACCAGTGAGGTAAAAGTGGTACAAAGTGCTACATCAGAAGATGGTGTTGAGGGACATAGCTCCACCTCATGTGCAAAGCTGAATTGACCAAGAAGTCCACTGGAGCTGTGATTTATGGACAACAAAACACATATTTACTTCAAATTCACTTCTGGGTGTTCCAGCACTTGCCTACTTCTGTTGGGTATTGTGGTTTTACTAACTTTGCCCTGCTTCAGTAAAGGTAAGAGGACACTCTGGAGTTTGTTGGAAACTCTGAACAATCCCACAGCATTGGGGCAATCTGGACAATGGGATCCAATCTGATATGGATTGGTCCACTGTCCAGATGGGCCATTGGTGCCATCGCCTTATCCCCGTGTTAATCAGCACAAGGAAGAGGGATGGGTTGTGATTGAGTAGCTACTACTGCTCCCAGCTAGTCACAGAGCTCTGTGTGAGCTGTTGCAAATTTTGGGTACCTTGTTCTGATATCAACAGAGGCACTCATGTGACCAGGAAGAAGGATAGGAGATCACCTCCTTTTTCCTCCTGGTTGTGTGGGTGCCTCTACTGAGGTAGACCTGGCTGGACTGTGTGGGTATCAATGTGGTGCTGCAGAATCTTCAGCTGTGTCTGGCTGTCTCCAGGGCCGGTCTGGAGCATAAATGGGATTTACACTGGCAGATTTAGTAGGAAGTGTACATTGACTCTCTAATACAGGGGGAAACTTTTATTGCTGGCTGGAATTTTCAATTTAAAATGATACAAAAAGCATCAGAGTTTATTTGGAGACCACCCTAGCACCCTAGACCCATTTTTAAAAAGTGTATAAAAACATGACTATTTAATTATATTGTAATGACAAATATAAAAATATAGGCTTGAATGTCAAATAGTGTTGTGTGTGCTTTCAAGCACATCTGTAAAACTGATCACTAGCCACAGGTGCTTCCCTGTTTTGCATGCAAAACAGAGTCACGACAAATACAAAAAGGAACCAAATCCTTTCCCTTCTATGCAGTTTTTTCCATGAGTAATCATTTGCTTAATCCTCTTATTTGCTATCGAAGGCCAAAGTATCACTGGAGAGGTTGGATTGGGAAAGTAGCATAAGTTGAAAGGGTAAGGCTTTCTCTTCTCAAGTAGTCCTTCTAGGTGTGGGCCTCCTCCATCTATTTTTGCTTAACAAAGTAATAATTTATGAAAAGTAGAGGCCTAATGTAACATGCTTCATTTGTTCCTGTGTTTGGGATGAGGCATTTCATATGTATACTGAAGCTTGCAAGGGTCAATACAGTTGTCATAGGCACTAAGGTAGAGTTTACAACATGCCCAGATTGAATCCTATTTATTTATTTATTTATTAGATTTATTTATTTATTAGATTTATTAGCCGCCACTCCCAGTGGCTCGGGACGGCTTACAATAAAATATTGCAATAAAACACATCAACATAGCATTAAAACAGAGAATAAAACAGTTACGAGAGGAAACACAGTCTTAAAAGATGGCGTATCACAGCTCAAAGACCTGTTGGAACAGGAACGCCTTACAGTGTTTTATACCACAAACACACTCTGAATGAAGATAGATATAAATGCATGGATGCTATCCTAGGTACATAGATCTGAACACTCAAGTTAAGCATATTCATGTTTATTCAGACATTGGAACACTTGGTTTAATGGTGTTTATTCCACATAAGGGTATTGGTATACAATATAAGTATTTTATTGCAACTTCAGACTTATGATTTATGTCTAAGTAACCTATATTTATTTATTTATTTTATTTATTTGTTCCATCTTGTATTCCGCTCCTCCCTGCAGGCTCGGGGCGGATAACAGCACAAAATTCGGCAGACATGCAGCATCCATGTCGCCGTACAATAAAATGAACATAAAACACACAATAAAACAGAATACAATAGGTCCCGGGATTAAAATTACGTACATGCCATGGCATTCCCTGAAACCAGGGTGCTAGTTAGGAAGATGAGTACATTCGGCTTACTCGCCTAGCCGAAGGCCAGCCTAAACAGGGCGGTCTTACAGGCCCTACAAAACGGAATAAGCTCCGTGGCAGCTCGGACGTCGTCCGGGAGAGAGTTCCAGAGTACCGGAGCCGCCACAGAGAAAGCCCTTTGTCTGGTGGCAGACAGGTGACAGGCGCGGACCGATGGAATCAGGAGCAAGTTCAACTCCTCAGAACGTAGTGATCTCGGGGGAATGTATGGGGCAAGGCGGTCCCTCAAGTACGCAGGCCCTAGGCCGTGTAAAGCCTTAAAGGTTAATACCAACACCTTGAAGGCAATTCGGTACTCAATAGGCAGCCAGTGCAGTTGCCGCAGGATGGGCGTGATGTGCTCCCTTACCGACGTTCCCGTCAGCAAGCGAGCGGCGGCATTCTGCACTAGCTTGAGTTTCCGAACTGTCGCCAAGGGAAGGCCAACGTAGAGGGCGTTACAGTAGTCTAATCTCGAGATGACCGTCGCTTGGATCACCGTGGCCAGGTCGTTCCTGGAAAGGTAGGGTGCCAGTCGCCTAGCCTGTCGTAGGTGGAAAAATGACGCCCTGCTGGCCGCAGAGACCTGGGTCTCCATGGCCAGCAGGGGGTCCAAATGGACACCCAAGCTCTTAACAACAGGCGATGGACTAAGCCGTTCGCCGTCTAGGGTAGGCAACCGGCACTCATCCCGCCCAGGTCGACCAGGCCACAAGATCTCCGTCTTCGACGGGTTCACCTTCAGCCGGCTAGCCCGCAGCCAACCAGTCACGGCCTCTAGGCACTGATGGAAACAATCGGGTACGGTGTCCGGCCTGCCGTCCATTCTCAGCAGAAGCTGGGTGTCATCAGCGTACTGATAACACTCCAGACCAAAGTCGCGGGCCAGCTGGGCCAGGGGGCGCATGTACACGTTGAATAATAAGGGGGAAGGGATGGCCCCCTGGGGGACCCCACAATCCAGTGGGGATCTCCCAGAGACCTCCCCGCCCCCCTCCACACGTTGTCCCAGGTCCCGGAGGAAGGAGGCCACCCATTTAAGGGCGGTCCCCCCGACCCCGGAGCCGGCTAAACGGTGGGTTAACAATGCGTGATCTACAGTGTCGAAAGCTGCCGTCAGATCTAACAGGACGAGCAGTGCCGATCCACCCTGGTCCAGCTGGCGGCGAAGTTGGTGTGTAATGGCGACAAGCACGGTCTTCGTCCCGTGCCCAATACGGAAGCCGGACTGGAAGGGATCAAGTCCAGCTGTGTCTTCCAAGAACTGCTGCAGCTGATCCGCTGCTGCCCTCTCAATCACCTTGCCTAGGAAAGGCAAGTTGGAAACTGGCCGGTAATTGGAGGGAGCCGAAGGGTCTAGATTCGGCTTCTTCAGCAGCGGTCTCACCAATGCCTCTTTTAATCCCCCCGGGAAGACTCCTTGCTCAAGGGAGCTATTTATGATCGTGCCCAGGGGGCCTCAGAGCCCCCCTCCCGACACGCCTAACAAGCCAGGAGGGGCACGGGTCGAGGGAGCATGTAGTTGGTCTAGCTGCAGTTAGTAACTTGTCGACAGCTGCTGCGTCCAGCAATTGGAAACGGGTGAAGGTGGGCCCGCCGAGTGGCGGCGGAGTCTCGAGTTCACTAACTGTATCAAAAGTGGCCGGGATGTCCCGGCGGAGAGTTGAAATCTTGTCGGCGAAATAGCTCTGAAAAACCTCAGCTGTTGGTGCCAAACCCCTATCATTTGGGACAGTTGGGATTGTTGTCAAAGACCGAATTATCCTAAACAATTGCGCTGGGCGTGAGCTAGCCGACTCTATCAAGGAAGAATAATAGATCTTTTTGGCTTCCTTGATAGCTTGCTCGTAAGCCTCTTTGAACTGCTTATAAGCCGATTTCGACGCTTCGTCACGGAGATTCCGCCACACGTCCTCTAACTGTCTCCTCCTCCGCTTCATCGCCCGCAACTCCTCGGTAAACCAAGGCGAGCGATTTCTGCGGGGGAGGAGAGAGTGCCTGGGGGCGATCTCGTCCAGGGCCGTGGAGAGACTGGTGTTCCAGAATTCCACCTGCCCATCGACTGAGTCGCTGGGAAGTTCCCATTCCCTTAGAGCATTCAGGAACCTAATGGGTTCCATAAGTCTCTTCGGGCGAACCAAAATAGGTTCGGCACCCTTACCGAGAGGGGAGGCCACCCCCAGCCGAACTTCCAGGACTCTGTGATCCGACCATGGAACCTCCATAGTGGAGGCTAGGGTCACACTAATTCCGGCGGCGAAGATCAAGTCCAGGGTGTGCCCGGCCTGATGCGTGGGACCGGTCTTACAAAGTGAGAGTCCTAGTGCCTCCATGGTAGACACCAGGTCCATGGCTGCCGTTGAGGGGCATCGGGCGTGGACATTGAAGTCCCCAAGACAATAAGCTTAGGGAACCTCAATGCCCACTCCGCGACCACCTCCAGCAGCTTAGGTAGACTCCCTGCCGGTGCGTTGGGTGCACGGTACACCAGCAGGAAGGCCACACTCTCACTAAGATCCCACACCAGGCCCGCGCACTCCATCCCCGGAATGTTCGCCGTCGGAATCGTCCTGGAATTAAAAGTGTCTCGGCTGAGGATGGCGACCCCTCCCCCCCCGCCTCTCTGTCCTCATCTGATAACTGGCCACAAACCCAGGAGATGCCACCTCGTGCATAATGACCTCATCTCCCTCCTGGAGCCATGTTTCAGTCAAACAGGCTAGGTCGATCTCTCTCTCCAGGAGGAAGTCCCTGATGATCCCGGTCTTATTTCGCACGGACCTGGTGTTGGCCAGAACCAGCGTTGGAGGAGAGGTAATAGGGAGCCCCCCATCTGCGTGCCTAGGAATAGCCCGTAGGTCAGAAGAGGGACGAGCCTCTCTTTGGCTCCTCCGTCTTCTCTCATCAGGCCTACGTCTACCGTCCCAGTTGCCCCAGCCCGAGATCACACCTATTGCCCGCCCCTGCACCTCATCCTCCCCCGAATCCCCTAGGTGTCCGGCCTTCTGCCCTCCCTCTGAAAAGGGGGTGTGTGCCGGTGGTGACCCTCTTTCCCCGGGGGACAACAGGTTACAGACAAAGGCAGGGGTGTCCTTCCCTTAATAGGGTCTTGTGTTGTCCATGGTGATAAAGGTGAACCTTGCCCTGTGCCCGATGGTTCGTTAGGCCCCCCAGTTGGCTGGGGTTGGGGGGTGTAGGAGTGGGGCCGGGGGGATCTCCCCGATTCCCACCACCAAAACCCACTCCCCAAAAGGTCCTTGTCCTGAACCGCCCCCTCTTTACGTTCGACAGAGTCTTGGTGATGGGGCCGCTGAGGTTGCCAGAATTGTCTTCCAACCCCCTGTGGGAGTTGCTGACCTGAGTTTGCATGGTGGAACTGGCTGGGTCCATTCGTGGCTCCCGGCCTCGGGCCGCAGGTGGATCCCCACAGTGTTCCACCTGGTAAGACACCTGCTGGTGGATGGTCGATTTATCCTCTTGACACTCACCCGGTAGGATCAATGGCAGTGGAATGGGTCCTCCAGCCCCAAGGTGGCGCTGGTACTTTCCGCCCTGTTGGTATTGTTCACTCCCCTGCTGAGGGGGAAGGGGCGGGGGTTCCACAGCACTAGGGGGCGGGCCTGCCAGGAGTGGGGCTGGACTCACAGCATGATGGATACGTCGGCGCCGCTTGCGTTGCCGGCGGGGCTTTCGCTTCACCCCGCCTCCCTCCGCCAAGGGGGGGAGGGGCCTATGTCCCTCCAGCAGGGCTTCCGGTGGAACTTCTGATGGGCCAGCCGGGGGGGGCGGTCGCCGATGAGCTTCTCTTCCGGCGCCGTCGTTGATGTCTGGTGCGCCTGCGCCTCGGTTCTTCGTCGTCCAGTTCCGGTGGGGGGGGGACACATGTCTCCCTTCCGCGTCCCCAAGGCCACGCGCCATTTTGCTCCATACCTGCAACTCCTTTCGCGCCGAGCAAGACAGCGGAAGACGCCTCGGCCGGCAGCCCACCGGGTGCTCCAGGACCTGCTCGACGTCGAAGAGCTCCTCCTCTCCGGCCTCCCGCCGCTCGCCAAGATCGGTCTCCGGGTATCCCCGGTCAGGTAACCGGGAGCAGGCCTCCGGTTCCGACTCCAAGCCCGTCTGGGTTGCTGGATGGCCTAAGCCGGGGGGATGCTGTGTTCCTGTTGTCATTCTCGGGGTTTTTGCCAGCTCCTCTGACCACGGTTGACGGCCGCTGGCATATCGTCCACCGGCAGGCCAGGCCAAGCCTCCCTGTCTAAGTCCCAGGAGTGATCCCAGAGAAAATCTGGGGAGCTCCTTTGGTCTGGGGTCAGGGTGGTCGAGATGGTTGCCACCTCTCCTTCTTTCTCTTCCCCGCCCCGAGGAGATCCGGCCGGCCCGAGGCTGGTATTCGCGAGGACTCGATTCAGTCGCTCGCCGAACAGCCTGATCCTCTCCTCTAGCCAGCCGAATTCCTCACTGAGCTGTTGTAGAGTCAATTGTCCGGCTAAGGTGGAGGTGGCAGCCCCCGCGTTTCGAGGGGCCAGCGGTGACTGGGATCGAGGCCTCTCCTCGACCGGGGGGCCTCGTTGGGCCTTCAGCTCAGCCTCCAGCCCCAGGCAGTAGTGGTAAAAGTCCTCGAACTCATCTTCAGGACCGAATACCTCCCACTGAGGACCCACACCGGCCTCTTCTGGGGGCCGGGGGTCTACTACAGTGGGCGATCGGTCCTCACCTGGGCCAAGGTTGTCTTCGGGTACCTTAAAGCTGAAAGACGGCAGATCCGGGCGGAGCACTCCTGCAAGTTGCTCCTGCACCGGCGCCATCTTTTTCAGATAGAACTACATTGTACTGTAAAATATTTTAGGTAATAGTTGGTACTGCAGGTCAATCAGCTGTATTTTTGTCCAAAGTTTTGTGATACTGAACTTTAATATTCAATGCAAGGGAAGCAGGTGGTTTAAAACAGCCTTGCCTATCTTGGCAGTGTCAGAATTTATCCATATTTTGAAACTATGAATTTTAAATTATGTACTGTTTGTTTTTATATGTATTCATTGTATATGTTCCTTTCTACTGGTGTTTAACTGGGGGTGCGTTACAGTAGAATAATATGATATAATTTGAGGTTTAATAGGCTTTTCCTTAATTCCTCCTTATGATCCAACATTTTCGCTTATCCAACATAAACGGAATGGCAGAATGTTGGATAAGCAAAAATGTTGGATCATAAGAAGGGATTAAGGAAAAACTTATTAAATGTCAAATTACATTATGATTTCACAAATTAAGCACCAAAACATCATGTTTTACAACAAATCTACAGAAAAAGCAGTTCAATACACAGTAACACTGTGTAGTGATTACTGTATTTATGAATTTAGCATTAAAACATCACAATGTATTGAAACAAGATCTAGGCAGGAAGCAAACTGCGTTGGATAACGTTGGATGAGCAAAGGTTGGATAAATGAGACTCTACTGTATGTGCCTTTAACTGTCTGTCTGTGTTGTATGCTGTTCTTCTCCGCTTTGATCTATGGGAAGAGGTGGGTAAGAAATATTATCGTAACTACTACTAAATAATACAACAACTATAATTATTTTACAACGCCCCAAAATACTAGTCAGTTTGGCCATTTGTCTAATGGTATGCATGTATGACCGATTTATACCTTGTCTCCCTCCAAAACTTTGACTTAAGGCATACTTACAAGATAAAAAGATATGTAAGTATATCTACAGGATTTTTACTGAGTTCTAAAGCATTTTAATTTTTTTATATATTTATGCAGCTAAAACATCTTCATTTAACAGCAAATAATAAAAGTAGTGCAAACACACTATGGGAATCCCTTTATCTGCAAGAGTCAGTTCTTGTATAATAAATAATAAAAGAATAAGAAGTATTTACAGTACTTGCATCATTACAGCCTGACAGTATTCAGACTATGAAACTGATAAAAACAAAATCTGTACTTTAAATATGTTGTATTGTGACTCTTTGAACTAGTTTAGGGTTGGTACAGTTATAGGTCCATTTATTTTAAAGGACTTGTAGCACAATGCATCATATTGATAGTCTGCCACCTACTGACAACATCTCACATTGCTTAATGTGCTGGTTTAAAGGGAAGAGCAAACTTAATCAATCAGAAGCTTTTGTGTAGATGATACAGTATTAGTGATCCAAACTGGAACACCTAAAACATGCATGAGAATTTTATGCAATGTACGAAGGTTATCCAGAAAGTAAGGTTACAAGGCATGTAGCTCTTGCGGGGAATTTTTATGGGAGAAGTTGGTATCACTGCTGTGTAGGGGGAAGCCAGCGGAAGGGAATGAGCAGTGCCAGTCGTCAGTAGCTCATCAACTGGCATTGTGGTGAAAGTTAGAGATGTGCGTCCTCATTCCGTTTCCCTCCAAGTGCAAAGTTTGCGCTGTAATACACTACCTAAATGCTAAGAGCATGAATGCCACTGCGATTCATTCCTGAAATCGTTTCAGTTTATGGAGAGGACATAATGTCATAACAGCACATGACAAAATGGGTACAGAATATATTGCAAGACCATGAAGAAACCACAGAGCCATCCAAAACAAATGCCATGGGATGCTGAGAGCAGGAGTCTGTCTCCTTCATGACAATGCTCATCCCCACACCGCTCATGCAACACAAGAGTTGTTGACTTCATTTGGTTAGGATGTTTTAAACCACCCTTCTCACAGCCCTGATTTCACACACAGTGACTTTAATGTGCTCACTAAATTGAAAGAACACCTTTTTTTTTGGGTAGAAAACACTTTTTTGATGAGGAGGATGTGAAAATCAAAGTAACACACTGGTTGAAAAAGGCAGAGAGAAACTTCTATGACACAGTAATCAAAAACTCGTCCCACAGATGGCAAAATGTATTGAACTGAATGGTGATTGTGAGGAAAAATAATGTAATACCTATGCTACAATCCATGTAAGTTTTATTAAAATATATTAATTCTTTTAAAAAATCTTGTAATCTTACTTTCTGGATAACCCTTGTATCATCCCCCGAACTTGAAGAATGCATTGACAAAAGCTCCCAAAGGATCAAAAGTTTATTTCTTTATACAGTACATTTTCAGTATGTTTCAGGTATCAAAGCAATTATGTAGAAATCAATACTACAAGTATCAACAATAGTTTCATAACTTCTGTGACTAAGGAAATCTTAATTGTAGTATTTTAAATGCACAATCCTATCATTGCATGCCCGGAAACACCACTGAAGTTAGAGATAAGTAGTGTAGGATTGTTGCCTTAATCAACTGATTTAATTTGTGGTTAGGCAGATGATACAAGTTTGTGTCATGGCAGAAATAATATTACAAGAAGCATTCCTTTTCTCTAAGAAAGATGATCCTTGTTTAATCTTTCAAAAAGTAGCTTTTTGCCCTAATAACATTTTTAAAAACAGTATCCGATGCTGGATGAGAAGAAAATCCATTGATTTATCACATCAAATTCATGATCATAGTATGTTTATAAGGAAAAGAGCCAGGGTGGCTAACAACACCAATGAAACGTTAACGCTCAATATAGAAAGAATATCGAGTATATAATATACATATAAAGAACACTCAGGAGTACAAGACCATACAGTGTCCGGAGGCAATCTCGAATAGTCCAATACAAATAGAAAAGTCCGGGATATAATCCAAATAGTCCGGGATATATTCCAACAAGTCCGGGATAGTATCCAAAAGGTCCAGTATGGGAAAGGGGTGAGACCACCCATTGATTGATTCTATCTTTCACCTCATCCTACTGTCTTATCGGACTTATATGGACCTTTGAACCCTTTTGGAATACCTCTCACCTCTTTCCCATACTGGACCTTTTGGATACTATCCCGGATTTATAGGAATATATCCCGAACTATTTGGATTATATCCCAGACTTTTCTATTTGTATTGGACTATTCCAGATTGCTTCCGGACACTGTATGGTATTGTACTCCTGAGCATTCTTTATATGTATATTATATACTTGATATTCTTTCTATATTGAGTGTTAGCGTTTCATTGGCATAGTATGTCTATGCCATCTTGGAAGCTGAAATGTTTTGTGTAAGAAAGTGTTTGTTCAACATTTCCAAAAAAAGCTATTCATGTTAATAATTTAAAATAAGTCAGTGGTAAAAAAATTCTGCAGAAAAGTTAATATCATAGATCAAAGGCTGTGTTTTTAATTTAAACACATCTTTCAACACAGACTCTTCAGCAACATCTTTCAAAAAGCGAGCAGCAGTGACGATATTTACTGTTATTGAAATATGTAAGCCACAGCAAGACTGGATCTCTAGACCAGGGATGCTCATTAGGTAGATCGCGATCTACTGGTAGATCGCATAGGGCGTCCTGGTAGATCGCAGGCAGGGTGGGAGGCTCAGTACTCAATTATTCATACAGTTTTCACATATTTTTGTTGTGTTAATTACCATCAAGCCGACTTTAACTTATGGCGACTCAATGTATAACCCCCAAATATCCCTGCCATCAACACCTTCATTCAAGTTTTGCAAACTTGGAGCTTCCGTGATTGAAGCTATCCACCTGCAATGCAGTCTTTCTCTTTTCCTATTGCCTTCCACTTTACTAAAGCGTTATTTTTTGTTCTAATCTATTTTATCAAGATATGCTGAAAATACAACCATCTCAGTTTAAGTCATCTTGGCTTCGGGGGAGAATTCATGCTTGCTTTGGTAAGACACAATTAATTCTATTATGACGACCCATGGTATCTGTAAATCTCTCCTAATGATAGTGTACAATGGAAAGTCCCCTGCGTTCAAGCTGCAGCAGGGAGTTCCGCAGTTCCTGAATGCCCTATTGGGCCAGCATCAATGGAAGTGCAGCTACAGCAGCAGCTTCAACAAGCAGTCTTTCTTTGCTTTGCTTTCTTCCCCTGACCCTAAGATTGTAACAAATCCCCCAATAAAGTATCATTTAACTGTAACTTTTCCCTCTCCATAGTGATACATTATGTCCTTTACTGTCTCCAACTCTCTCAAAGCACGAACTTTTCCTTTCCCGAGCCGCAGATGGCTGCCGGCTTGCCCGGGATGCTCTTACAGCATTCCAGGGAGGCCAAAACTGCGTTCCCCTGAACCGTGGATGCTGAGACCCATGAGGCCTTTGTATCCACGGGTCAACGGATCGCTTCCAAACCAGTGCCAAATTCCTGGAGAGGACATGCTTTATTGCAGTGCTTCTTAAACATCACAACACCTTTCTACCTGAGAAATGTTTGCGTGTATAAAGTATATAGATGAATAAAATAGGTCTAAAAGCAAATATAGATATATAAAACACATAGACAAATCAAACTTTTTAGATAATAAATCAGCATTTGCAAGGCATTCTAAACAGGCTGGGCTTTCTTATGATGAAGTACAGCTGAAGCATTTTCTGCAGAGCCCACTGTAAACACAATCTTGCTAACAGATTTGTGTGAATGGGTGGCATCGAGAAACCTTTTACTGTTGTCCATTTTTGTGACCCCCAACATTGAGCTACTGGTGTTGGGAGCCACAGTTCCACAGTTCCACAGTTTGATGCAGGTAGATGAAATTGATATCAAGGTGACCCCACCCTTTCCCAGGGTTCTCTCTTGCCAATCAAGTCTTAATTAGCATAACATAATATCATCTATAAAATTCCGATCTCATTGTTATTCACCTCCTCCCGCCTCTCGCCTCTCATTGGCCCAAATGACAGAGCGAGGAAATTCCCCTATTTGCCAGAATGCAGGTGGCGCTTTTTCATGATTGACTGGAAGAAGCTGGCCGGCATCCCGCCCCTCAGCTGGTGTGGAAGTTCTATCCAATCAGGACTAAGTACGGGGAAAGGGGCGGGTGGGAGATTTGAAACTGACTGTTTTGAAAATGTATAAAAATGCTGGAAAATTGAAACAAACATGTCAGGCTTTACAGACATCAGGAATTTGCGGCTTGTCATGCTTTCTCAGCTGAGATAGAACTTTCTCATTGGCACACTTCCGGATCTTGGTGAGATACTCTCTTGGGGACTTAGGGGATTTTCTTAGAGCTTCGGATCGCTCACCAAGGTTTTCCATCAAAGAATCCTCACTTTAGAGGAACTTAGGGCCTCAGCCCTCCAGGGCGTGGCCACCCTCAATTCATATCCTCTATCAAAATCATGGCTATCAGTCCTGTGGATACAGGAGTCATGTTAAATTTAAAATTGATGCAAATCATTTGTGGTTGATTTTTGTTTTTTAATGTAACCTTGCCTTTTGTTCCAGGTTTTTGCTGGGTTTTTTTGTTAGCAGCATTGTCTGCACATAGGCACCTCATTTTTTCTCACACAGCTGCATGCACACTCACCACATCCTCTCTCTCCCACTCATCCCGCCCCCTCCATTTGAACAGCATGGGAAGAAAGAGCGCTCACTTTCTGTTCTGCATCATAGAAACACGGCATGCTACCTCTGCCCTGCTGTTACAAAGCAGTGACAAAGAAGATATGATTCTATTGAGACAACCTGTTTTCAGGTACTCCTGGTTTCCTATGATAATGTGTCTGGATGCAGCAGCCTGAAGGCATGCAATACATGAGAAGATCTAGCACAGAACATGCATCCTACAAGTTTATTGGAGCATGCAAGGAATCAGTTAATGTCTGTAAAATAAGATGCATGAAGCTGATTGGTCGGGCAATACTCGGCGAGATGGCAGAGCCTGGGACTTTTTGAAACTGTCACATTTTTGTACAGGCTTGAGCTATGCAGGTGCAGAAAGAGAGAGACAGTTTAAAGAGAGAGAGAGAGAGAGAGTTTGGAGTGTGTTCTCGCTTCATGAGCTGCTGAAGGAGTTCACCCAGATGGACAAAGAAAGACTATTTTAGATCTTTCATGAAGGGACATTCTGTAAGTTGATGCAACTGATCACATTGCACATATGTTGTTCTGAATTAAGAACAGTAAACTAATTGTTCTTTACTGTTCACCTGCCTGGCATATTTTCTTTCTCTGGCAAGGCAGTGTGTGGGCTGATCAAACGTGAACTACATGTGGTGGATTTTACATTACGCCACAAGTTTGGACTCCACCCCCAATTTCCAATAGTATTTTACATTCCAAACATGCCCCCTTTCTTATTTTACCTGACAAGGTGACATTGCTCCCCCAGTCAAGGATAACACTATGTAACATGCTTTTTGTTCCTGGATTATAAGTGTAATTTCCTAATTGGTTCTGTCATAAAAACATGGTAAAAGTCCTGCAAGCACATTTTGCTATAATTTTTCAATGAATATTTTATTGAGTCTCAACCGATTCATCATAGTTTGCGGCAGCCACAAAAACAAAGTGTCTTGAGTATAACAAATACTTTAAAAATAAGTACCACACCATAAAACAGAAAATAACACTTTCAGACCAGGAACAAAATATTTTCAAGTTTTGTTGCATAGTGCAATTAATTGCCCTTTCCCCCCAAAATTTAGTCTACAATCCATTTCTTGTGTTGAGTCCTTTGGGGATAATTTTCCACAAGTATATAGAGCTGATTTGTGAAACTCTGTTAGGCTTTCATTTCCCTTCTGTTATTAGGCTCTCATTTGAATGGAGCAAAGGACTGTGTGTGCCACTCACCAGCATTTAACTCTCCAAGAACATCTCATAACCTCTTATTTGCGGCCATCCTAGGTAATTATACCATCGCTGTGTGGAAATTCCACTTTTTCCCCTATGTAAAAAGGTTGTGATTACATTATGAGGCATCCTGCGAACAGGTAATGGGATAGCATGCAGTGTGTGAATAGCACAATGTAAAAACCCTGGCCCCTGACCAAAGGAGTGATTGGATATTTACTGATACAAATCGGCTATATACTTATTTAATGAACAGAAAGCAGCTGCTGTTTTGCTGCAGACCAAAAGCAAACATTAGCACCATAAATGGGACATCATTTATGTTCTGCTCAGTTTTACATCTCCTCTGAGTAATCTGAAATGCAGCCAGCCACTGCCTCGTTTCTGTTAAAAACACATTGTATTGCAATTGTTGAATAACAGCAAGAGGTCAAATTTCCTAAAAGAAAGTGTTGAAGGAAAAGAAAACACACAGTTGTCTCTTGCATTTGTTCAGTAGTATTAATTTCCCATACTATTTATGTTCATCTTTGCTCTTTTCTTTCAGTTGTTACTTGCTTGAACAAAGAATTGCAAAAAGGGGATATTCCAAAGGGAAACAAATGGGTGGAAGCACTCCTTTCCTGCCTTTCACAACCTGATTACATCTGTTATATATCGTACTGTACATTCTCCTCTATGGGTCTGAAACATGGGTCACCTATCGCCAACACCTACGACTCCTCGAACGCTTTCATCAGCGCTGTCTTTGCACAATCCTAAATGTACACTGGACCGACTATGTGACGAATGTTGCTGTCCTTGAGCAAGCAGGGATCACCAGCATTGAGGCCATGCTATTGAGAACACAGCTGCGCTGGGCAGGGCACGTCTCTAGGATGGAGGACCACCACCTCCAAAGATATTACTCTACAGTGAACTCGCCACGGGTCAGCGCAAGAGAGGCGCCCCCAAAAAGAGATATAAGGACTCCCTGAAACAACATCTCAGGCTCGGCCAGATTGATCACCAACAATGGTCCACCCTGGCCTCACATCGGGAGGCATGGAGACGCACTATCCACAATGCTGCGGCCTCTTTCGAGAAGACACGCCGAACGGGTCTTGTAGAGAAACGACAATGCAGAAAGAACCGCAACTTGGAAACAATATCACCCAAGGAGACCTTCTGCTGTGCTTTCTGCAACCGGACTTGCCTAGCTCAGATTGGCCTTTTTAGTCATCAAAGCGCTTGTAAAAAGCTTGGGATGAGTCCTTCCTAAGAATCTTCATTCGTGAAGTAATGCCGACTGTCCCAAACAGAGAAACCTTACAACGCAGAAACACCAAACTTGCCAACAGAAATAGGCCTCAAGCAAGGTACGTTTGTAGCAAAGAAACTTCCCCCCCAAAACCTAGAAGGCCCCCAAAACAACGAGTAAAAAAACACTACATTTCCTAGCATCCTCCGGGGCTGCCAACGACTCTCCCAGCCTCTACATTCTGACAACATGATTGGCTGCCAATAAGGGCGGATTTGCATAACTCCTGTACTGGCCAGCCAACAGGAACATTCCGACCCCTAATAAACTGTCAGAGGAGTATAAGGCAAAGGGCTGAGGCACAAACACAAACACCCAATTCACTTCCCACAGAAAATTTACACCACTACAAATCACAGACCACACCCAAAATTGACACTAAGGCTTCATTAACTTAATTTCCCTGACTAGGCCTCAGCTCATGGGACATTGTGTATGGCCTGAATTTACAGTAACCTACCTTGGCACACAGAGCCCCTATGACCCATGCTACATTCTACTAGTTTGGAGGAGGGTGGACCATGAATTATGGGACTTGAAGTACCTCCATGGATAATGGGATTTGTACTACTTCAAAACCCATCATTCCCCACAGACCACTGTGGCCCAGAACCAAGACCGATAAAGACCAAACTTGGCACACAATGCCCCCCATGACCCACACTCCATCCAGAGGACACACCATGGATAATGGGATTTCAAGTACCTCCACTCACTTACAAAGATAACTTCCAAGCATCAACCTCTACATCAACACAGCAGACGGAAAGACAAAAAACACTGTATATCCACAAGCTATGCAGAACGCCAGCAACACCACACACCGACAACTTCCCAGGACTTCAACATCCCACCCACCAGAACAACCCACAACGACACAGCCAGGGCCCCAACAACACCATAACTCAGTGTTTCTCAACCAGTGTGCCGGGGCACACTAGTGTGCCGTGAGCGATCATCAGGTGTGCCGTGGGAAATTGGAACCTCCAGGAAAGTGGGGGGAGTCTAGTGTGTTGAAGTATAAAAACCCTTGGTCTCTCCCTCTCCATGCATTGGGAAGGCCCGCCTCCCTTTCCCCAAGTAGAGACCTCCTCTTGCCTCCTGGGGGTTCTGTGTGGGAAGTTTGGCCCAGTTCTATCATTGGTGGGGTTCAGAATGCTCTTTGATTGTAGGGGAACTATAAATCCCAGTAACTACAACTCCCAAATGTCAAGGTCTATTTCCACTGAACTCCATCTGCGTTCATATTTGGGCATATTGAGTATTCATGCCAAGTTTGGTCCTGATCCAACATTGTTTGAGTCCACAGTGCTCTCTGGATATAGGTGAACTACAACTCCAAAACTCAAGGTCAATGCCCACCAAACCCTTATAGCATTTTCTCTTGGTTATGGGAGTTCTGTGTGGGAAGTTTGTGTCTTTCTGCCATTCCTGCCAGGATATCTATGTTGTGTTCATTGAAACAGGCCCAGGTTTCACACTGAGTGTATAAATACATTTTTAAAACCTATTAACTATATGTATTACTGTGTTTTTGTGTCATTTTGGTTGGTGGTGTGCCCCAGGATTTTGCAAATGTAAAAAGTGTGCCGCCGCTCAAAAAAGGTTGGGAAACACTGCCATAACTAACTACAATTCCAACCCTTACATACTCAGACTTTCTCGCATCTCCTAAATAGGGCACAGCAACGCGTGCCGGGTACAGCTAGTACCTATATAATTATCTATTACAATACTATACCCCTAACAGACGAATGAGCGACCATCACGCAGAAAAACACTGAAAAACGCTGCAGAAGAGACTTTAAAAGCCAAAAAACCCACAAAACATTACAATGCATGCACAAAACCACATATATATACACATATAGACAAAAATACACATAGGAAACACATATACACAGACTGTGGCAGGGGAGGGCTAGTACAGTATAGAAGGCGAACGCCTGCTTTGTTGCAGGGAACTTGCTTAGCTGCAAATAGAGCGGAGGGAGGGGAGAATAATGAGTGGAACAGCCAGGCGCCCCTCCCTCCTCCTTGGAGAGGAAAGCTTCAAAGAGAGAGGCGGACGAAAGCAAAGCAGTTCGCCGTCTCTGATTGGCTGGCTGCTTTGCGCAGGCGCCTGAGAGACGTCGAAGCCCGTCCGCCAGCCCAGTTGTGGGCGGAGTTGCCAGGGGGGGAGATTTCGTCAAGGGAACCGGAGTGTTGATAGCATCGTCGCGTCCCCTTACTCCGTAACGGCTCAGAAGTAGCTCGCTGCCCAGTCCAGCCAGGTGGAGAGCCATGCCTGTGCGCTGGAAGGTGAGATAAGGCCGCTTGCCACCGATTTTCCTCAGCAGGAGCCCACTCAGCTTTGACACCCCCGCTTGGGGCAATTTGGTACCTTCCGCTGTGGTTGCATCAGTTCGGTAGGGAGCGCCCATTGTGTTAAGCGGGGGGGGGGGGGATTCCATACTACGCCAGAGGCACAGGGCCCCAGAATGAATGGTACTCCAGCACGTCCGCCCTGTTTTCCTTTGAAGCTGTCAATCAGTGTGTGGGAACCTGTAGCATCAGCTTGGAATAGGACTTTGGGAAGGTGTATGGATCTGGGGGCATAGTAGCAACTCTGAAGCTGGATCTACCACATTATATGTTTTGAACTGAATTATATTAGTCCACACTGCCCTATGATCCAGATTATCAAAGCAGATCATCCCTGTTACATAATTTGAACTGAATATTAGTCCACACTGCCCAATAATCCGGATTATCAATGCAGATCATCCCTGTTACATGATTTGAACTGAATATTAGTCCACACTGCCCTATAATCTGGATTATCAAAGCAGATCATCCCTGTTACATGATTTGAACTGAATTATATTAATCCACACTGCCCTATAATCCAGATTATCAAATCAGATCGTCCATATTATATGATTTGAACTGAATTATATTAGTCCACACTGCCCTATAATCCAGATTATCAAAGCAGATCATCCATATTATATGATTTGAACTGAATTATATTAGTCCACACTGCCCTATAATCCAGATTATCAAAGCAGATCATCCATATTATATGATTTGAACTGAATTATATTAGTCCACACTGCCCTATAATCCAGACTAGACTATCAAAGCAGATCATCCATATTATATGATTTGAGCTGGATTATATTATTATTTATTTATTTATTTATTTATTTATTTGGTCGGCTTCTATGCCGCCACTCCCAAAGAGGCTCGGGGCGGCTCACAGCCAGAGAGCAAACAATACACGAAATGCACAGACAATCTAAAACACAGCATAAAATACAAGATAAAAAATGCAAGATAAAAACATCATTAAAACCACAATGTACAGATTTAAAAATTGAGGGCAGTCTGGGCTCATTTGCACAGCTTGGGAGTCCCAACCAAGGGGTCCCATTAGGCCTGCCCCTGAAAAGCAAGTCGGAAGAGGTGGGTCTTACACGCCCGCCTAAACGGGAGTAACTCGTGAATGGCCCGTGTAGCTGCCGGAAGGGCGTTCCACAATATCGGTGCTATAACCGAAAAAGCCCTTCGGCGGGTGGCAGTCCTTTTTGCCACTTTGGCGGAGGGGACAGCTAGGAGATTGGAATCCTCCGAGCGGAGTGCTCTCGGAGGGTAGTATGGGGTGAGACGGTCCCTCAGATACGCTGGCCCCAGACCATGTAAGGCCTTGAAGGTAAGGACCAACACTTTGAAGGTGATCCGGTGCTCAATAGGCAGCCAGTGCAGATCCTGCAAAATAGGTGTTATGTGGCATCCTGCTGGGGAACCAGACAGGAGCTGGGCGGCAGTGTTCTGCACCAGCCTGAGCTTCCGGGTCACTGACAGAGGAAGGCCAACGTAAAGAGCGTTACAGTAATCTAGCCTCGAGATGACCGTGGCTTGGATCACCGTGGCCACGTCAGTCCGGGACAAGTAGGGGGCCAGCCTCCTTGCCTGTCGGAGATGAAAGAAGGCGATCTTGCTGACCATAGAGACCTGGGTCTCCATGGTCAGCTGGGAGTCCAGGTGGACACCCAAGCTCTTCACGGAAGACGATGGGCATAACGCCACACCGTCCAGGGTCAGAAGGTGGACATTCCTACCGTCCGGGTGACCCGGCCACAAGATCTCCGTCTCGCCGGATTCACCCCAACCTACTGGCTCGCAGCCATCCAGTAACGGCTTCGAGGCAGCGTTGGAAATTATCAGGGACGGGGCCGGACCTGTCCTCCACCCTCAGAATGAGCTGGGTGTCATCAGCGTACTGGTGACACTCAAGCCCATAACTCCGCACCAGCTGTGCAAGCGGCTGCATGTAGATGTTAAATAACAGAGGGGGAAAGAATGGCCCGCGCGGACTCCGCAAACCAATGGGGAGCCCTCGGAGACCACTCCACCCCTCCTCACACGCTGAGACCGCTGGTGGAGGAAGGAGGTCAGCCATTTAAGGGCTGTCCCCCTCACTCCAGCCATGGCCAGGATGGATCAAAAGATTGTGGTCGACTGTGTCAAACGCTGCCGTGAGGTCCAATAACACGAGCAGCGCAGACCCGCCTTGGTCGAGCTGGCAGCGGAGTTGATCTGTGATGGAGACCAGGACCGTCTCCGTCCCATGCCCCGAACGGAAGCCGGACTGGAAGGGATCTAGCCATGTTGCATCATCTAAGAAGGACTGCAACTGCTCCATTACTGCCCTCTCAACTACCTTCCCCAGGTACGAAAGATTCGAAACTGGTCGGTAGTTGGAGGGAACCGCCGGATCTAAAGACGGTTTCTTCAGTAATGGAGCTATTAGTCCACATTGCCCTATAATCCAGATTATCAAAGCAGATCGACCATATTATATGATTTGAACTACATTATATTAGTCCACACTGCCCTATAATCTGGATTTTATATGGTAGAATAGAAGTGGCCTTAGATTAGGCCTCAAGCAACCAGAATTTATCCATCATCTAGAATGCAAGCAACCAGAACAACTATCAAGGGGGGTGGGGGGGAAAATTAAAATCAATTTTAGCAAAAATGTCACTTTTGCCATTATTTGCCTTATTTATTTATTTATTTATTTGTTATTTCGACTTGTATACCACCACTTCCCGAAGGGTCGGAGCTGCTCTTCATTGCTGTATTTCAATTTTAGTATCAAGTCAATGCAGAGTATATGGTATAGTAGAGTGTGAGATATAGTATTACTTACACTACTAACTGGAGCCAGCGATGACTAACCGGAGCCAGGCTACTAACCAGAGTCAGCTATAGGGAGCACATGACGCCCCTACTAAAGCAGCTCCATTGGCTGCTGATAAGTTTCTGGTCCCAATTCAAAGTGCTAATTATCACCTACAAAGCCCTAAACAGCTCTAGTCCTACCTGTGAGCCAATGCTGGCTCTAAGATCTGTCGTGGAGGCCCTCCTTTCAGTCCCTCACTAGCTGTGGTTAATGAGGATGGGGGCTTTCTCGGTGGTGGCCCCATGACTTTGGAACTCCCTTCTCAAGCGGATTAGACAGGCAACCACAATGTCCTCCTTTTGTAGGGACTTGAAGACGTGGCTCTTCAATCAAGCCTTTGAGAATATTTAGCCCCTAGTTGTCCTGTGTAGTAGTCGCACATCCTGCACTTTATCCCATGCCCTCTCTCCATTACTGCAGCTGGCACTTATTCTATTCCTAATGTTTACAACCCGGTTATGGTTACAGTAATTTACCGCCATGGTTAGAGGATCCCAGTTTGATTGAGTCTGAAATGATGTTTTTATATGTGCAGATGTTTTATTTTATTGTATTTTATATTGTGTTCACTTTTATGTTTGTTTTTAGGCAGCTTGTGCCATCTGTAAGCCGCCCCAAGTACTTTTGGGGAGATGGTAATGGGATATAAGAATAAAGTTGTTATATTATTATTATTATTATGCCTATTGTTAATATAACTGTCACGCAATCAGAAATTACATTTGTCTACCTAGCCCCATGGAAGTCTACTGAAGATGTATTTGGTCCTCAGTAAAGAAAAATAATCCACAGAGGCCGCAGCGGATGTATGAATGTATTCTACACCCAGAGGAATTCTAATCACAAAGGAATTCTTGGAACATCCTTTTTCCGCCAGAATTATTAGTAAATGATGTAAAAACAAACTGATACATGGATCCATATTCATGAGGGTATAGGTATCTCCACTGCCTTGAAAAGGGGCAGTTGTAGAGGACACTTTATTATAGGGAAAATTATGTGTGATGTTTAAATGTGTCTAGCCTTGCATATAAGTCATCAGATTGCCACTCCCCAGCTCCATACCTAAGCTGTGGTGGCACAATGGGTTAAACCCTTGTGCCGGCAGAACTGCTGACCTGAAGGCTGCCGGTTCGAATCTGCAAGACAGAGTGAGCTCCCATCTGTCAGCTCTAGCTTACAGGGACATGAGAGAAGCCTCCCAGATAGCACATCCGGGCGTCCCCTGGGCAATGTCTCTGTAGACAGCAAATTCTCTCACACCAGAAGCGACTTGCAGTATGTACGTTTGCAAGTTGCTTCTGACATGATAAAACATAAAGTTCCATACTTGCATCGATCTTCTAGTATAAGATGACTATCCCCTTAGTAGTATAGAAAGCCAGCATGGTTTGAGCATTGGATTAGAATCGGAAGGGTTTTAATCCCTGCTTAACCATGAAACCCATTGGGATGATCTTAAATAATCCCTTCCCCCCACCCTGGTGAATTTCCACCACAGAATTAATGCAATTTGACACCACTTTTATTGTTGTGGCTCAGTGCCATGGAATTCTAGGAGTTGTAGTTTGGTGAGACAGTAGCACTTTTGGGCAGAGAAGACCGTGTACAACTACAATTTCCATGTTTCTATAGCATTGAGCCATGACAGTTAAAGTGGTGTCAAGCTGCATTAACTGTGTAAACTGTGTAGATGCACTCTCTATCTTGGAGAAGGCAAATATATTTTGGTCAAACTGCCAAGGAAATCCTCTCATGGTGTTATCGAAGGCTTTCATGGCCGGAATCACTGGGTTGCTGTGAGTTTTCCTGGCTGTATTGCCATGTTCCAGAAGCATTCTCTCCTGACGTTTCATCCACATCTATGGCAGGCATCCTCAACAAAGGATTCCCCCAGGCAGGAAGCAGCCAAGCTTTGTAGCTGCAAGGCTATTCAATGCTAATCAAGGCGATCTATTACAACATTCACACCTGACTCAAACAGACAAGAGTTCTTTCTCCCACCCTGGACATTCCACAGATATATAAAACCCCATATAAACCCCATTTGCCTAGTTTGCAACAAACCTTACAAAACCCCACAACCTCCTATCATAGGTTTACCTTAGGGTTGCCATAGGTCAGAAATGACTAGAGGGCATACAACAACTTAATGCTATCCTTAAAACATTTTATTTTTTTCAAAAAATATGGTTGTTCCTACCTGTTTTTCTAGGACTATTTACAACCCACAAACAAAATAAATATCTGCTCTGAACTATGAAATAGTAGTTTTATAATCTCTATAGTTGTAAAGTTAGGCTCTGTGGGAGCTGTGCTGGAACGTGGCACCAATCGCCATTGCCTGCTCTTGTCTTCTTCTAGGGACTGAGTGAATACAAGAGAAATTACAAATGGAGAAAACCAGATCAATCTAAGCCTTGTAGCCCTATACTTGAAGAAAAATGTCAGTGGGCCGGACTTCGATCAGATGAGTTTGGTAAGCCAAATTAGTTATGTTTTTCTCTGTTTTTTTAAAAAAAGGAAACAGTTATTGTCATTGTAATTTCATATTGCAACTACACAGAGTTTCCTCTCAGCTGCTAGTTTTCTGAATTTGTGAATATTGAGCCTTAATGTATGTGTTCAAGTGGCAGATATTTCTAAGTAGGTTTTTCTTAGCTGTGTTTCCTAAATAAGATGGGAATTTCGTGGGGGTCGGAAACCTTTTTGACTCTGTTCAAGCAGGCTTTCGAGTCCTAATACACAAGTTAAATTGTATCTTATTCTAACTGTTTTTATCGCTTTTATTGTATTGCATTGTTCTGAGTGTAAACCGCCCCGAGCCAATTGGGAGTGGCGGTTGATAAATCTAATAAATAAATAAATAAATAAATAAATAAGAGAGCCATAAAAGCAAAATATTTGGAAATTTATTTCAGCGAGAGCCATATAATATATATATAATATATTTTAAGACTGAATTCAACAAAATGTAAGTATATACGTACATACTATGAGAAAAGGATTCCCCAGGCAGAATGACGCGACACTTCAGACCTGGCTCTGCAAAAGGCATGCTCAGGACTCTGGGAAGGAAGAGAAGACGGAAGGAAGGGGGAAAGAAAGAAAGACAGAGGAAATGAAGGAGGGAGGGGGAGAGGAAGAAAGAAAAGAACGAAATATGGAAAAGGAAGAATAGAAAAGAAAGAAGGAAATGAGAAGGGAGGAAAGAAAAGGGTGGGGAAAAGAAAAGAAAGGGAGTGAGGAAAAAGTAAAACAAGGGAAAAGAAGAAAAGAAAAAAGGGGAGAGAAGGGGAAGTGAAAAGAAATGAAGGAGAAGGAAAGGAAGACTTGAGGAAAATAATAGAACAGGAAGAAAGGAAGAGGGAGGGAGAATGTAGGAAAGAAGGAAGGGGAGAGAGGGAGGGAAAAGGAAGGAGAGAAGAAGAAGGAAAGGGTGAAGGGGGAGAAAGAAAGAAAGGAAGAGGAAAGAAGGAAGGGGAGAGAGGGAGGGAAAAGGAAGGAGAGAAGGAAAGAATAGAAGAGGAAGGAAGGAACGAAGAGGGAGGGAGGGAAGAAGGTAGGGAGAGAGGGAGGAAAAAGAATGAAAGAAAAAGAGAGGGAAAAAGAAAGGAAGAGAAAGGAAGGAAGGAAGGAAGGAAGGGGGAGGAGGGCACGGAACCAAGGTGGACCTTGGTGTCGACGTCAGCGAGGCAGTCCCTCCGGAAGGTGTCAAAGAGGCAGCGGCTCTTGAGCTGCCTGACAATGAGGACAATGAGCTGGGTGTCCCCCGGGGGCAGCGAGGGCGGGTCTGCGAGGCCCGTGGAGGAGGATGAAGGCGAAGATGAGGTGCCGCCGGCGGACTCCGCCATCCCTGGTGAAGAGGGCGCAGGGCCCCGAAAGCAGCGGGGATGAGGAAGAGGCGGCGGTGCAGAAGCGGCAGTTGCGGCACATTTGCGTCACTCCTCCCCGCTGCATGCTGGGAAATTGAGGCTCGGGTTGCTCTGGAAAGCCAGATGCAATCATGAAAAGAGCCACACCTGGCTCCCAATCCATAGGTTCCTGACCCCTGCTTTACACATTCTTTTTAAAGCTGTACTTATCTACTGCAGAGAAAGTACAGAAATCCATGAGAACTAGAGACCCATAACAGAATGTTCAGGAAACACTGACCTAAAATTCTATATTTTACAGGAATCCCAAGAGAACCAAAGTTTATTTCCAAAAGAAGAGTGCCTTATTATAATACACAGGTTTCAAAATCCTTTGAGTGGAATGGAGGAAATGATTCGGAGAAAGAAACAGCAGAACCTGAACTTCACCTGTCACTGGAGACACAGACCAGTGAGAGCAGAGATGATACAACTCAGGAAAAAATCAAGACACCCGATGCACCCAGAATTCCTGAAAAAGTGCATTCCAATTCTGCTGGTTCTAGATCTGAATTAGCTCTTGCTAAAAGCAAGAAGTCACCACCCATAACTCCAGTGAAAGAAAAAAGGACAACACCACCTGCCAAAAAAGACTTAGAAAAAATAAACAAAGGGGTAAGACAATCTTAAAACGATTTTGATTTTGATGATCTAGGTAAAAACTTTTGGAAAGTCGTGACCTTTTATAGACCATAACCTTTTGGAAAACCAGAAAACTCCATAGCCTTTTGGAAGTGTGACCCTTTTGGAGATCAATTGGTATTCACACCATTTGGAATAATCATAACCTTTTTGTAAAGTATGATCTTCCTGAGAAGAGTTCAATATAGTGTTCCCTCGATACTGCGCGGTTTGCTTATTGCGGACTCGTTGTTTCGCGGATTTTTTTTAAAAAAATTTAAAATATATATCATGGTATTTTCGCTGTTTTGTGGGGTTTTGCCACCGCTGCTCTCCAAGGCACTTTCCCTCTCGGTCCTCCCTCCCTCCAGCCTTGAAGGACCTTTCCATCCTTTCCTTCACTTTATTTTAAGTTTATAAAGACTTAAAATAGTGTATAACTACTAAAATAATGTATAAATATTAAAATAAATAGAGCGTCCCTACATTGTAGTTTTTCACTTATTGTGGGAGGTCCTGCAACGTTACCCCCGCAATAAGTGAGGGAACACTGTACTCGCTTGAGTGAATGTTCTCCTTAGTGGTAAATATCCACTAGTATTCATACAAAGCAAATTCGGTTTTTCAGTTGTTAGACTGATTTACCTAGATATTTCTCTCTGAACTGTTAGGAACAAAGATATGCCCATGCACAAAAATATATAGCAGATCTTCAGAAGTGTTATTTCAGTTGCCCCAAAACATCTATCTCCTATAAATTATATTAGTTTTAAATCATGCTCTCAAAAAGTAGGTATTCTTCATTAAAAGTAACATAGTTCCTTTACTTACAGCCTTTATGTATTCAGCATACAGGTACATTTCTTATTGGTTGAGAGTTTATAAACAGTCAGGTCTCTAAAGCATTCTGTTTCAGTCTCTTCTCTGTTTCATGCAGACTAACAGTCTTTTCAGTCTAATACGTTACTGAACATTTACTCAATAAAGACTGACTACACACTGCAGCATACTGACACTACCTATTTCTAAACTGTACTGTACTGCTTCTGATGCAAACTCTGACTTTTAAAATAGAGTCTCTGTCTGAATAGTGACAAACAAAAGTATTATATAGTTGCTAACTCCTATAGATACCAAGATAAGAAGTCAAGGGATAGAAATGTAATCCAATAATGGGTAGCCTACCCATTAGGGGCCACCCTGATGAAGTTGGACTCGAAACGGGTCGATTCCGGTTATTGTATTACCCGTAACACTGCGGCGACTCACCTTCACCTCACCATTGTGGTGTATATTTTGCTTCTGGTTCATCGGCCATTGGGCTGTGGATTACAATTTATTTTTTGGCCAACGGGCCGTGGATTACAAATATTTTTGATTTCGGAGTTCACACCCAACACAAGGTTTGACTTTGGGACGCATTGTTACCCTTGTAGAATTGTTATTTGTGTTAGGATCTTCCACCATTGGCCGTATACCATACGAGGTATAGTGGGTTTCGCCACTGATATATTTGTTATTCATATATTCTCTCCATGGAGAATATATGAATAAGTTATGTGTTATATGAACATTGATATTGTATTGAAGTGATTACTACTTATTTTCAAGTTGATAAAATTATTGGATTACATTTCTATCCCTTGACTTTCCATCTGAATAGTCCCAGATCTGCTCACATGGTCTGTAATTCCTCCCACATCCTCAAACAACATAGAGTTAAGGGAAAACTGCATACTAAATAAAAACATACAATACTGTAAGCAATATGAATTATATACGTAATAAATAACTAGTATAGGTGGCTGTAGAAGGTTGCTATTAAAAAGGATCTTATAATATGAACGAAAGTGTTTTTAGTGTGTCATTTTTGAAAAAAAGTGCTTTTTACTATCTGTATTATAATGCATTAAGGGAGCTTTGATTTTGAAGGCCATGGGAGTCATTTGGCCCTCTTTCTGCAATGGGGCTAGGCTACCATTAGCCGCCCTGTGTCGTCCCCCGTCCCCCCGGGTTGAGAAGGGTGGGGTAGAAATATAATAAATAAATACCATTAGCTGTTGCCTTCGTTAACAGGCTACAAATAAGCGTTCTTGATAATATTAAGCTCCTGATCTATTATTAAGTCAACAACACATGATAAGATGCAACACATTCATGAATTTGTTATCAATATTTGTTGATAGCTCCACAGAGTTCTGCAGAGGAAAGCAGGGATGGATATTCCAAAGTCATGTAGCTTCCCCAGAAGTTCTGAGTATCAGCGGCAGTTTGTTTGGAAAACTCCTCAGAAGTTGTCTCCTGTACTTGCTGCAGATAAGGTAACTCTTTTTAAAAAAATTAAATTATTGTTTTATGCATGTTTGTTTAAAGAAGAAGCTTATCCCACACATGTTCATGTAAAAATAATATTGATTGTGTGTTGGGATTCTGTATTGATCTGAGTATTGTTTTTTGTCAATTAAGCTGGCTCTCTGTAGTTAAAAAATTCAAGAGTCATTTATTTTAGAAATAAAGCTCTTTAAATGAAATATGTTCAGGCACAATTAAACGACAGTATTAGCAAACAAATAGTCCATAAGAAACAACATAAACCTTCCGTCTTCTTTTTGACGTCCTCCTCTGCAAAGTTGCTGGCTTCTTCAAAACAAAATTCCTCACCCCCAAGGTCAGTCTCTCAGCTGCCTTATTTTATACAGGGATAGCTGCAAAACACCTACAGCTGTAACTTTTTCCAGCACCTTCTGGAGGCTTCAGGCTTCAAGTAAGTTTGTAACAAACTTACTCCAAGTAGTCCCATTTACAATAAACACATATTTTACATTATTCTTACATTTTACAATATAATTTGCCCACTTACATTTTTTAATCTCAACATTGTGTTCAATGAACCTTTTCTTTACACGTTTGAGTAGGAATATGCGTACAACTGCAATCTTGTATTGCTTTTCTAGGAAAGAATTCTCAGTGTGTCTAGTGGGGGGTGTAATAACTGCACAATTGATACATAAAGTTAGAATGAACAAAATGTTAACTTTGTTGTTGTTTATTCGTTCAGTCGCTTCCAACTCTTTGTGACCTTATGGACCAGCCCACGCCAGAGCTCCCTGTTGGCTGTTGCCACCCCAGCTCCTTCAAGGTCAAGCCAGTTACTTCAAGGATAACATCTGTCCATCTTGCCCTTGGTCAGCCCCTTTTCCTTTTTCCTTCTATTTTCCCCAGCATCATTGTCTCCTCCAAGCTTTCCTGCCTTCTCATTATGTGGCCAAAGTACTTCATCTTTGCCTCTAATATTTTTCCCTCCAGTGAGCAGTCAGGCTTTATTTCCTGAAGTATGGCTTGGTATGATCTTCTTGCGGTCCAAGGCACTCCCAGAATTTTTCTCCAACACCGCAGTTCAAAAGCATTTATCTTCCTTCACTCAGCCTTCCTTATGTTCCAGCTCTCACATTCATAGGTTACTATGGGGAATACCATTGCTTTAACTATGCAGATCTTCGTTGCCAGTGTGATGTCTCTGCTCTTCACTATTTTATTGAGATTGGTCATTGCTCTCCTCTCAAGAAGTAGGTAGGTTGCAAGCCAGTAGGTTGAAGGTGAATCCAGCTAAGACGGAGATCCTGTGGCTCGGTCGCCCGGGCAGTGGTGAGATCCAACTTCCAACCCTGGACGGCGCAATGTTATGTCCGTCGTCATCTGTTAAAAGTCTTGGTGTCACCTTGGACTCTAAACTGACGATGGAGACACACATCTCCATCGTCAGTAGAGGAGTGTTTTTACATCTACGCCAGGCGAGGAAGTTGGCCCCCTATTTGTCCCGTTGCGACTTGGCCACAGTGATCCAAGCCACGGTCATCTCAAGATTAGACTACTGTAATGCTCTGTACATTGGCCTGCCTTTGTCGGTGATCTGGAAACTGGAACTGGTGCAGAATGCAGTGGCGCGGCTGCTGGCAGGTGCCTCTATGAGCAGCCATGTAACACCTATCTTGGTGGCCAGTGGAATGCCGTATCACCTTCAAGGTGCTGGTTTTGACCTTCAAGGCCTTGAATGGTCTGGGGCCAGTGTACCTCAGGGAACGCCTCATCCCATATTGTCCCACTAGACCATTGCAATCAGAGACAGGAAACCACCTGGAGATACCAAATGCGAGGAAGTACCATCTTACGGCTACTCGTAGGAGGGCCTTTTCGGTTATAGCCCCCACTTTGTGGAATGCATTGACTTCTGAGATTCTTGCCCTCCCAGATTTACTGGCATTCCGGAAGGCATGCTAAACACTCCTGTTCCAACAGGCATTTAGCTGCTGAAATCTGGCAACCTTCTGTGTTACCACCTCCTATTCTATTTTAATGGCCAATATTGTTGTTTTAATCCTATATTTTATTGTGTATGTATTTGGTATTTTATTGCTATGTGGTGTTTTTATTTTGTATTACTGTGATTCTGTTTACTGTGAGTCGCCCCGAGCCGAACGGGAGTGGCGACTGATAAATTCAAATAAATAAATAAATAAATAAACATCTTCTGATTTCCTGGCTGCAGTCTGCGTTTGCAGTAATATTTGCTCCTAGAAATACAAAGTCTGTCACTGACTCCACGTTTTCTTCCTCTATTTGCCAGTTATCTAACAGTCTGGTATATAATATTATACTGGTAATTGTAAAATAAATACTTTATTATTCTGTTCAAGTTTATTACTAGATGAAATCCAGATAAGTAGAATTTATAGTTATGGAACATGGCTCATATTTACTCTATTGCATCAGTCCCATATTCTCTGTGATATGGGCACTGTTGCTAACTACACAACAGACTTAAACATTCAATCCCACTGATTTCAATGGAAGACTTAATTTAAAAACCACTATATTAATATGTACATTTTCTAAATTTCAGTTTATTCACGGTGCAAGTCCTTCCATTCCTCCCTTTAAAATTCCTGTCAATATTCCTGAAACTGAATATGAAAGGAGTTTCAAAGCTTCATCACCTACAAAAGAAGACAAGCAGCAAGACTCTTTGGAAGAGAGGGAACATCCTGCCTCCGAACCTATAGAAGCTTCCTCTGGAGAAAAGGTATCATTGTATTGCGCTTAAAGGTTTGTTTACTTTGGTGAAGATCAATATCTAATAGAAATGTGGTTTGTTGAAAAAAGCTAATAAGGGCGTACTGTCATTTTGCTCAGTGTGAGAAGACAGAAGTATTGTCAAAGGCTACAGAAGATCCATCAAAGCAAAGCAAATCGGAAACAAAGCAAAAACAGCCGAAGCAAAAACACAAGCCTCTCTGTTTACACAGAAGCTTTAGGTAATTTCAGTATATTTTAGAATTCATGTTGCGTTCAGTCATTGCTTTGTTTTGAAATTGTATATATAAATGCATGCCCATTTCTGAAGGTCATTTGTACCTTAATTATACTTACTTGGGGCAAAACTGAGTTTGGAAAAATGTATTGTCGAAGGCTTTCATGGCCAGAATCGCTGGGTTGCTGTGAGTTTTCTGGGCTGTTCCAGAATATTCTCTCCTGACGTTTTGCTTGCATCTATGGCAGGCATCCTCAGAGGTTGTGAGGTCTGTTGGAAACTATGAAATTGGGGTTTATATATCTGTGGAATGTCCAGGGTGGGAGAAAGAACTCTTATCTGTTCGAGGTAGGTATGAATATTTCAGTGGCCACCTTAATTAGCATTTAATGGCCCAGCAGTTTCAAGGTCTAGCTTCTTACTTCCTGGGGGAATCCTGAGTTCAGAAACATTTTCAAGAAGAATTTGGTCCCTGACTAATTCTTATATTGTACAGTAAACATGAATAAATATTGATAGTTTTGGATTTGGAATACATAAAGTACTTTAATAAAGGTGAGTACATCTCAGAAAGTACTGAATACTTGTTTGCTCTATGACTTGAATTCAAGGCCTGCATTAGTTGAAGGGGCTTACAGACTGGATGATGTCACCTTTTTGGGGTTGAGATCTGTCTTTTTTTCAAATAGAGGCTATTTCCTATTCATTATGTATACACACTTTTTCTCTTTCACTATGTTTTCCCCACCATTTTGCCTGAATGTATATCTTACATAATTAGAAAAATTATTTAGGATGTGATTGACGGCCAAAGCAGTGATGAAAGAAAACCAGGATAGTGGCAGAGCAGTATTTGTCTCCCTCCTCAACCATCTTTCTTTTCCTAGAAAACTGAACACAGAATACAGATCAAATTTCTTGTCTCCGTCAAAATACTTGTATAAAAATGGAGCTTGGATACGTATCAAGAAAAATATGCCTGACCAAGTGAGTATGTTTTGAATTTCTTCCAGCAATATTTATTTAGTTGTGCTCACTTCCTTTGTTATCTTTCTTGGAATTTCACTTTTCACACTTGTGCTGGTCAAAGGTGATTCAGCCTATAATGGCTAGAATGTTTGCTTCAGCATCCTTTACCAAAGTGCCCTTGTTGCATACTTTTTAATTCCATAGAGGTAAAATCTCATAATGTATAATAGTGGTGTTTTTTAATGGAGTGTCTCAACCTTTTTGAAAACAAGGAAATTTGTAAATATTCTCTAATTTTTTGCCGAAGGCTTTCATGGCCATAATCATTGGGTGGCTGTGACTTTTCCAGGCTGTATGGCCATGTTCCAGAAGCATTCTCTCCTGACGTTTCACCCACACCTATGGCAGGCATCCTCAGAGGTTGTGAGGTCTGTTGGAAACTAAGCAAGGGAGGTTTATATATCTGTGGAAGGTCCAGAGTGGGAGAAAGTACTCTTGTCTGTTGGAGGCAAGTGTGAATGTTGCAATTAGCCACATCGAATGGCTTTGTAGCTTCAAAGCCTGGCTGGTTGCTGCCTAGGGAAGTCCTTTGTTGGGAGGTGTTAGCTGGCCCTGGTTTATTCTTATCTGGAATTCCCCTGCTTTTTGAGTGTTGTTCTTTATTTATTGTCTTAAATTTAGAGGTTTCAAATACTTTGTTCATTTTTAAAATACTTTGTTCATATTTTGTTCATTTTCACGGTTTCCTCCTTTCAGTTGAAATTGTCCACATGCTTGTGGATTTCAGTGGCTTCTCTGTGTAGCCTGACATGGTGGTTGCTAGAGTGGTCCAGCATTTCTGTTCTCAGATAATATGCTGTGTCCAGGTTGATTCATCAACTCCTCTGCTATGGCTGATTTCTCAGGTTAAATTACTTTGCAGTGCTTTTCATGTTCCTTGATTTGTGTTTTGGCACTGCATTTGGTGGTCCGTATGTAGACCAGTACACAGTTGCATGGTATATGATAGATTATTGCAGATGGGGGCGAACCGTCAGGAGAGAATGCTTCTGGAACATGGCCATACAGCCCGGAAAACTCACAGCAACCCATTCTTTAATCACTTTTCTTCATGTTTTAAGATATGGAATACTTGGTTGCACGGTCATTTCCTCCCTTTCTCCTTACCCTCTTTCTTAGAAAAATTATGTGCCATATCTAAGTGTTCCGATACTTCTCTTGACATTATATGAAGCTCTAGTTACCTCCGTGCCCAAACTATTTTATGAAATCTTAATTGGCTATTGTGCTCACAAAACTTAAGTTTATGTCTCTTGAAATTCTTTCTTCTCTGTATATGAGTAGGGACTTATCATTAGTTTGATCCAGCATTGGGTAAAGAGCATTGATGCTGAGCAAGTAAGTGGTTTGAATGTTAGAGTCTGTTAGACCAGTATTTCCCAACCTTTTTTGAGCTGCGGCACACTTTTAACATTAAAAAAATCCGGGGGCACACCACCAACCAAAATGACACAAAATGACACTCTAACACAGTAAAGAACGGCTGGGGATGGTGGCCGGCTGGGAGCAGCTGCTGGGAGTGCCGAAGCCAGGGGAGGGGGAGGAGCCAGGCCGGGCCATGCCCCGCCCCCCTCCCCCGGCTTCCGCTCTCCCACAGCTTCTCCAGCCTTGAGGGGGCAATGCCAAGCCAGAGGTGGCAGAGCCAGCACAATGCTGGCTTGGCACTGTCCCCTCAAGGCTGGAGAAGCTGTGGGGGAGCAGAAGCTGGGGGAGGGGGCGGAGCCAGGCTGCGCCATGCCCCACCCCCCGGCTTCCTCCTCCGCGCGGCTTCAGTGAGCGTGGGGTGAGAGTCATGGCGGGAGTCATGGTGGATTGGAGGCTGGCTGGGGAAACGGCCGAAGGAGGCGGTGCCCCAGCCCCTTCTTCTTTTTCTTCCCCGCCGCCCGGCTCTTCATCCTCCTCCCCCAACCAAGCAGCAGGAGTTCGGCAGGAGGAGGGGGGAAGGAAGGGGGGCAGAGAGCTTTTCTCGCGGCACAGCAGGAGGTCTGTCACGGCACACTACTGTGCTGCGTCACAGCGGTTGGGAAACAGTGTGTTAGACTATGACTCTGGAGACCAGAGTTTGAATTCCCTCTCAGTCATGGAGTCCCACTGGATGGCCTTGAGCAAGTCACACTAGTTTAGCTTGAGAGCAAGACAAATGCAGACTCTCTATGAGTAATTCTTTCCAAGAAGGCCCAATGATAGCTTCACCTTTGGGTTGCCATAACTCAGAAATGACCGGAAGGCACACAATAACATCTCTCTTTCCTACATGAAATAAAATAGCAATAAAAAATTAGTCTGAATCAAAACAGGATCTTGGAGTCACTTTTGCATGTTTCTTCACTTAGTATTGAAGGATGGTAAATGAGACTTCCACATAGAAAGGCAACATGTTGCCATAATTTCTAAAAAAAATTCTCACGCCCCTCTCTAAGATTTCTGAATAACCTCTCTTATTCAACAATGATACTGGAAAAAAACAGTCGGTTTTTCAGCTAGCATCCCTTTACATGTTGTATAGGTAACTTTGTTTTCCTTGGGTCTTCATTTGTACAATTCTATAGGGTTTTGCAGTTGACATACATTGTCCAAATTAGATTTCTTTCGAATCTTCTTTACTAATACTCATGCCTTTTTTGCATGTCATTTGACTATGGATGACTGAATATTCTGCAGTGTGAACTCTCAATATACTACAGTAACTCTCAGTCCTTTGCAAATGTACCCATTTTTTCATCACTCGTTTGTTCAAACACCATGTACTATTTGTGGTAGGAAAGCTATAACATGATACCACAGGAAATTGGTGTGGAGCAACATACTTAAACTGTGCAGCTCTCACTGCATTTGATCTCCAAAATGGCTATTTTCTTAGAATTCAGTTTTCAGTTGATGCTTTCCAGAATGATTTCCCTTCAACCTAGATCCTAACTGTACACCTTGGTTCCTATTTTTGTCATTATAATTGAAAAGTAAGCTAAATGTAATTATTGTATTTTAAATAATACTAGCTGTACCCGGCACGTGTTGCTGTGCCCTATTCAGGAGATGAGAGAAAGTTTGTGTACGTAAGGGTTTGAAATGATGTGACTTACGTTCTTGGTGGGGTCATGTATGTGTCGTTGTGGGTTCTTGTGATGGGTGGGATGTAGAAGTGTTGTGACTGTCATGTTGTGGGGGTGGTATTTGTCAAGTGGAGGATTTGTGGTGTGTGTTTGGGATGGTGGTTGCATAAGAACATAAGAAGAGCCATGCTGAATCGGGCCTCAGCCCATCTAGTCCAGCATTCTGTGTCACACAGTGGCCCACTAGTTGTACACAGGGATCTCTAGCAGAAAAGAGGGCAAAACCCTCACCTGCTCCCGACCCCCCACAACCAGTGCCCGGGGAAATCCTGCCTGCCTCCATCAACACAGAGGTGGCACTTGGATGTCCATTGCAGAAGAATGTGTGGTGTTGAGTGTGTAGGTTGTTGTGTGTAGTGGTAGTGTGTTGTGGATATACGGTGTGTATGTGGGGTGTATTGCTTGGTTGTACTGTGTTTTTTTCTTTTTAGCAGTGTTATGTATGCGTTGTGTGTGTGTCTGTTGTGTTGTGGGTCTGTAGAGGTAAGTATCGCGAGTTGTTTGGTTGTAATGTTGTGGGTTTGGTCGTTATTAAGTGAGTGTATGTTGTTGTGGGTGTGTTTGGCTGGGCCGAAGGGAGTGGCAAGGCGGCCCCGTTCCTTCTGTCTTCACCCTGTGCCATCCGGAGGGTAGTAGAGGTGAGGCCAGCATCCCCACGCCGCCTCCTTCTTGACCCTCCATCCTCCGGAGGGCAGCCTCAGCGGCGGGGAAGGCTCCCTCCCCCATGGGAGTGCAGCGTCGGGCGGGAGCCCGTTGCCGCCACTGCTCCGTGGCGGGTGCCATCTTTTATTTTCTATTTATTTATTCTTTCGGCTTCTTTATGGCGTCACTTCTGGCCGGGAGGTGGGCGTGACTTCCGGTTGCTAGTGTTTGGGTGGCAGTTGCCGCCCGGACCCTTTTCCTGGCGGATCGACTTCCGGCGGAGCCTTTTCGGGCGGGCCGGAAGTGGTTCGGCAGCCATTTTTGTTGTAGTTTTTTGGGTTTTTTTCCCCATGGTCCAGTGCTGCCTCCCCGGAGAGTCATAGAAGCGACCAAAGCGGCGGCGATTGGCTGGGGGTTCCGTCAGCGATGGAGGCAAAGGGATGCGGAGGAGGAGGTAAGGCTACGATCCTTCCCCCCTCGCTGCTCTTTCCTCCTCCTCTGCCTTGTCCTCTTTCTCCTTGCCGGCTCTGTTGGGCATTGCCATTCAAATAAGAGTTGGCTTACAGTGCAAACCTATTAATATAAAGTCATATGCAATCCTCCGTTTATGAAAATCTTGTGGATATATTTCATTAAATCAAATAAATTCTCTACGCAACTTGCTAGTATATATGTATTTTTATATATACTACTGCTTCATATCATAAATTCATTTATCATCAAAGCAGATGTAACAAAATTTCATGTCATTACATGTGTACATAAATGCCAATCATCCCCCGGACAGTTTTACCATTTTTGGCCTTGAAAAAATACAGGTTCAACATGACACAGACATCAGGACAGCATTACTTAAAGCAGAATGCAAATGGGCCCTTCTCCTCTCCTCAGAGGACCCTACTGGATTGAATGACCCTTTAAATCCACAGAACCTCTTATGTTAATTAGATGTGATGAGCTACACTCCATATAATGGAAGCCAGAGTGCTAATTCATTGCTGATTCCAGCCCCTGGGAACTTACTACAGTGAAGAGATACACTGGACCAGGAAAGGTATGTAACCATACAGTTGGGGAGCATTACCTCCAGGCCATGGGACTGGCTCTTACAGTTTTTTTATGCATTCCGTTTAGAGTTGAAGCAAGGAAGAATAGTTGGAACTCACTGCTGCTAGAACAATTGCCCTGAAGAAGCGACGTTCATAACGACGCGAAACGGCCCCCAACGGGTGCCCATAGAAGCCCTGCCGTAGGCAAGGACCCCCACATCAGGAGGGGGACACGCATTGCCCAGCTAGAAGTGAGACGCGATTCCAGGAAAATAAAAAGGAAACAAGCCGCTTGCTGCTCCGCAGCCCGCAATTGAGGCATACGTCCTTAAGACTACACCTCAGTTCGCCTCAACGCAACCGGGTGAAAGCCGCCGAAGGACGGGAGGAGAAAGATCCAGGCCCGCCACAGACGCACCCCAGTACGGACCGCAACCCGAGACCCCATTTACTCCAAGCAAGCTTTCGAAACGGGGGGTCCAAATGCCGAATACGCCGTGAATGAATGTCTGGGCACGATCTTTGCAACGCCAGCCCAGATCACATCACAGCTAGGCAGACTTGCATTACATCCATAGACGCTGTAACACGATATTCCCGCATTCAACTAAGGGACCATCTGAAGCCCACAGGGCCTACATATAGATTGAACCCGGTGAACATCACATCACAGAATCATGCCACTCGGAGTCCTACATTAATAAATGTGATAGGACCTTAATACTTAGACTATATTATGTTGGCTACAATTAAGGATGTATGCACTGTCCAGTATGCACACCTGATGGCTTAATCCATATATTTTCAGCCACAGGATGGTCACAATGGCATGGTATGGTCTGTACTGTGTGAAGTCTCTATCATTATTTGAAATTGCAATGTATCATATGATTTAAATAATTTGCTTGTATATGAAATGTCCATATTGGTGATTATATGAATTGCTAGACACATTGTAGATACTATTAATAGCACCAATATATATGAATTATTCTATATGATTTATGTACACATGTAATGACATGAAATTTTGTTACATCTGCTTTGATGATAAATGAATTTATGATATGAAGCAGTAGTATATATAAAAATACATATATACTAGCAAGTTGCGTAGAGAATTTATTTGATTTAATGAAATATATCCACAAGATTTTCATAAACGGAGGATTGCATATGACTTTATATTAATGGGCATTGCCATTCACCAAGCACCGCGATGCTTGGTGTGAATGGCGGTTTTTGGGGGGTCGTATTTAGGGGTCTTGCGAGGTATGTAGGTGGGGGTTTTTGTGCTCCATATGTACCTCGTGGTATGTGGGAATGTGTTCGGTGGTTGTTGTGGTTCTGGGGGTTCTAGTTTTCCTGCCTATACTCGACATCACACGACCATTCCTTTTATATAGATATAGATATAGATGGTTCCACCACAAAGTATGAAGTAATTGCACATGAGGTCTGTCTAACAGCTGATTCTGTCCCATTTGAAATATTATTTGACTTTGCTGTGATATCTACAAAATAGCTTCTGTCAGTTAGAAGCAAGAATTGTTTCAACCTTCATTGCCTCCATATCTGGTAGATGTGAACATTGAGTCGGTAAGAAGTGGAAAAAAGAAGCTGAATGCTTGCTTCCTTTTTCACCCTGTCAACACTGAGTAAAACGGAAACTCAGAAAAGGCAACAATAATTCCTGGGTGGCACTCTTGTTTCCTTAACACTTAGCACAGAGGGAGCTGGGCTTTTGCTCTGGAGGTGATGATTTCAAAGGAAGGATAGTGATGAAATATATGGTTATAATACAGTTCAAAAACGGTGTTTGTCTGAAAGCAGTTATACCAAAAAGGACAATGTGCTTTGTAACATGCTCCCCCTCACTTTAGTTTTAGGATAAATTCACATTACTTAGACCAGGGGTTCTCAAACTGTGCTCCATGGAGCTCTTGGAGCTCCAGAGCGATAGTGAGGAGATCCACGGTGTCATACTGCTTCCCACCTTCTCCTCTTTTCTCTTCCTGAGAAATGCAGGAAAATTTAAGTTTTGAGCTGCCGGAAACAACAGCAGCATCCTCCCCGGGGACAGGCCCTTCCACTCCTGCCTTCCTCACTGGCCACACTATTTTCCTTACCATCCAGAACCTCTCTTCCCATCTCCCTTGCTGCCTAGACTCATTTTCTCGCTGCTTAGACCCCCCTCCCTTTGCTTCCAAAACCCTATTTCCATCCACCACACAGGGGGTGCTTTGATTGTGTTTTTCCTACATGGCAGAAGGGGACTGGATGGCCTCTGGGGTTTCTGCTATCATCATTGTTGCAAAGGCTGGTTGGCCATCTGTTGGGGATGCCTTGATTGTGCTTTTCTTGCATGACAGAAGGGGGTTGGACTGGATGGTCCCAGGGGTTTTCCACTGAAATACTGTTAAGTTTATATTAGTTAAATTGTTTTTCATTTAAAATATTGTAGTCGCTTCCCCTTTATATGCACTGTGTGAATTAGTCCACACAAACACTGGAAAAGGTACTTGAAAAAATACCACAAATATATGAGGAACTTTCATTGTCCATAGGACAAGACCTTTATTTTGCTGCTCTTTTAAAGCATATATGGTTACACATTTCTGACTAGTTTCATCCCTGAGACAGTTTGAAACAAGAATATTAGATAAAAAGAATTATTTGGTTTAGTTAAATTATTTATGCCAGTCAGTTATGCCCTATATCACTACAAAGTGCCTGTCACTTGTGTAAGATCTGTGTGGCTTTGTACGTGAATTCAGCAAAAACAACCGATGCGTTTGCTGAGTTCTCTGCAACTGAAAAGAACAAGAATGGGATAGGTGTATTCATATGGTTACCTCTTTTTCCGATAAATTCCACAATGCCTTACCAGTCATAGGACAATGTAGTGCTTTTCCCATACATCTTGGATGTCAAGCAGAAAACAGAAGATTCTGCTTAAAGCAAATACAGATAATTGTATTCAATAAAATATGTATGCACAGTAATTTAGCATCTCATTTGAAACTTTGCTTAAGTTGATGAATATATCTGCCATTCTTTCTTGGATTCAAAATTCATAGCATTGTGAAATAGTGTATAATATCAAAATATGGTACTAGCTATAGGTCCTCTGGAGGGGAGTGGGGATACTAACATGAGGGGATGGCAAGATCTCTTTCTTCCCCAGATCTGCACTACCCTTCTTGACCCAAAAACATCACCACGAGTCCTCTATACCCCCTTTTATTGCATCAAGGGCTGCTTTCCCTTGTTAGGGATGAAGAAGGCCCTGACTGTGCCAACAAGGGGTTTTCCCTCTTCCCCAAAACTTTATGGGACCTCTTTTTTTGTCCTCTGGAGGGGTTGGACTAGCTATAGGTAAAATCTATCATACCTCTCTATACTGATTATGAGGGAAACATGCTTTTTAATAATTTAATTTGTAAATAACTTTAAATTGTTTACTAGCAATAGTACATAGCTTTCAGTAGTACAGAGGCTAGTCCTATGAACATTATTATTATTCTATAAAAACTGGAAATTGATAGTTTAATTTTTGCTTGCTGTATACAAAGTGTGGATTATGGAAGAACATAATTCTGCAAGAGTCCCTGTGTAAGACTGTTGATTAAGGAGACTTAGAAAAAGGCTAAAGGAGAATAAATTACGTTTTTGTAGTGTGATCTCTATGAGGTAGGATAGCACCAGAATTCCATAGAGCAGTGTTTCCCAACCTTTTTTGAGCCGCGGCACACTTTTTACATTTACAAAATCCTGGGGCACACCACCAACCAAAATGACACAAAATGACACTCTAACACAGTAATACATATAGTTAATGTGTTTTTTAAAAATGTATTTATACACTCAGTGTGAAACCTGGACCTGTTTCGATGGACACAACATAGGTATTAGGCCTGGTTATCTCTGGTCGTTATCCTTTGAAAACAGTTATTATTTCGTTTTAAAATTAATATTGACCCATTATCGACCCACTGTAAGCAACCCGGAAGAAATTACCTAATTCGACCCCACCGTTGCCATTTTTTCATAAAGAAATGCCATCTCCGTAAAGGGTTTTCCCTTCCCTGGCCCACTGCAGGAAGGTCCTCTTCCTCCTTAAAGCTAACGCGCGTTTTGCAAGCCCAGGGGCTGAGATCTGCAGGAGATTTCCTCCTGGTGGGTTTTATGTGGAAGGGACTTGCTTTGAACTGGGTTATCTGGGGGCTCTTCCACACAGTCCAGCCCGGGAGGTCTTTGTATCATTGATGTTATTGATGTGTGGAAACGCGAATACCCCCCGTCAAGACTGTACCTGGTAGTTATGATACTACAAACCTGGGGAGGAGCGGTCTGATGGAAGCGTTTTAGACGCGAAACGGCCATCTTGGCGTTGTCATCATCCTTCCAGCCGTAGGCGCCAGCCTAGCAGGTGTTGTGCCAGCTCGTCCGCCCATCCAGGCCCCCCCAAGGACTCAGTCTGCGGCCCATGCGTTATTTGGCTCCAGACCGCTTATAGGGTTGACTTGGACTCTTTGTTTGCGCCGCTTGGGTCCCGCTTTTTGTGCTGGACTCACTATTTTGATGTATGTATATGTAACTTGTGAGAAACATATAATTTGTATAAAATTGATATATTGACATATTGTCACATAGATATGATGCTCACTAATATGCCCCTTCGATTGCTCACTATAATACATTTTTAGATGTTTGCTACTCTATAGTGTTTTCATTTGCGCCGCACTCCAGTCCAGCCCTTACTTTTGTTGGCTTTAGCATTGTGTGTTTGTATTAGTTTCCATCGAGCATACTAATTGTTGTGTATTGGCTCTTCCACACAGCCTTATATCCCAGAATATTAAGGCAGGAAATCCCACAATGCCGGCGGAGCCGCGAACCGGGAGAATGGCTCCCCACAAGGAACAGGCCCTGCCTGGGAGCCGGGTTTGGTTGGCGCGTGTCTTCCGCCGGACAAACTTGGGCCCTGCTTGGGAGCTGTTCTCCCGGTTCGTTGCTCTGCCGGGCTCGGCGGAGCCGCAAACCGGGAGAAAGGCTCCCTGACGTGCCCAGGTTTCCGTCTCCTCCTCCTCTGGAAGTGAGCCCACAGGATAGACTCTATTCTGTGGGATCACTTCTGGAGGAGGAGGAGAGCGTCGCCCGGCCCCTCCCCTCCTGAGCCTCCTCTGCCTCTCTAGGTCCTAGAGAGGGTCGTGTTTCCAAACCGCTGTTCCACAATCAGCTGGTGTGCCGCGGGAAAACCTCGGAGGGGGAAGAAAGGGGGGGGGAGAGGTTTTCTTGCGGCACAGCAGCTGACCGCTCTCGGCACAGTAGTGTGCCGCGTCACAGCGGTTGGGAAACACTGCCATAGAGGATAGAATCCACAGATTGTTTTGGTAGATGCACCAAAATATGTCATTATTTTATGCTCTGGTTTAATCAAGTTTAATAACATTATTAACAAAAAGTAAATATTGTTTATTTTTGTGTCCTCTCCTTAGGAGTCTCAAAACACTCTAAATACCATGTGGTATATGGAGGTTGGTCACATCTCAATTCTTCCTATTTGGAGCAATTACAGAAATTATGAGCTAAAACAAAGAAATGCAATGTTGTGCTAAGCAGATGCATAGCCACTGTCTTTTTTGTGCTCCCTGAATAATTCATTTGCAGCTGTGCTTTGTCTTAAGTGGTCAAAATGCATGCTTGCTTTTAAAAAATAGTAAAAAATTGTTATTTGTACTTGATTTTCCCATGCCTTCATAGTATTAGTGCTGTGACTGGTCATGCATTCATTGTGACACACTGCTCTGCACTTTTAATTGTGGCTGCTGACTAATATTGTGTAAATATTAGTGTAAATATCGGTGAAAAGGGATGAAAACTCTGTGAAAACCCTATGAAACTTTTTCATACCCAGGTGAAAGAACTTCGAGAAAAAGCAGAGGCATACAGGCAAAGAGTACGAGGAACCCATTTCTCCAGAGATCACTTGAATCAGATTTTATCAGAGAACAACAGGCTTTGGGATCTGTCCTCCAATTCCAGTTCGGAAGATGCCATTAGCAACAATGTCAGAGCTCTAGATCTTGCAGGGTAAGGGCTTCTGTGTGGAAAGAACAAAGGTGCAATGTGGTGGTTTAGAAGTGAAACCTTTATTTTTCTAGTTTCTCTTGATTTGCAATTATGGCCCAAATCTTCCAGTCACATGAGGTTAGCTAAGGCTGTTCTTTCACCTATGTTACAAAGGTCAGCTTTGGCATAAAATCCTCTTTTCCTCCTACTTGCATAGCATTAGTGAAACAAGTGGAACAGCACAGCATGATAACCCATTTTCGTTAACTTTTTAATTTCTGTCAATTTCGAATTGCTAAGGGCAGTATCAATAAAAGAAATAAAATGTGATGGGGTTTCTTGCAAAATGAAGTTGTTGACAGTGCAATATACGGTAATACAAGTCTATTTAGAGCAGGGGTGGGCAATTATTTTTTCCAAGGGGCCACACGAGAGCCAAAAAAATATTATTGAGGGTCGCACCTAAAGACTGAACTACATTCTAATCTACATTATTTATTTATTTATTTGCTTACTATATTTACTATATATTACACATCATTAATATTAACATATTAATATATCAAGAAATATTCATATATTATTAGTATTAATATCATAATTATTATATTATAGTATATATAGACATAATATATTGAAAATGTAATATAACATTATATTATTATTATTATAAAATTATTATAAAATAATAATAAAAACCACTAAAATAAAATAAAATGAAATTCAAGAAGACAAGGTGCGAACCAAGATAGAGGCTGACATCTTCAAAAGAGGAAGGATCCCAAAATGGAATGGCCCAATGGACCCAGCCCAGAGGATAACAAAGCGGACCCAGCCACCACTGCAACAGAGCAGAGCAGAGCAGCAGATGATCGGAGGCTACAGGCCTTTGCCTGCTCTCACCCCCAGCCGTTCCCCAGCTGATCGCCCTGTACATGGAGTGCCTGCCATCCCAGGAGGAGATCCGGGCCTGCAGCAGGAGCAGTCGGCAAGATGCGGCGGGTGATCGACCTGGCGAACCGGAAGACGATCAAGTATTCCGGGTCGCCAGGGTGATCAGCCATCGCAGGTCACCAACTGCTCCTGCTGCAGCCCCTGATCATCTCCCGGGATGGCAGGCCCTCCAAAGCCGCCACTCCTCCGATTGTTCTCCGGAGCAGTGGGCTGTCTGCCGACGCAGGCCTCACAGCCCGTGATGGGATGGCAGCAGCGGTACCCCTTCCTCTTGGCCCCGCCCCCTACGCCATTCTCCCCGGGCCAGACAGAATCAGCTGCCGAGCCGCATCTGGCCCGCGGGCCGTGGGTTGCCCAGGTCTGATTTAGAACTAGGAATGTTTCATTTCAGTGGAACCTAGAATTGTGCTTGTAGTAGTGCCATATGAGACTACAAATTAATATAATGATGACTTGGACCAGCCCTGGAATACCATTTGGATCATGTGATTATAATTGATGATTTAACGCTATGTTTTTAATGGGTTGGGTTTTGACGTTTTTGTTTATTTACCGATGTATTAATATATGTCATTGAATTGTTGCCTTTGTAAGTCCATCCTGAGTTGCCTTTGGGGTTGAGAAGGGTGGGTAAATGTGGTAAATAAAAAAAAATAGCATTCAGCAGAATTGAGTGCTCAGCTCTTGGTAGCAATTGAACCTTGAGCATGGAAATTTTTTTTGCAAGTAGCTGAACTGTTCATGTTCCAAGAAAAAAATTATAGAATGGAATATACATTCAGAAGTAGAATACTCCTATACAGATCTTCAGATACCTAAGCTTGTATGTTTAGCATGGTTTCTACCTGTAGGTTTAGATAGCATGCAACTGTTTCTTGCAGTTCTCTGGATTGGATACATAGCACTGAGCTACTTGACCCTTTTCCCACTTGCAGCCTCTTTTTGCCTGAGTTTTTTTTTGCTAACTCCTTTCTTCTTGAGAAATTTTAACATGACCCAGGTATATAGATATATAAAACACATATAAAATCCAAACATTTGCTAATAATAAATCAGCATTTGCTAAGCAGGCGGATTTCTTTTCTTTTTTATGAAGTACAGTTGAAGCATTTTCTGTAGAGTTTACTGTAAACCAGTGGTTCTCAAAGAGGGCAGTACCGCCCCCTGGTGGGCGGTGGGGCAGTCCAAGGGGGCGCTGGGAGGCTCAGGAGAATTTGGGGGGGGCTGAACCCCTGCAAGGGGGGCGGTGGCATGAGCCAGGCTTGCCATTTGCAGGGTTGCGCGCTTGCGAGGAAGTCCCCATTGGAAGAAAGAGGTGATACACAAGACTGCGCCATGGGCAGGGTTGACGAGAGGAAGGAGGCGCGCATTGCGGTTTCCATGGCAACGCCTGCCCGGGGATTTCAACCCGCAGAGACACAGTTGCTCATACTCCTCCAAACATATTGTTTTTGTGATTATTTCTGGAATTCAATGTTTGTAATTAACACCTTTCTTTACTATATTTTACGAAAAAGGTAGAAACATTAATACACATATCTTTCTGTTTAATTGCTATTAAAAATTTTAAAAAATTAATTTCTAGGGGGCGGAGAACAAATTTTTTTTCTGGAAAGGGGGCGGGAGGCCAAAAAACTTTGGGAACCACTGCTGTAAACACTGCATGTTGTTGCCAACAAATTTGTGTAAACTGGTAGTGTTCAGAGCGATTTTGCCATTTTTTTCTGACCCCAATAGTGAGCTGAGGGGACACCGTTTGGGGTCGTAAACCATGGTTTAAGAAGAAATAACATAGAGGATAGAGTCCACAGATTGTTTTGGTAGATGCACCAAAATATGTCATCTGAGACTTGCCCAGTAGACTTCCTGTCATTTAAAAACCATTTTGCAGTTTTCTTCTGATCTGTATGCAACTATTTATTTATTTGTTGCACTTATATACTGCTTTTCTCACCTCTACGGTACTCAGAGCAGTTCCCAACATAACCAATGGCAAAATTCAACGCCTTACATGTATAAAATAACACAAATCATAACAACGACAGTAGAGTAAAACTATTAAAATTATAAAATATAAAACAACAGTCATACACAGTACATAAACCATTCAGGCCTTGCCCAATCCCAAGGATATCTTTAACTACTTCCATATTTACATGTTTCTGTCATTCACCGAATGCCTTCTTAAATAACCAGGTCTTTAGTTGTTTCCTAAAAACTAGGGAGGAGGGAGCCGATCTGATCTCCCTGGGGAGGGAGTCCCACAGCCGAGGGGCCGCTGCCAAGAAGGCCAATTCCTCCCAATTACACCTGTGAAGATGACAGGACTGAGAGCAGGGCCTCCTCAGTAGATCTTAGTGTTCTAGCTGGCTCGTAGGGGGAGATGCGTTCGGATAGGTAAGCTAGATCAGAACCATTTAGGGATTTATAGGCTAAAGCTAGCACTTCCACTCAGTACTAGACTGGTAGCCAGTGGAGCTGATGTAACGGGGGTTGTAACCATTGACAGAGTTGGACGCTATTCTTCTGGATATATTAAAATAATGGGGCTTAATGCAGTGTGTTTGCTTTCTCTGTATGAAGGGTCCCTGAGAAAAAGCTCTCTCCAAGTCCCAAGTTCATGCCACAACCGGAGTTGTCTGCAGAGACCCAGGAGAACAGCACTGGGAAATTGGGTATGTCAGATGCAGCCACTCTTCCAGTCAAGCGCCGTCTGGTTTGGGGTGAACCAGACAATGGTGAAAAACTGGAACACCAGGCACCAGTGTCGGGAGGAGGAGAACAAACCGAAGAAAAAGGAAACGGTCAGGAACCGGAAGACATTAAAGAACCAGATAAAAACTCAACCGGAGATGATCATCAGGGGTAAATATATAAAAAGTCTTTTTCTTTTCTAACCCACGCAGCCATAAAGTTACAGATATTATGTGCAGTGTCTATTAAGTAGGACAATGCGGGTTCCACTACGTAACGGAGAAATATAATCAATTGGCATGAGTGAAGATGAAGCTTAATTCGTCACATAAAGGTAGAACTGTATATTACTAATTAGCCACAAGAGAAATTTCAGACAGAACTATTCATTCAGAAACTACCAGTTGCCTCTACTTTCCAACCCCGATTCTTCAGGCATATGTAAACTACAGCCCCTGATCTGGATGCAGTCATGAACAAGTAGCTGCCTGTTGCTAGTCAAAGCATGCCAGTGGTTGGTGTGGGGAGGCATAATACATGGGCATAATGCTTGCTCATGTAATAATAATAATAATAATTTTATTTGTTATCCACCTCTCCCCATGGCTCAAGGGAACACATCACCACAAAATACATACATTAAAGTACACCACCACAAAACACTTATATTAAAATACATAGTGCAAGGATTAGAATACAATAGAAATACGTTTATTAAACTATGAACAGAATGTTAATTTAAAATATAGTGTAGGAATAGGCAGTCCACAGCAATCTGAATGTTTTCCACTGCAGGTTCTATCACACTCAGTGAAAGATTAAGTAGTTATGAGAGTTGTATATCAAAAAAAGTCATAAAATATCACATTGCCTAACACCAGTGTAAGGCTATGCTGTGTTTTGACACTTCACCAGAACCAGAACTATATGGCATTTGAATGAATGTGGACATTAATCCACCTTTTTTTGTCAGCTGAAGAGAACCCATCAAAATCAATAAATCAGTTCTTATGTGAGTTCTGCTGGTTCATTGGGCCTGTTCTAACAGTTTGGTTTAGCCTGCAGTATTAAAAAGCCTCCAAGTAAAGAATGAATAAGCTTCTTGTTGTGTATAATTACTGAAATAAATGTGTGTTTGACTTTTCTGAAAATTTGAATTTACACAAACTATGGTCAAAACCACTTTCCATGTAAGATCTCTGTAAGAAAACATCTAGAAATGTCTACTAAGTTTTGAACTATGAAAATAATGAGATAGGGCTTTGAGATGTGCCTGATGAAATGCTTCAAAACATATTTAATATTGAATGCATTGTGTTGCAAAATGTGTTGCATGGGGAGGAGGAGTTGGCACTAGCTTTGATTCCATATACTAAATGGCACACAGAAATGAATGATGATACTAAAATAGGAAATATTTTGAATAAAGTGTGAGATTTGGAAGATAACCAATACTTTTGAAGGCTGAACTCATGCATTACAAACATATACAATTGTCCCTATGTCACAGGGTTGTAATGGTAAAGGGGAGCCATTTTCAAGTTTGTAGGGTCCATAAAATTGCTGAATGGTGGTTTTAATAATTTAATTTGAATATGAAAACTGATTCTGTCTCTCAAAACTCTATTAGAATTCCAAAATAGGCCCCACGCAACAGTTTTGGAAACAAAAACATCACAGAACTCAATATTGCTTGATAACATTTTCAGAAGTATTTTGTGATGTTCATTTTACTTTGTTGTCTTGTTTATGTTCCAAAGGAGATACAACTTCTTAGTGTGGGGTGGTGGCTAATATATTGTGAAGTTATAGTTAAGTTGTCAAGATGATTAATAATTTGTAATTATTATTCATTACAGGGTACTTTTTAAACAGTGTATATTTTTATGTGTTATGCCATATTTTTTCCAGAGAAAATGTAAATTCTCCAAGTGCTAATAGGGCAGACTGTTCTTCAGGCTCCTGTAGAGGGAGACTTGCTACTCCAGAGCTAAAAGCACTTGGTGGAGCCCAAAGAACACATCTTGACCCGACAACACCGGCTACTGGTAAATTTACTTCAATTTATTTCAAAATAAATCTCAAAAAAAGAACAAACAAATGATTATTACTTGGAAATTTACCCTAAACAGATTGTGTGTTATATTCTCATTTAGGAGGTGCAGTTTTAGTATCTCCTTCAAAAGTGAGGCCTTCATCCACCAAGCAAACGAGAAAAGGATCTCCAGAGAAGATGTTGGCAAGTAGTCAGATTTCAAAGGAAGACATACAAAGAAAATCTAACATGGTAAGAAAAAACATGATGCAGAGAACTTCAAATTTTCAAAATTCAAATTATTTTAAACTTCTGCATTTTACATTTACAGCATGAAAGAACACTCACACTACTTAGAATCATACTGTACAGTCTGGCAGCTTCTTTTCCCCTTGACATTTGCAGGACAAAAGTGAAGCTGTAACACCAAGTCATTTCCCTGCTGCTGGCCTGAAAACTGTGGATTCTTTGCCTGTGGAGAAATACCCATGGCCCAAGCAAAAGGCTTCTAGCGCAAGAGTCTCTTCAACTTTATCGTGTTTGGAGCAGGCGCCTGTTGTCCCTGGTGTCAAATCAGCCAGGGACCCTGTTTTGTCATATTGGAGTCCATCACGCCGCATTCAGGGAACTCTCAGAGACCCAGAATTTCAACATAATGGTTGGTTTGCTCTATACCACCTTCATGTTATTTTAAAAAATGTATATGTGTTTAAAGTCATGTTTGTCTCTTCTGGGTAACAAATGAGAGCTCCCTTTTATGTTCTTTATCAGTACTGTGAAATGACTATATCATATCTCTTTAATTCCACAATGTGGGTGAAAATACTATATAATTTCTCTTTAATTCCACAATGTGGGTCAAAAAAGATAAAAATCCTTGCCTTACTTAGATTGAAAAAAGGGAGTATTAAATTCTGAATCTATAGCTAAATTGTTCTTCAATACAGATTTTTTATGGACAGCCTGACCCAAGATAATATGTATAGTTTGCGTATTCATGTAGCCTATATAAATATTGAGATAATGAAAGAAGTTCATCTAGACCAGTGTTTTTCAACCTTTTCTACATTTACAAAATCCTGGGGCACACCACCAACCAAAATGACACAAAACGACACTCTAACACAGTAATACATATAGTTAATATGTTTTTAAATGTATTTATACACTCAGTGTGAAACCTGGGCCTGTTTCGATGAACACAACATAGATATCCTGGCAGGAATGGCAGAAAGACACACACGAAGGTCTTTCTCAACAGTTGGGGGTTATAGTTCACCCGCAATCAAAGAGCACTCTGAACTCCACCAATGATGGAATGGAATCAAACTTCCCACACAGAACTCCCATAACCAAGAGAAAATACTATAAGAGTTTGGTGGGCATTGACCTTGAGTTTTGGAGTTGTAGTTCACCTATATCCAGAGAGCACTGTGGACTCAAACAATGTTGGATCAGGACCAAACTTGGCATAAATGCTCAATATGCCCAAATGTGAACACAGATGGAGTTTGGGGAAAATAGACCTTGACATTTGGGAGTTACAGTTTCTGGGATTTATAGTTAAAACACAATCAAAGAGCATCCTGAACTCTTGCAACAATGGAATTGAACCAAACTTGGCATATTGAACTCTCATTACCAACAGAAAGTACTGAAAGGGTTTGCTTGGGAATTGACCTTGAGTTTGGAAGTTGTAGTTCACCTACACCCAGAGAGCACTGTGGGCTCAAACAATGTTATGTTATGTTGTTGTTTGTTTTCTATCCAGAATCACAATGTTGGAAGGAGGCTCACCACTTTAAGGTCCCTAAAACAGGCATGGGAAAACTTTGGTCCTCTGGGTGCTTTGGACTCCAATTCCCACCATTCCTAACAGCCTGAGGCCCTTTTCTGCTTAAGTGGCTGAGGGGGGGGGGGGGAGAAGGAAAAGGGCCTGAGGCTGCTAGGAATGGTGGGAGTTGGAGTCCAAAACACCTGGAAGGTCCAAGTTTGCCTATGCCAGCTTTCAACAAAGACCTCTTCCTCCCCCTCCCCCTTCGCGCCCTTTCTTCCCCCTCCTGCCGAACACTTACTTTTTCTTCTCCACTTGGGCTCCCTTCTTCAGGAGGGGAAGGGGTAGGGAGGAAGACGTGACCCGTGCGGGCGCTACTGCACAAACTCGCCCCACGTCTTCCTCCCCCCCCTCCCCTCCTGAACACGCTGCCCCCTCGGATCAAAATGGAGGCAGCGTGAGCAAAGCGAGGCAAAGTGAGCAGAGCGAGGCTGGGAAGAAGTGAGCCCGAGTGGAGAAGAAAAAGCGTTCGGCAGGAGGGGGAAGAAAGGGTATTGGAGGTTCCAATTTCCCACGGCATACCTGATGATCGCTCACGGCACACTAGTGTGCCGCAGCACACTGGTTGGGAAACACTGATCTAGGGCACATGTGTCAAATGCAAGGCCCATGGGCTGCATCTGGCCCTCTGTGTCATTTTTGTGGCCCTCCAGATGCTGGACTACAACTGTATTCCTCATCATTAGACATGTCTAGACCCGATGGGAGTTGTGATACAGAAACATCTGGAAGGCTGCAGTTTGTTCTGTTTAGTCAGGAGAGTGGGGCTTGAATGTAGATACAAGGCTTGTGGATAGGATGTCGGACTTTACAATGTCCTATAACCTTTCCCCAACCTCAGAGCCACAAGTGCTGTTGGGTTTATTTATTTATTTACTTTATTTATATTTTGCTCTTCTCACCCCAAGGGGACTCAGAGCGGATTACAGTACACATACTTTGCAGACAATCCCTGCAGTTCAACATATGACATATAACATGTGAAATTTATCACAATACAGAACAGTACATACATTTGACATTTTTAGACAAGCAGATGCAAACTTTCTGGCCACCAGGGGGAGTTGATGCATTCCTCCTCACTCAGCATTTCCTTCCAGCGTAGCTTTGTTGTTTCTTCCGCATTCCTCAGCGATTCTTTATGGCATCATAAATCAGTCTAAATTTGCCTCCCCACTTTAATGTGGTACCTTTATCTCCTACTTGACAGATGTAACTGTCTTTCGGGCTGCAAAGGTCGGCAGCAGGCTACACTTAAGGTCGAGAACCCACCTCGACCCTGGCAGGCCTCGAACTCATGACCTACTGGTCAGAGAGATTTATGCAGCTGACACTTAGCCAGCTGCGCCACATTCCCGGTGCCCAATTGCAATTCCCATTATCCCCAATCTGCATAGCGGATTAACAAAAATGATGGGAGTTGTCATTCAGTAATAACTGGGGACCCAAATTGGGTAAAAACGAAAAGAGCACCAAACACAATGTAAAAAAAAAGTTGGCCCTCTGTATCCATGGATCCAATGGCCCTTTGAAGGCAACCATATGGTTGATGTGGCCCTCAATGAAAATGAGTTTCACACCCCTGATCTAGTGAGACTGCTTTCTTCATAATGGCTGTAGATTAGTATGTTGGCTATACTGCCCTTAAAGGTGTGAATGTCAGCAATAAGACAATTAATCAGTGACACTGTTGTAGAGTTCTTACTGATTCAAAGGGTATATTCCAATTAGGATCAACAATTGTCTTTAGTCCTCTCGAATTTAAAGTTAAAAGCTTGCTTTTGTGGACTAGTTATTAATGCCTCTTGTCTATGTTGTTTCTTTTAGGAAATGTTGCAAGCCCAAAAAGGAGCTGGTTACAATTGCCACTTCAGGAGAGAAACTATCACAATGAAGGTATTTTCCCCCTTTTTCCAGTCTTACCACTTCATCACAGTAGAGAAAAAAATCCACTTAAAATCCGGTTTCTGCCTCCTACAGAATTCTGGGGTTTGTAGTTTAGTGAGGCTGTTAAATGCTCCTCCCTAAACTACAAACCTCAAAATTCTGCAGGAGGCAGAAACCGATTTTAAGTGGATTTCTTCTCTACTGTGATGAGATTAGACAAATGATTTGCTTGGTAAAATTTAGATGCAATTTGAATAGTAATAATGCTTCACATTTCACTATCTCTCAGTGGGATATTCAAAAACAATTGTAAAAATGAACACATTATACCTACTCATGGTAACAAAAACATATTGTACAAGATGCTAATATTCTGAGAATACTTCCTTTATGTATTTGCTATAGTTAAAACCAAAGGATTGCACTTGTAATATCTTGCAAAGATTTGACAGATATGTGCATTTAGAATAACTGAATCCTAACGTTAGAAGAGACCACAAGGACCATCTATTACAGGGGTAGGGAACCTATGGCTTGGGAGCCAGATGTGGCTCTTTTCATGATTGCATCTGGCTCTCCCTCTTCCTTCCTTCCTCCCCTTCACCCTTTCCTTCTCCTTCTCTCCTTCCTTTTCCCTCCCTCTCTCCCCTTCCTTCTTTCCTCCATACTCCCTCTTCCTTCCTCTTCCTTCCTTCCTTTCTCCCCTTCACCCTTTCCTTCTCCTTCTCTCCTTCCTTCTTTCCTCCATTCTCCCTCCCTCTTCCTTCCTTCCTCTTCTATTCTTTTCCCCCAAGTCTTCCTTTCCTTCTCCTTCCTTTCTTTTAACTTCCCTCTCTCCCCCTTTCTGTTCTTCTTTTCCCTTCATTACTTTACTTTTTCCTCACTCCCTTTCCTTTTTTCCCCACACCCTTTCCTTTCCTCCCTTCCCATTTCCTTCTTTCTTTCCCCCTCCTTGTCTGTCTCCTGCTTTTCTTTTCTTCCTTTTCCACAGTTTGTTCTTCTTTTCTTCCTTCCTCTTCCTCTCCCTCCTTTCTTTCCTCTGTCTTTCTTTCTTTCTTTCCCCCTTCCTTCCGTCTTCTATTCCTTCCCAGAGTCCTGAGCATGCCTTTTGCAGAGCCAGGTCTGAAGTGTCCCGTCATTCTGCTGGGGGAATCCTTCTCTCATAGTATGTACGTATATACTCACATTTACTTGAATTCAGTCTTAAAATATATTATATACTAGCTTGGGGACCCGGCGGTGCCCGGGTCATTTGAGAAGTGCAGCAGGATGTAGAGTGGGTCATGGGGGCTCTGTGTGCCAAGTTTGGTCTTGATCCATCATTATTGGGAGTTGCAGTGGTATCATGAAATTACTGAAGGTAGTGAAAGTCCCATCATCTCTGGTCCACCCTCCCCCAAAGTGTAGTAGGATGCAGATTGGGTAATGGGGGCTCTGTGTGCTAAGTTTGGGCTGTATTGGTGAATGGATGAGGGTTGCATTGTTTTTAGGAAGTGAGTGAAAGTACTTCAAGTCCCATCATCCATGGTCCGTCTCACACAAAACTGCACCAGGATGTAGAGTGGGTCATGAGGGCTCTGTGTGCCAGGTTTGGTCTTGATCAGTCATTGGATTAGGTTTGTAGCAGGCTTGGAAAGTGAGGAAGGTACTGCAAGTCCCATCATCCATGTTCTGCCCCCTCCAAACTTCAGTAGGATGTAGAGTGGGTCACTGGGGCTCTGTGTGCCAAGTGTGGTATTTCTCGGTGTTTGTTGGGGGCCGCAGTTGTCTGAGGGAACAGAGGGGTGTGAAAGTACTACAAATCCCATCATCCATTGTCAGTCCTCCCCCGAACCTCACCAGGACGTGAAGGCATTCATGGGGGTTATGTGTGCCAAGTGTGGTCTCGATCAGTAATTGGATGAGGGTCGCAGCGGACTTGGGAAGTGAGTAGAGGTACTTCAAGTCCCATCATCCATGGTCCACCCTCCTCCGATGGGCACCAGGATGTAGAGTGGGTCATGAGGGCTCTGTGTGGCAGGTTTGGTGTTGATCAGACATTGGATTAAGTTTGTAGCAGTCTTGGAAAGTGAGGGAAGGTGCTGCAAGTCCCATCATCCATGGTCTGTCCCCCTCCAAACTTCAGTAGGATGTAGATTGGGTCACTGGGGCTCTGTGTGCCAAGTGTGGTCTTTATCAGTGTTTGTTGGGGCCACAGTGAAGGAAGGTGCTGCAAGTCCCATCATCCATGGTCTGTCCCCCTCCAAACTTCAGTAGGATGTAGATTGGGTCACTGGGGCTCTGTGTGCCAAGTGTGGTCTTTATCGGTGTTTGTTGGGGGCCACAGTGAACTGTGGGAACAGAGGGGTGTGAAAGTACTACAAATCCCATCATCCATTGTCAGTCCTCCCCCAAACCTCACCAGGACGTGAAGGCAGTCATAGGGGTTATGTATGCCAAGTTTGGTCTCGATCAGTGATTGGATGAGGGATGAGGGTTGCAGCGGACTTGGGAAGTGAGTAGAGATACTTCAAGTCCCATCATCCATGGTCCACCCTCCTCCAAACTGCACCAGGACGTAGAGTGGGTCATGGGGGCTGTGTGTGCTAAGTGTGGTCTGTATTGGTCCTTTTTGGTGGCCTCAGTGGTCTGTGGGAACCAAAGTGTTTGAAAGTACTACAAATCCCATAATCCATGGGCCATGTCCCCCAAACCGTACCAGGACGTAAAGGGGGTTAGGGGGGTTATGTGTACCAAGTTTGGTGCAGGTCCATCACCCGCGCTGGTAGCTGTGGCCTGTGAAAGTGGCTGCCACATATCCGCCCTTCCGCCCTCCCGCCCTTCCGCCCTCCTGCCCTCCGTACACATACATACATACAAACATTCCGCTTTATAAAGGTATACAGATTACAGTATATGGCTCTCACTGAAATAAATTTCCAAGTATTTTGCTTTTATGGCTCTCTAAGTCAAAAAGGTTCCTGACCCCTGATCTAGTATAACCCTCTACCATTCAGGAAAAGCACAATCAAAGCACTCCTGACAAATGGCCATTTAGCATCTGTTTAAAAGCCTCCAATGAAGGCACCCTCACCACTCTCTGAAGCAGAGAGTTCCACTGTTGAGCAGCTCTTATGGTCAGGAACTTCCTTCTAATGTTCAGGTGGAATAAGAAACAAACACACCAACAAAACAAACTCCTTTTGTTGATGTTCATTCGTTCAGTCGCTTCCGACTCTTTGTGACTTCATGAACCAGTCCACGCCAGAGCTCCCTGTTGGCTGTCACCACCCCTAGCTCCTTCAAGGTCAAGCCAGTAACTTCAAGGATACCTTCCATCTTGCCCTTGGTCGGCCCCTCTTCCTTTTTCCTTCCATTTTCCCCAGCATCATTGTCTTCTCTAAGCTTTCCTGTCTTCTCATTATGTGGCCAAAGTACTTCATCTTTGCCTCTACTATCCTTCCCTCCAATGAGCAGTCGGGCTTTATTTCCTGAAGTATGGACTGGTTGGATCTTCTCGCGGTCCAAGGCACTCTCAGAACTTTCCTCCAACACCACAATTCAAAAGCATCCGTCTTCCTTCACTCAGCCTTCCCTATGGTCCAGCTCTCACATCCATAGGTGACTACGGGAATACCCTTGCTTTAACTATGTGGATCTTTGTTGCCTGTGTGCTATCTCTACTCCTCACTATATCCTACATAGACATAAATACACAAACTTTGCTAAAAATGAAGCAACAGACACTGGTCCAATTCTGTGAACCTCAGACTCAACAATTTGTTGGTTTTATACCTTATTAGTCTACTCCCTTTAAATAGTTATGTTTACATTGTTATATTCAATATGATTTATGGGGAAAAAAGAATGTGAACAGATTGTTTGGCGTGGAGCAATGGAAGCAGAAAAATTAATTTTAAATAATAAAAAAGAAGTAAGATCCAAAGTTGCTTTCTGCCATAAGTTTAGAAAGAACAAGAACTCATGGTCTCGATATTAGCCTTATATGTTACCGCGAGAGACCATGAAAGTGGAAAATTGTAGGTTATTAAAGCTTAGATTTGGTGTTTTTTCCCCCTTTAGCGGTAGTTGAGTATAAAGCTATACCGTAGAGGGCTAATCTGTTGTCTGATTGCACACAGCCCTCAGCTATTCTGCATGTGACCTGAGGCGCCCCCTCCCCACTTTCTCCAGCTGATCAGTCACCAGTTGGGAAATATGGGTGAGGTCACTGTATTGGTGGGAGCCCCTGGTGGTGCACTGGGTTAAACCCTTGGGCCGGCAGGACTGCTGACCGAAATATCGACAGTTCAAATCTGGGGAGCGGGGCGAGCTCCCGTCTGTCAGTTCCAGCTTCTCATGCGTAGGCATGAAAGAAGACTCCTACAGGATGGTAAAACATCCAGGCGTTCCCTGGGCAACATCTTTGCAGACTGCCAATTCTCTCACACCAGAAGTGACTTGCAGTTTCTCAAATTGCTCCTGACACAAAGAAAAAAACCCCCTATACTGGTACAGTTGTTAGCTATAGTGAAATAGTGATTGGAACTTTAACCAAACACAACTCCAAGCCTAGTGGGCAAATAATCCTTGTGAGTGTGTTCTGTGGCAGAAGGAAACCTTAAATTCAGCTCAGTTATCCCTGAGGGCATTAATACAACGATCTCATTCACCAACGTCCCATTCTCTGCTGACCAGGACCATTCATGCAGCTCCCAGTAGGTTCTAGAGCAGACCTGGGCAATTGCCGGCCCTCCAGGTGTTTTGGACTTCAACTCCCAGAAATCCTAGCCAGTTTGCTAGCTGTTAGGATTTCTGGGATTTGAAGTCCAAAACATCTGGAGGGCCGGCAATTGCCCAGGTCTGTTCTAGAGGCACCAGTGCAGTCATCCCTGTTCTAAACCATGGGCTTGGTGTTATGTAAAGCCTTGGGCTTGAATAACCTGCTCCTCAGACATGGACAAAATTTGTGCATTTTAACAGCATGGAATTATTTATTTATTTATTATTTGGACTTGTATGCCTCCACTCCACGAGGGCTCGGAGCAGCTTACAATCAGGTAAAATACACAGAGGTAAAAGCATACATATGAAACTAGTTTAAAAAAGATTTCTGGGCTAGCAATCGAAGGCTACATTTACATATATTATGTGAATTATATGTAAACATTGCAATTAAATTCAATAATTAGGCTCCTAGGACTACTATGGCATGGACTGAGAAGGGGAAAGCTGAGCAATCTTTTCCAAGTCAGTGCAAGTGTGTACAAAAATACTGAGCACATAGCAATTATTGCAAACTTCTGAAACAGATCGGGCTGTATGGCAGGCATGGGCAAACTTCCACCCTCCAGGTGTTTTGGACTTCAACTCTCACAATTCCTATCAGTCCAAAACACCTGGAGGGCTGAAGTTTGCTCATGCCTGCTGTATAGTGCCTGGGCAGTGCAAATTTCTTAGTAAAGCCAATTATACATACATGGTTACAGAAATAATTTGAAATCCCCATTTTTTTAGCCTCATTCCACTTCTTGAGACCAGAGATCAGTATTTTATTATTATCATATCATAACTATTGATGATTTCAATTTTTGAAAAAATGTATTATCCATTGTTTTAACTGTAATTTGTGATAACTCATGTTTTGAGTCACTTTGGGTTTCACATTGGGAGAAAAGCAGGATATCAAATACATGACTGCTGTATTACTAAAGTAGGAAAAACATTGCGGGCAACCAGGGAGAAAAAGCTTCTGAGTTTTCACCAAATGATGCCAGTTTTACATACATTCTTTTCCTGTTTGAGATTTCAGTGGTGAGCCTTGACATCTCTCTGGGTGCATATCTGCCCTCCACAAGCTTGTCATTTTTACTGCAAATCCACTGTATATTCTTTTGAGCATTTACTGAAATATGCCTCTCTGGGCTCTTTCTGTATTTAGCTGCACTCCACGTGCCAGCGGTTTTTGCCATTCAGAATTCCCTGCAGGTCCATCCCTTCTTAAGTAAAATGTTCCTTGTAACATCTTTTGGTTTCCTAATCTAAATCACACCTTGGGAGAAGAAATGTTAACTATTGGGTTGTTGCGAGTTTTCCAGGCTATATGGCCATGTTCCAGAAGCATTCTCTTCTGACGTTTTGCCCACATCTATGGCAATCATCCTTAGTGGTTGGGAGGTCTGCTAGAAACTGGGCAAGTGATGTTTATATCTGTGGAATGTCCAGGGTGGGAGAAAGAACTCTTGTCTGCTTAAGGCAGGTGTGGCTGTTGCAATTGATCACCTTGATTAACATTGAATAGCCTTGCAGCTTCAAAGCTTGGCTGCTTCCTGCCTGGGGGAATCCTTTGTTAGAGATTCCTGCCATAGATGTGGGTTATACTTACTTTGGGTAAAACTGAGTTTGGAAAAATGTATTGTCGAAGGCTTTCATGGTCGGAATTGTTGTGAGTTTTGCGGGATGTATGGACATGTTCCAGAAGCATTCTCTCCTGACCTGCTATCTCAATTAACAGCGGGCTATACCATGATAATGTCAAAAGCACAACTAAAACAGGCAAAGAATGCAATCATTCAATAATTATTTGTGGCAATTCATAAGATATTTATAACCATTTAACTGTGGTACTATCCTTTCACAGAACCAAACAGTAAGGAAGAGATATCAAGAATCTATCATATATTATGCATATATTATGCCATAAATTATGTATTACATCTCATCGAAACAGTGCAAACATAATCACACTGTCTTGTCCTTGTGAGCAAATAAACAGTCCAAAATAGTCCACAATGGGAGTAAACAATAGAAAAGCTCTCAAGGATCGTGAATATAAAGTCTCAATGTTCTTTATCCGAAGAGTAATTACTTACTCCTTAGAAGTAAGAAAAGACTGCAAATAGGTGTTTCAAACTACAACAAGGTTGCCGACGGCTGCTAGCGATTCTCCGAGAACAGCTGTTACAGGCCATTTCATGTTCCACTTCCTCAGGGCTTGCAAATGAATGGTATACAGGCGTCCTTACATCTCCATGATCTTAAAAATAAAATATTACATTGAAATATACAATATATATTTTCAGTCTTCTAAGAAGTAAATAATTACTCTTCGGCTAAAGAACATTGAGACTTTATATTCACGATTCTTGAGAGCTTTTCTATTGTTTACTCCCATTGTGGACTATTTTGGACTATTTATTTGCTCACAAGGACAAGACAGTGTGATTATGTTTGTGCTGTTTCGATGAGATGTAATACATAATGTATGGCATAATATATGCATAATATATGATAGATTCTTGATATCTCTTCCTTACTATTTGGTTCTGTGAAAGGATAGTACCACAGTTAAATTGTTATAAATATCTTATGAATTGCTACAAATAATTATTGAATGATTGCATTCTTTGCCTGTTTTAGTTGTGCGTTTCACCTGCTATGGCAGGCATCCTCGGAGATTGTGAGGTCTGTTGGAAACTAAGCAAGTGAGGTTTATATATCTGAGGGCTGTCCAGGGTGGGAGAAAGAACTCTTGTCTGTTGGAGGTAGGTGTGAATGTTGCAATTGGCCACCTTGATTAGCATTGAAGGGCCTTGCAGCTTCTAAGCCTGGCTGCTTTCTGCCTGGGGGAATCCTTTGTTGGGATTACATTGTTATTAAATTATGTTGTGACATACAGTCCAGAAAGTGACTGGAAACACGTGCCTCATTAATATAGTGAATCCCTTGAAAATGTTCTTTAAATTCTGACTTCAGCATCTTTATTGTGTCTTAACAATATTACACATTGCTGCATCTCAACGCATATTTCATTTATATTTTGTATTACTAATCATGCAGCTCATGGAGTTCTATTTCGTTGCCTTTACAGATGACGATGACCGTTTGTCTCAGCTGTCTGCTCGATCCGCTGCGTCCAGTTCTCTTGCATCTCAGGTTCTTGAACGAGCTCAGAAGAGGAAAGAGAACTTCTGGGGCAAAATGTGATTCTGTTCTGCTGTCTTTGTCAAGCATTTTTTACAGGTTGAGTATCCCTTAGCTGAAATGCTTGAGACCAGAAGAGTTTTGGATTTGTTTTACTTTGGTTTTTTTGGATTTTGGAATATTATATACATAATGAGGTATTGTGGAGATGACACCCAAGACTAAATACAAGATTTCATTTGTTTCATATACACTTTATACACAATATTTTAGTAATATTTTTTTTCATGAAACAAAGTTTGTATATATGGAGTCATCAGAAAACAAAGATGCCATGAATGACTATCCATGTGTACAATTTTGGATTTTTGGATAAGGTATACTCAACCTGTGCTCATTTTAATACAAATTTTGAAAATGATTCCCAGTTTTGCAAAGGAATTTGATTATTACAAGTTGTCGTTATTTAGTAGTCCCTTCACATTAGACAAACTGTGAGAGTGCACACTCCAATAGTTCTTGAATTTGAACTCTACCTCAAAAAGTTACAAAAGCCATTGAAAAAATATTTTTACTTACAGCAATTTTTCATTCCATATTCAACATGCAGGATCAAAGAAAACTGAATGGAACTTTAGAAATGACAGTATAACAGTATAGGAGAGAAATTTGACCGTACTATGGGTTCTTTTTACCCTATATTACAGCCAAGTAAGAGTAGTCCAAAAGCAGAGTGAGGCAGCCTTGTCTCCTTAAGCATCGTTCATTCCATCCTCTTAGTAATTACGAATCCGCTCCACTCAGGATTTTCACTGGAGCCTTCTGCATTCCTTATGCTGGAATAATTTGAGTTTTCTTCTGGTCCAGTACAACCTTGGCACTTCCTCAGGTCTATTAAGTTATTTATTCACTGGCACTTCATGGACGGAACTCCTTTTGTTTGACTCCAGTTTGGTTGTTCACCTTTTGATAACAATAGTTTTGATGCAGATCTCATGGATCTCTCTTTAAGATGTGTTGAGTTTTCATTATTTGTCTTCTTTTGGATTGCCCAGTTGTCTTCATCCATTAGTATTACGATATCCAAGTTAAATCTCATTCCATCAAACTACTGGCCTGGATATCTAAAGAACTTTGGACGTGACGCCTCTGAATCTTTCTTTCTATATCATAGAATGATAAGCTCTTGGCAATCTAGTTTGCTGTTTTTAACTATTGTGTTTTGTGCATATGATTACTGTTAGGGTTCATAGAAATATCACTACTGATAAGGTGTGTTAAGTATTATTACCATCATCACACACAAATCACTTTTTAAGACTACAGAAACTGAAAGGACTGAATTATAACTGCAACGCGTTTGCATTTTTGCATGAGGGATGTCTAGGAATTTATTATTTTTCACCACTGGTTATCCAAAGCATTTCATTAAATAAGTGCAGTTTGTATAAAGTGATATAATTTTTATTATTGTTTTAAAAAAGAGATGTATAAAATTAGTTTTGTATTTGTGTTTCAATTAAAAATGAGTTGTATTTTGGTATACAATAAATCCTTGTTCTACCCTACATTTCAGTACATACTTGAACCTGCTTTCTCTCAATGTGTATTATAATAAGTAATAATAAGACTTTATTTATAACCCGCCCCCTCTCCCTGAAGAGACTCAGGGCGGTTTGCAGAAATAGCAAAAATGGCAAACATTCAATGCCCAAAAACAGCAAAACAACAATCAAGGCAAAACATTAAATAAAATAAACTCAATATAACTTAGAAACAACCAAAGCCAAGGCTTAAGGTAAATAAACATAATAAATACAAGGAGACAAAACAATATACATTTACGGTTTTATATTGTATTTATTGTGTTTGGCATCGAATTGTGCCTTTTGTTAGGCCGCTCTGAGTCCCCCCTCGGGGGTTGAGAAGAGTGGGGTAAAAATGATGTAAATAAATAAATAAATCATAATATAATATATTGCGTCAGCAGGCTAAGGAAGTATCCGATGTCAAGCTGAGGATGTATGCATAGGATGCTAATCCTCCCCTCCACAGGCTGGATTACACAAATGGGTCTTTTAGGAGAGGACATTTTCAGTTCTTTTGGGAGGGAATTGCAGAGGCAGGAAGGTGCCATGGAGAAGGCCTCCTTTCTCGTTCCCACCAACCATGCTTGAAACGGGGGTTGGACCGAGAACAGGGCTTCCTCCACAGACCACAGTGCTTGTGCTGGTTTGTACTTGGAGATGTGGTTTTTTCAAATAGTCTAGGCCTGAATCGTTCAGGGCATATTACAATTCGAAGGCATATTTTTATACACTTAAATTGCCATGAACTGTACTGTAAGGTTCAAATCTGACTGTACAGATGAAATTCAAATCTTTAAATTAATCCAAGAGGTGCCAGTTCTTTAAGATCTGTAATTTTTGTTCAGAAATGAAACCTCAAACACATGACATTCTTTTTCAAAATTATTTAAAAACAAATATTTCTGAGCCATTAAATCAGATATCGGCTGAAACTGAAAATAAATATTACTTTTCTCCCTCTTTCTCTAAGTGTATGTCATGACCCGGAAAACTGGCCATAATTCTGTCCAGTTCATATGGGAATTTTTCATTTTAAAACAATCCAGTTCCCATTTTGTGGGTCTACATATGTGTCATTTTCCTATTTTATTTTGTCTTTTCATGTTAGAGAATGTATGCTTTTGACAAAATAATTTGTCCCTATGAATAAGATTACAACGTGGACTCTCCTTTTTTTACAAGATTTTAAAGAGAATTTCCTTAGAATGGCATTTCATCTGCAGCCTGAGCCAATGACACAAACGTATACAGAACGTTTCTTCGAAATGAATTGAAAATTATTCAAACTGAATGAATGTAACATATTGACTTTTGACCACTTCAACAAATCTCCATATAATTTATTCAAATTATGTGCGCCAAATTAATAATAATAATAATAATAATAATAATATATGATCTGCTGGAACTTGTGCCACAAATACCATATGCTTGCAACAAAAAACTAGTGGGATCGCAAGCCTGAAAAAGTTACACAAAATGAACACGTCAAACTAGTCTGGGACTTCCAAATTCAGACTGACAAAGTTTTGGAGCACAATACTTCCGACTTCACGATCGTGGGAAAAAACCCAAAGAATGGATTGTCAATGTTGCAATCCCAGGTGAAAACAGAATTGACGAGAAGCAACTGGAAAAGCTAATATGATATGAGGACTTAAAGATAGAACTGTAAACACTCTGGCACAAGCCAATAAAGGTGGTCCCAGTGGTGTTTGGCATACTGGGTGCTGTGCCTAAAGACCTTGGCCTGCACTTAAAAACAATCTGTGCCGACAAAATTACTGTCAATTGGAAAACACCATTCTACTAGGATCTGCATGCATTATTCGCCAATACATCACATAGTCCTAGACACTTGGAAAGTGTCCAGCATGTGATCGAATACAAAAGCCAGCATAGTGATCTTGTTTGCTGTGTACTAATTTTGTTGTGCATCAAATAATAGTAATAATTTTGTTTCTTACTCGCCTTTCCTCAAGGCAGGTTACAGAATAAAACCCATACACATTGTAAAAATACTGCAAATACATGCAAATAAATGTATGTCTATAAAAGATACATATTAAAATGTATTTCTTTAAAATACTTAATAAAATACACAAACAAGAGACTAAACAAAGGACAGAAGTTTAAGATCCATGCTTAAAAACTGGCTGGATATTTTGTGTTCAGTGAAGAAAATATTTAAATTCTCCCCTAATTTTTAATTAATTAATTTCTGGCATTTATATCCCGTCACTTCTCAACCCCCAAAGGGGGACTCAGGACGGCATTACAATTAAGCCCAATTAGAGGCTATTTACAAAATTGCAATAATAAAACCACATATTAAAACATCACATCATAAAAAAAAATACATAGTCAAAAACCATACAAAAATTGAACTATAAAAACCAGTCTCGACAGTCATATCACCAGATATAATGCTATATAGTAACATTTGATTTCTGTGAACTAGGCATGATGAAGCCTAGCTTCATTTCTTTTTGGTGTGTGGTGCTTAAGTAGTTTCGCTAACCAAGGACTTTTTGCATATATCTAGAAGGCAATGAACTTGATAAGTCTACCTCTAAGTTAAGCAGAAGCGTAGGGCTGAAGCCCCAACCACTTTTGAAAAGTCATTGTGTGGCAAATACTACATTGCAGGAAATGCAGAAATGTCAGAACAATTTAATTTGTCCCAACAGATGAATAAGTAGGTCATTAAATAGCGTTTTGCCACAGTATGATACATGTTTTATGGTAAAAATCAAAAGACATTGAATGAACCACAGAATTCCTACACATACACTTTGTGTGCAAAAACAGTGTGGTCAATGAATCATCAATTTTTGAGACAGGTAAAAATGACGCTACTAGCTTCTCGCACATTGAACCAGTTTCTGAACATACCCTTATAACATGTCAGACCATAATGTTTATCTCAGTGTTTTCCATCACAGCTTTCCATAACTGGTTTTCCAGAAGTTACTTGGATTCAGCTTGTATTGTGCAATTTGTGCAGCTCTGGGTGTGAACAGGATCCTTGGAGAGACAAAAGCCACCGCTTCTGTGCTAGACCCTAGTTCTTTCTAGCTTATTAAACAGGTCAGAGGAGGATTGGTCGAGTGGAGAAACTACTAATCCCTTTTTATGACAAGGCAGGGCCCCAACGTACCTGAAGGAAGACATTGTAAAGTCACTTTTGAAAAAAAGTCTCCTGCTGTTGGTGTAAAGCAGTCCTAGCCTAGGTCAGGCATGTAGCTGGGGAGGGGGGGCCTTAGTGGGCTTCAGCCTCCCCCCCCCCAAATTCTCAGGGTGGTCCGCAAGAAGGCCTTACTGGTACATTATTTAAACTGTTAACGTTTATTCATATCATGATCTGATCACCATGCTCATTTCCCACATTCATGGGGTTATTGGGATAATAATACAAAAGGTTTGGTAGGGTAGTCCCTCTCTTACTCAGACTCAGCCCCTCCCGAATCAAACTCAGCCCTCCCCGAATCAAAATCCTGGCTACGGCCCTGGCCTAGGTAGTTCCTATGGCCAAAGTTATTGTTCCCTGCTCATGGGGCTCATCCTAGCTTCATGTCCCATTTTGGAGGGCACTGTAGGACTGATATTTCAGTCCTACTTCATACTACTATACTGGATAGTCTCTCCCAAGAGTCCATTTTTGGGCAAAGTAATGGAGCATGTGGTGGCTTTGTAACTTCAGGGCTTCAATAAACAATAAACACCAACAAAATCACGATCTGTCAACTGCAAAAGGCCACCTTACTTTGATCTCCACGCATCATTCGAAAATACATCACAAAGTCCTAGACAATTGGGAAGTGTTCGACTTGTGATTTTGTGATACAAAATCCAGCATATGGATCTCATTTGCTGTGACATACTGTGTTTTTGTGTCAGAATAATAATAATAATAGAGGAATAACACCATTGCTCAGATCAGTGTTTCTCAACCAGTGTGCCGGGGCACACTAGTGTGCCGTGAGCGATCATCAGGTGTGCCGTGGGAAATTGGAACCTCCAGGAGGGGAGGGGGGAGAGTCTAGTGTGTTGAAGCATAAAAACCCTAAGAAACCTACCTCAATAAAGGCACAAAATTACAAACACCCCCCTCCCCACCCGTTGTTTACTTGGTCTCTCCCTCTCCATGCATTGGGAAGGCCCGCCTCCCTTTCCCCAAGTAGAGACCTCCTCTTGCCTTCTGGGGGTTCTGTGTGGGATGTTTGGCCCAGTTCTATCATTGGTGGGGTTCAGAATGCTCTTTGATTGTAGGGGAACTATAAATCCCAGCAACCACAACTCCCAAATGCCAAGGTCTATTTCCCCTGAACTCCATCTGCGTTCATATTTGGGCATATTGAGTATTCATGCCAAGTTTGGTCCTGATCCAACATTATTTGAGTCCACAGTGCTCTCTGGATATAGGTGAACTACAACTCCAAAACTCAAGGTCAATGCCCACCAAACTCTTATAGCATTTTCTCTTGGTTATGGGAGTTCTGTGTGGGAAGTTTGTGTCTTTCTGCCATTCCTGCCAGGATATCTATGTTGTGTTCATCGAAACAGGCCCAGGTTTCACACTGAGTGTATAAATACATTTAAAAACATATTAACTATATGTATGACTGTGTTAGAGTGTCATTTTGTGTCATTTTGGTTGGTGGTGTGCCCCAGGATTTTGCAAATGTAAAAAGTGTGCCGCGGCTCAAAAAAAGGTTGGGAAACACTGGCTCAGATGATTCATTGGAACCTGTGCCACAAATACCATCTGCCTTTGACAAAGAACTGGTGGGATCACAGAGAATGAACACGCCAAACTCCTCTGGGACTTCCGGATTCAGACAGACAGAGTTTTGGAGCATAATACTCCTGGCCTCACAATCGTGTTAAAAAACAAAAGTATGGATCGTCGATGTCGCAATCCCAGGTGACAGCAGGATTGAAGAGAAACAACTGGAAAAGTGGACACAATATGAGGATTTAAAGATCGAACTGCAAAGACTCTGGCACAAGCCAGTCAAGGTGGTCCCAGTGGTGATTGGCCCACTGGGTGCAGTGCCTAAAGACCTTGGCCTGCACTTAAGCACAATCGACGCTGACAAAATGACCATCTGCCAGCTGCAGAAGGCCACCTTACTGGGATCTGCACGCATTATTCGCCAATACATTACACAGTCCTAGACACTTGGGAAGTGTCCAATGTGTGAGCCAATACAACAGCCAGCAGAGTGACTGCTGTGGACTCATCTTGTTGTGTTTCAAATAATAATAATAATAAATTAATTGGCAAAATAATAAAAATAATTGGAAAACTGGCAAAATAAGGCTCTCCATGAACAGTTTCTGGGAAAAATTAATAGCAAAATTGACAAGGAACAAACATGGATGTGGCTCACAAATGAAACTTTGAAAAAGGAAATAGAGGGCCTGATTCTTGCAGCTTAAGGACAAGCAATTAGAACAAATGCCATCAAAGCCAGAATTGAAAAGCTGACTACAGATTCCAGGTGTAGACTCTGCAAGGAAGCAAACGAAATGATGGATCACATACTCAGCTGCTATAAGAAGAATATGCAGACGGACTACAAGCAGAGGCATAATAGATGATCCACTTGAACTTGTGACACAAATACCATCTGCCTGTGAGAAAGAACTCACCCCCGCCCCCGGATTCGAACCACCAATCTTTCAGCCAGCAAGTTCTTAGATCTAACCTAAAATATTGAACATCGAACATCCACATCAATTTACAAGTGCAGATGAAGAGTCACTAAAATATTTAACTTTATTATCTGGCCAGTGATGTTAACAGGGCTGACAGGGCCTTCAAAGCCCAAGTACAATAACAGTTCTCAATTAGAGGTATCATGACAGTATATCGTCAACTAATCCTCCTCGTCTCCATATGCTAATGAGCAAAAGTAAGTTTCCAGTTATTTTTAGAAGGAGAGAAGGGGACATTTTTTTTCCGGGAGGGAGTTCCAGAGGTGAGGGGTGATCACAGAGAACCCCCCCCCCCTTCCCACCAGCTGTGCTTGGGATGAGGGTGGGACCAAGAGCAGGGCCTCCTCTGCTGACACAGTGTCTAGATTGGTTTATAGGAGGAGATGTGGTTAGTCAAATAGCCTGGGCTCAAACCATTTAGGGCTTTGTAGGCAATGGTTAGCAATTCATATTTATCAATTGTACTTCCCATCTAGATTCATGATAAAGTCTGCCTTTTCTTTCACTGAAAATGAATCAGAAAGATTAATCAGATGCCTCTCCGTTGGTGCCCCCTTGTTGTGGGGGAGAGGCTCGCATACCCTAATGAAGTTGTGAGCTATGCTGGCTGTGGCATAATAGCCACTGGTAGGGCCTCCCATGCCAGACAGGTCACAACCGAAGGGTCTGACAAAGAGCGTCAAAGGGCAGGATGGGCTCTCTAGCCTTTTGGCAACCATCCTAGGAGAAGGATAACTCTGATTTCAAACCCGGGCAGATGGTGCTCGTTTAACCCTGTAAGGTCAACCATCTAAGAGAAGGAAACTCGAACCAAACCTATGACCTGAGGACCTCGCTGCTACCGTCCTAAGCTTGCTAAGCCCCAGCAGACGAACCTTTGGTTTATAGGGTGAGGCCAGTTCTGTGCATGCTGCGCTCCACCAGAAAGGTCCATCGCACAGGTTCGAAGGACACATCCAACCTCCAAATCATCAACGTGCTTGTAGAAAGCGTGGGATGAGTCCTTTCTGAATCTTCGTTCGCGAAGAAAAGCCAAGAAGAAAAGAAAGAAAGAAGAGAATCTGATAAATAAAGTGAAAACTGTAGAGCAGCAGAAAAAGATTTAGGAAGAGCAGCTGCTAGCTTGATGGTGACTGTCTTGCTCTGCTATTTTTATGAGGAACAGATTCATATAAAGCTGATAAGAATCGGTGGCAGTACTGTTCCTATGTAACGTTCTTCCTAAAACCAAACCTCACTCCCAGAATGGTGATATCTCAAGAGACAGCTAAAGCATTTCACCACAAGGAGTACCAAATGTGTATAGTTTCCACATGGTGGTTTAGGTGGCTCTTTGCAAAATGTAATGGCAATGCAGTACCTGGCAAGTGAGTGCACAGACTAAGCCTTCTTGAAAATATGACTGCTTCTAATTGAAGCACCACTTTTTCATTACATTTATGTGAGGAATTCAGTGATTTTATTAAAATTACTTAGTTTAAGTTACTGGTATATCCAGGGACCCATATGTGCCTTGTGAGGAGGAGAGAAGTTGCTTGTTGGCCATGATATAGTTTGATATCCACTATCTGGTTGACACTGGATGAAGGGGCACTTTCTTTCCCTAGCCCGACCATTTGTCTTGCTGGGAAGTTCCCTTATCAAGTTGCAAGTTTCTGCACATGCTGTTCAGGAGAAAAGCGTCAACAAATGCTAGGAAGGAAGCAGAGATCAGCTGGAGAAAAATCAGAAAAGAAGAACTATGTGGAATCTCCTCAACAATTAAAATGCCCTCTGTTGTGAGTCAAGGGAGCTTTGGAATAAAATTCCTTTTTAAAAAGAGAGTTTATATTTTTACTTTGGGGTGGTGGATTTCAGATGTCTTGATCAGGTGAAGGGCAGGTAGAACTGATGACACAGAGATGTAAGAAAATAGATCTGGGCGCGGAGACAATCCCTTTTCTTGTTGACCTGAATCACAGGCGACTTTCCAATCTTAAAGCCTTTGGCTGTTATAAAAAAAAGTGACATTGCTTTTCCAGTGCATACATACAGTTCCAAACTGCACATCAACTGAGCATTTTCTGCACTGAGGAGAAAGGGGAAATGTAATTTGGGTAGGCTGCTTGAGGTATATAATGGTCACAATTGAATGACTGGATTGAAGCAGCTTTGTGGCAAGAAGCTGCACTAGAATCAAGACAGGTCATTTCATGTAAATGGCACAGTTTGCCATATGTTGTGACAGTGGCTTAAATCATTATCCTCTAATCTGCAACTCATCTTGGAAAGTGGCACTTAGCATGGCAAAGTCAAGTGTCTGCGCAGAGAAATTCACAGAAACACATCAAAGCCAGGAAAAGTTGTGGTTGCTCAGGAAAGATGCCAACCCAACCAGTAAAGGCTGTAACATCTACCCTGGATCAATACAGCCAGCACACAGAAACTTACATAGGTGAAGAGTAATCTAGGTCAATGTTTTTCAACCTTTTTTGAGCCGCGGCACATTTTTTACATTTACAAAATCTTGGGGCACACCACCAACCAAAATGACACAAAACGACACTCTAACACAGTAATACATATAGTTAATATGTTTTTAAATGTATTTATACACTCAGCGTGAAACCTGGGCCTGTTTTGATGAACACAACAAATATATGACTTCCTCTCTCATACTTATACAGTACGTGGCTATCATGTCTTCTCTCAGCCTTCTCTTCTTCAGGCTAAACATACCCAGCTCTTCAAGCCGCTCCTCATAGGGCTTGTTCTCCAGACCCTTGAGAAATTTCACCCTGAGTGAAACTTGCTTCCAGTTAACTATGGATGTCATGAAGCTGTTAAAAACAGTTCCGGGGGGGGGGGGGAGGCTCTCGAAAAATCCAGTAAAATAGTAAAAACCCAAACCCCACACATTTCCAAGCGGAGAGACTCAATTTGTTGCTTGGAAAACTCTGAATGCTTCAGTCTCCCGATGCTCCCAGGTTCGCTCACTGCCCAATTCACTGACGTGGAGCTTCCGGCTTTGGGTGTTCTCGCGAGAAATCCAAGCCAACGCGAAAACGCTGACTCAATCACTTCCGTCCAGTGCTCTGCTTTTGTGGAGGGAGGAGAGAAGCAGCGAAAGTGGCCACACAGATCTATGAAACGTATAGAGTCTATACGTTTCATAGATCTGTGTGGCCTCTTTTGCTGCCTCCCTCCTCCCTCCACCCAGTGCTGAAAGAGGGAGAAAGAGCTGCTAGGAGGGGGAAGAGTGCCAATTTCCCACGGCACACTAGTGTGCCGTGGCACACTGGTTGGGAAACACTTATCTAGGTTAACCTGAAATTCTGATATGCTTACTACACATATAGCTGAAGCTTCCTAGTTCTAACCTGTGGCATATGATGCATATTGAGACTACTAGAGCAGACTGTCAGTTCACTATGGGGGAAGTGAAATTTGAGGCTCGGTGTAGGTACAACCACCTACATTTTGTTTATTGCTCCCTTCTATCCATTACAATATGTATATATGCCTTGGATCCCACTGCAGGTAGAATAGTGTGTCAGGGGCCAGAATGTTGGTCAATGTCCCATCTGCCCAGCCAGTAGGACTAACTCTAGTTCTTCCTAGCAGGTTTGTAAATACCAGAAGTCAAACTTTTTAAACAGAAGGCCAGTTCACGGTCTATCAGACTGTTAGGGGGTCGGACAATAGTTTGTAAAAAACACAAGTTCCTATGCACACTGCACAGATCTTATTTGTAGTGCAAAAAAACATGAAAGAACAATATATTTAAAATGAAGGACAATTTTGACCAACATAAACTTACCAGTACTTCAGTGGAAAGAGTGGGCCTGCTGATGATATAGTCAACTTAATTAGGATTGTTATTATTGTGTGCCTTCAAGTCGTTTTAGTCTTAGGATGACTCTTAGTCTAAAGCCCAGGTCGGGGACCAGGTACATGACCTTGGAGGGCCGCATCTGGGTCTAAGACTGTGGGTCTTAGTTTGGGAACCTCTGGTGTTTAAAATCAGACCGCTAAACTATTACACTAAGGCAATATTTCAATATCAAAAGTATATTATATGAAAGGCAAAGGGGATTACCCAATTCACATACAGAACCAAAAGCATAATACAAAACCGTAAATAACGGATATAGTCTCACATGACCATTTGCGGTATCCAAAGTTCCAAAGCCGGAAAATCCAGAATATAGTCTTGTGTTTCAGTCCGTAGTCATGTGAATGCCGTTTGCAAAGGGTTCTGATTTCGTGAAAGGAAGAACTGAGTCCCCAATGTCAATTAGGCATAATCCAATAGCCTTTGCCTTTCATATAATATACTTTTGATATTGAAATATTGCCTTAGTGTAATAGTTTAGCATTCACGCAACCCGTGCTCAGTGTTTGGTGTATAAAATCAGACCTTCATAGCCACATATTCTGTAACCACACATTCAACCATTCACCGCTTGCAAATATTACAAAAACACCTAAGAGCAAATTTTGATCTTGGCATTTTGTATAAAAGATTCCATTATAATGGGGCTTGAGCATCCACAGATTTTGGTTTCCGCAGCGTGTTATGAAACAAAACCCCAGTGGGATATCAAGGGCCCACTGGATGGTTTTATACTGTTTTAAACTTAGCTTTTAAATGGCATAATGGTCTAATATGCTTTAAAATGTTTACATTATTTTTAATTATTTTTAAATTTTGATTATTTTACATTTTAAAACTTTACAAAGAATTTTGTTGTCAGATATTTATTTATTTGTTTGCAGTATTTATATACCGCCCTTCTCAACCCCAAAGGGGACTCAGTGCAGTTCACAGTGTTAGTAACTATTCAGTGATACCTAGAAAACTCATATTATGGGGTGGGATAGAAATGCTGCAGGCAAACGAGCAAGGGCACAAACAAGAATTAGCTGAAGGATTCAAATATCTTGTAGGTATAGAGTCATGGAGATATGAAGTGGGTTGGTAGATCTGCTGCATTTAAGAAGTGCTTTCACATGCTTCCCTTTATGCTCTATTTGTATGTTAGAAGTAAAGAAATATTTTACAAACATGTGCATGTCTAGTACTCTTTTCTAGAATGACAACTGAGGATGGATTATGCTACTTCTGAAATTACTTGCTGATTGGAAGAGTGGAGGACAATCATTATAATATGAAGGTAAAGGGATAAAGATATATACGCTGCTCATCAATCATGAAAAAATAGCTTGGTCTTTCCAAAAAGTGACAAGCATTTTAATGGTCTCCAGGATGTTCCAATATCACTTAATCAACATCTTTATTCTTTTGGCAAATCAATTTGCCTTATGGAGTTAGTATACAAGCTGTCTCTTCTTGAATTTCTCATTTCAAAATATGTACATTAAAAAGAACCCAGGAGCATATATATTAGAAGTGTTCTATGGCAAAGAGAAGAGAGAAAGTCTCATGTACAGGGAAACTTCAGTTCAGGAAACAAAAGCTCTCAAAGTCTAAGCTTTTTAAAAAAGAAAATAGATTTGATCACATTATGACTTCTGTTGTTAGCTCTGATGGATGAACAACTGCACAATACACTTATAGGTAAAGCAATTCAAATATTCCAAGGCCTTTCATCCCATAGGTCAGTGGTTCGAATCCTGGGAGAGGGGTGAGCTCCCGCCTTCCCATGCAGGGACAAGAGAAAAGCCTCCCACAAGGATGGTATAACATCTGGGTGTCCCATGGGCAATATCCTTGCAGATGGCCAATTCTCTCACACCAGAAGCAACTTGCAGTTTCTCAAGTCGCTCCTGACACAAAAAGAAAAGAAATCCCATTTATGAATAAATGGCTTGGCCCGACTTACCGGGCCAAGCAGGTTGCGGCGCTGGGTGTCCTCGCTGCTATTATGGCTCGGGAGGGGGCTTCTCCCCAGAAACCCCCTGGGTGGCGGGAGATTTTCCTGCCACCAGAGCCAGCTGGCCAATGGTGGGGCTGGCTCCGCCCTGGCCTAGCTCCGAGTTGGTGCCAGCCCTCTCTTCCGCCCGGGCAGCCTACTTAAGGCTGCCTGAGGCCTAACAGCAGGCACATATCAAGACAACACAATCAAATACAATATTGGTATGCAGAAAATATTAATCTATCAAAACTATTTAAATATCTAACTAACAAAAGTGAATTAATGAACAAACATTGCCTTGCTTGCTCGTATTATTAATTGTAATAGATTGTGCCTGCTGTAGGGCACTAAACCAGTGTTTCCCAACCGATGTGCCATGGCACACTAGTGTGCCATGAGCGATCATCAGGTGTGTCATGGGAAATTGGAACCTCCAATACCCTTTCTTCCCACTCCTGCCGAACACTTTTTCTTCTCCACTCCACTATGTTCAGGAGGGGAGGGGGAGGGAGGAAGATGTGACCCGTGCGGGTGCTACTGCACAGACTCGCCCCACGTCTTCCACCCTCCCCTCCTGAACACGCGGCAGAAGCGGCAGCGTGAGCAAAGCGAGGCAAAGTGAGCAGAGTGAGGCTGGGAAGAAGGGAGCCCCAGTGGAGAAGAAAAAGTAACTAAGAAAGGGCGCGATAAAGCTACATACAACATGAAGACCAGACTTCAATTAGCAAATGAAGGATATGAACTGGGCTGGTTCCCCTACTTTCAACTGAGAGAAAGGCTAAAGGAAGACTCAAAAAGGGGCTTTGAAAGCCAAAGCAATGAGTTAGAAGATGCAATGCTGGGTAAGGAAGAGAAAATAGTGTCCAAAATATATAAAGTTCTCCTAAAAAAGGAGAACGACAAAGCGAAAGATCAAAATAGAAACCACATAAAAGAGTGGTCTAGGAATATTGGTTTTAAAATTAAACCTGACACTTGGAAAAAGATATGGATAAACAATACTAATTCATCGTACTGTTTTAAGTTTAGAGAAAACTGGGTAAAGGTCCTATATAGATGGCACCTAACCCCAGTAAAATTGTCCAAAATGTATAAGAACTCAAGACCAAATTGCTGGTGCTGTGATGGGAGAAATGCCACTTTCTTTCATATGTGGTGGCTGTGTCCAAAGGCAAAGAGATACTGGGATATGATAAACAGAGAAATTGAAAAGATTTTGAGAAAAAATATAATAAAGACCCCAAAAAAACATCTACTGGGAATATTGGACACAGAAACAGACGCAGATGAAAGAAAAATATTTATCCTAACAACAACGGCAGCCCAAATGCTGTATGCAGCTCAGTGGAAGTCTGGGAACAGCCCATCAAAAGAGGAATGGCAAACGAAAGTGATAGAACTGTGCCAGATGGAGAAATTGACAGAAGCTCTCAGAGAGAGAAATTGTAAAAGGACTGTAAACAATAAATGGGATTGGGCCTTACTCCAAGACTATTGTTTATTTATTTATTTATTTTATTTATTTATTTATTGAGGCTTCTTCGCCGCCGACTCCCAAGGGCTCGCGGCGGCTCACAGAGCCAGTGGCACAGCGCCACAGGGTTAAAACAAACAGTTAAAAGACACATTTAAAACAATAAAATACAATATGATCCAAGAACAACAGCACTATCGCAGCCCCGGAAGGTGCGGGCACAACCTACTCCCCGGAGGGCTGCCTAAACAAATGAGTTTTGCAGGCCCGTCTAAATGGAAGTAGGTCTTTCAGGGCTCTGGCTTCGGCCGGGAGGGCGTTCCATAGCGTAGGAGCTATAACGGAAAACGCCCTCCGGCGGGTGGATGTTAAGTGTGCCGATTTTACCGAAGGTACTACCAGAAGGTTGGCCTCTTCGGACCGAAGTGATCTCGCTGGGCAATATATTGTAAAAAAGATTGTAATATAGATGTTGAAATATAAAGATAGACTTTAGAGATATGTTAACATAGCTATCAAAAACCTCCCGACCTCCACCACTATACTTGATAATATGCTTTCCTGTCTCAGGCATAGCAAGAAATACAGAAGGAAATAGAGAAGATAGGAGAAGGAACACCTATACACACTGCTAAACCACAATGTTTAAAGGGGCAGTGTCAAAGGAATACCAAGACATAGCATATATAGGTAAAAACCACTATATTGTATGGCAGTATATGCTCAATAGCAGAACAATATTACAAACAGTACAATGTAATGCAAATAATCAATCATGGGATTAATACACAGTATGAGCATGAATCACAAGCCCATATACATGGTTGGGCGAAGGAGTATTCCACTTGGCACTGAGTAACCCTTAGTGAAGGGTTACTCTGCATGCTATTATGTTTTACTGTTATTATGTACCTGTATATTGTATTATATGCGTTGCCACCTATGTCATGTATTCACTGTATGCTATTCCATGCCTAGAAATCTCTCGTTTCGGCTTTGAGTCTAAATTGGTCTACTACAATACTGGGGAGGAGCGGTCAGAAGTGATCAGCGCCCTGAGGAAGCGGTTACGCGAAACGGCCATCTTGGCGTCGTCAGCTTACCTCCAGCCGTTGGCGCCTGCCCACCATAGCAGCCACCAGCCCTGCCACCTACCAAGGTTCCCCTATTGACACAGCCGCAGGTCCATGGGTCACTACACCCAGGACTTCACTAAGGGTTACTCAGTGCCAAGTGGAATACTCCTTCGCCCAACCATGTATATGGGCTTGTGATTCATGCTCATACTGTGTATTAATCACATGATTGATTATTTGCATTACATTGTACTGTTTGTAATATTGTTCTGCTATTGAGCATATACTGCCATACAACATAGTGGTTTTTACCTATATATGCTATGTCTTGGTATTCCTTTGACACTGCCCCTTTAAACATTGTGGTTTAGCAGTGTGTATAGAAGTTGCAATAGTGATTACTTTGTCGTGTATTGAAGGAGAAGGAACACCACCAGAATTAAAACAGAAAGCCGAGAGCCTGGAAAATCCGAGAAAACCCGGGAACCCCGAGAAACCTTTCATGAGCACCACTGACTTTTCTCTTTAATTCAATCTATGCATTCTTTTTCTTTTATACTATGTACAAAATGCTTTCTACAACCCGTCTTTTCCAACTGTACTTTTCCCCTTTTGTATTTTATATTATATTTTGAAAAGTAATAAAGACTTTAAAAAAAAAAGAATTCAAAGAAAGGGCGCGAAGGGGAAGGGGGAAGAAGAGGTCTCTGTCGAAAGCTGGCATGGGCAAACTTGGACCTTCCAGGTGTTTTGGACTCCAATTCCCACCATTCCTAGCAGCCTCAGGCCCTTTTCCTCCCCCCCCCCCAGCCATTTAAGCAGGAAAGGGCCTCAGGCTGTTAGGAATGGTGGGAGTTGAAGTCCAAAGCGCCCAGAGGGCCGAGGTTTTCCCATGCCTGTTTTAGGGACCTTAAAGTGGTGAGCCTCCTTCCAACATTGTGATTCTGGATAGAAAACAAACAACAACATAACATAACATTGTTTGAGTCCACAGTGCTCTCTGGGTGTAGGTGAACTACAACTTCCAAACTCAAGGTCAATTCCCAAGCAAACACTTTCAGTACTTTCTGTTGGTAATGAGAGTTCAATATGACAAGTTTGGTTCAATTCCATTGTTGCATGAGTTCAGAATGCTCTTTGATTGCGTGTTAACTATAAATCCCAGAAACTGTAACTCCTAAATGTCAAGGTCTATTTTCCCCAAACTTCATCTGTGTTCACATTTGAGTAAGACCTTCGTGTGTGTCTCTCTGCCATTCCTGCCAGGATATCTTAGTTGTGTTCATCGAAACAGGCCCAGGTTTCACACTGAGTGTATAAATACATTTAAAAACATATTAACTATATGTATTACTGTGTTAGAGTGTCATTTTGTGTCATTTTGGTTGGTGGTGTGCCCCAGGATTTTGTAAATGTAAAAAATGTGCCGCGGCTCAAAAAAGGTTGAAAAACACTGCACTAAAAAGTAAAAAAGAAATATTGGAGAACATTCAGTAAAATTCATTGGAGAAACGAGAGTCAGGCCTCAAAATGCTCAAAAGATGATCCAATGAATAGTTGAAAAAAACGATAGACATTTTCCAAAAGCCATTGGACTTTCCAACCCATAAACAGATAATCTTTTGAAGACCCTGAGCCCACTCTCAGATAATATTATTTAATACCACTGTGCTCCTTCCACAATGTTGCTTTGTGTATGTCACCCATGGTAAATCTCACCCAAGATTCTGAAACATGTTCTGTCATGATGTATTCACGAGTTTTATAAAACAGCACCAACCTTTTAAATCCAAACAAGTTTGTACAAGTTCTAGGAGAAAAAAATGTAGGCGCTATAGGTTAGTGTATATGAAAGAAGGCTGAAATCAAAGAGGAAGTGTTTGTGGCTTCTGAACTGCCTCCTATTCCGCTACTTTAAACCTTCCCCATGTTATATGGGTCAGTTGCTGAAAATATCAGACTTCTCTGACTAACTAGAGAGGGAAACCCTGTGATGTGGTAGACGTGTTGCCCCGGCATCTGCGAGTGGGAAAAGAGTAACACCGGAGACATTACTGGAAAGAATAGGAGAGAAAATACCTAAATGGGGTTAAGCATATTACTTCACCTTTGCTACTAGGATACAGTACAAACTATATTTTGGAAACCCAACAGGTTGAATTAAATCGGAATCAATGGTGTTTTAATAATTTTCAACAATTCTGTCCCATTGCTTTTTGGATTTTTTCGGCAAGTGGGGAATATTTTCAAACTCCCCTGGATGATGGAATCTATGGAAATGTAGGGTTGACCCATCAACACATAAGCAAGTGACATTGCTTTGGACGTCCTGGAGAACAGGGACGCAATTAAGTTTAAATCAATCAATCAATCAATCATATTTGTTGGGATTCAAATCCATACTGTCCAAGTCTCAAGCCCTCAATGAGGAACAATTTAGTTAATTTAGTATAGACCAGTGGTTCCCAAACATTTTTTGGCTACCGCCCCCTTTCCAGAAAAAATTTGCTCACCGCCCCCCTAGAAATTATTTTTTTTAAAAATTAATAGCAATTAAACAGAAAGATATATGTATTAATGCAGTGGTTCTCAACCTTTCTAATGCCGTGACCCCTAAATAAGGTTCCTCATGTTGTGGTGACCCCCAACCATATTTTTGTTGCTACTACATAAATAATTTTGCTACTCTTACGAATTCTAATGCAAATATCTAATATGCAGGATGTATTTTCATTGTTACAAATTGAACATGATTAATCACAAAAACAATATGTTTGGGGGAGTATGACCAACGGATGATGGGATTCGCAGTACCTTCAATAGATTGAGCTCTGACTTCCACAGACCACTTAGACCCCCATAAATTACAGAACTGGACCAAACTTGGCACAGAGAACCCACATGACCAACAGAAAATACTGGAGGGTTTGGGAGGAATTGGCTGTGATTTAGGGGAGATGTAGTTCACCCACATCCAGAGAGAACTGAGAACCCAAACAACTATGGATCTGGACCAAACTTGGCACGAATACTCAATATGCCCAAATTTGAACACTGGTAGAGTTTTGAGAAAATAGCCCTTCTCATTTGGGAGTTGTAGTTACTGGGATTTATGGTTTACCTACAATCAAAGAGCATTTTGAATTCCACCAACAATGGAATTGAGCCAAACTTGGCACACAGAACCCCCATGGCCAACAGAAAATACTGGAGGGGTTTGGAATGAATTGCCTTCGCCGGGGAAGGCCACGCTTTCTTCTGCGGTGTCAGGGAGGCTGTGCCGGAGGACGCGGAGGCCTTTGCACTGCAACCTTCGCACTGCACTGCGTGTGTGGGGTCAAAGCGAAGGAGGCGGAGCCAAAGAAGAGTGCTGCACGACCCCTCCTAAATGGCCAATTATTCACCGCCCACTTAAAGGGGTTCACCGCCCCCAAATTCCCCTGAGCCTCCCACTGCCCCCTTGGATCGCCTCACCGCCCACCAGGGGGTGGTACCACCCACTTTGAGAATCAGTGGTATAGACTAAGGGTTTCCTGTGCCTCCTAAATGATAGTTGGGAACATATATTTTGCTTCTTTCTGCTTAGTTTCTTTTGTCATTCTTATTGGTTGTTTAAAATGGATACTTGTCTACTGCAAGCCTTTTTTGAATCTGCCTTCTACCTTCTTACACTTTACTATGGAGAGCATGTGCTGTATGCTTTGAGATCTCTCTCTGCTTGTGTGTCAGGAGAGATGTAGTGATTGAGTTTTCCCCTCTCTTGAAATCTTAGAAGAGATGGGTGTTAGAGTAACTCAGAACCAGTTCTTGGTTATTAAGAAACGCAGTTATTTCTTATTATTGTAAATAAACCTTTTGTGATTTTTAAGATTTGCCTCCTAAGCTCTGAATTCTTTATATCCACATCACACGGCACTTTACACTCTGCTAGCTGTCAGCTCAACTTTTGTATCCTGTTTGTTTTTGGATGCTGTGTTGTATATTATAGGGTAGTTTTCCCTAACAATATTTATATGAAAAAATACTGATTTGTCACTTGGAATTGGCATCAGCATATCTCTTCTTTAGGGAGAAAAACCACTACATTTACGATGCTTAAGCAAGCTGATTCATGGATAGTTGCTAGATTAGAGTTTAGAGCAGGGATGGGAATCATATGGTCCTCCATTGCAAACTACAGCATTCCTAGCCAGAACAGCAAATATTGATGTCTGCTGGGAGCTGCAGTCCATCAATGTCTGGCGCATGACATATTTATCACCTCAGCTCTATAGCAATGCTTAAGATGAAACAAACTGTTATCTTGTGCTTAAGCCATGCCCGGATTACCCATAAGGCCAACGAAGCCATGGCCTAGGGGTGTGGGGCGCAGATCACGGACCAAAAAACACACTGGTCTGCGCCCCTCTTTCCCCCTTTCTCATGCCCCTTTTAGCTCCTTCTCCTGGCAAAGTCTCTGCTCCGTCCCCTCCCTCCTCTCTCTCTCTCTCTCTCTCTCTCTCTCTCTCCCTCTCTCTCTCTCTCTCGCTTTCTCTCTCACTCTCTCTCGTGCTCTCTCTCGCGCTCTCTCTCTCTCGCTCACTTGCACGCTCTTTCTCTCTCTCTCTCTCGTGCGCGCCTTTGGAGCGTGTTTGCACCCGCTGCGCTCTCCCCAAGCCTCCCGACTCCCGAGGAGACCTTCAGAGCACAGTGGAGCTTTCCAGCCAGTGGGAATGGGGACCTTGGAGGTAGCGGGAGTTTGGCTCAAAGGGGGCATAATTCCAAAGTGTGGCCTAGGGTGCAAAAAAGTGTTAATCCGGGCCTGGCTTAAGCAGGTCAAAAAGGTTCTCTGTATAATAAAAAGCATGGCAAGGGACAGTCTGCTCTGAAAGGGGAAGTACATATAGTGCCAATTAATATGTTACCAATGTGCTACAGAAACTTCCTCTTCCGGCCGAAATCTGTGTGGTCCTGGTAACAACATGCCAGTTGGCCATGGTGCAGATCTTTTACCAATCAGCTTTGCAAAGACTGATCATATAGAGGAGCACAGGATTTAGTCACACAATAGTATGAGAAAGATGTGAAGAAAATAATAGTGAATAGTGATTTATTCCTTTAGATCGAAGTGCCACTAAGTGACATTCAGAAAACTTTTTTGGAACCCCAGCACTGGACTAAGGGGATCCCATTTGGGATTGGGGTCCATATATTAAGAAGTAGTGCATTATGCCACTGAAAAGGTCTTAAGAGGGTTTCTACGTTCATCTCCTAGCTATAGAACAGGAGTAAGCAACTTTGATGGGTCTGGAAAGTTTACACAAATATTAAAATATTCTGGTATACACATTGGGTCATACCCTCAGCAAAAATGAGTTTTCCCATTTTATTTTTAAAAACTTGCAAATCGATATATGATTTCTTAAACTATATGCGATTTTAAAACCACATATTTCCAGTAAAAGTTGATAGTGTCCCACGCTTACATGAGAATTGTATTTCCTGGAAGATTTTCAGAATATGATTCTCCTTTTTGTGTGTGCACACAAAACCAAAGGAAACTGTACTGCTAGGACTGGAAAGACATAAGGGGCAGCATCAATTCTGTGGGCCGTGAGTTGCCGATGCCTTCCCCGTGGACTCGTTCAAATCATTCAGAATAATATACTATATATTTATCTATAGTACTCACCAGGCTGTAAGGTTGGGAAGATAGTCCTTATCAGTGTTTTAGATCTGGGGACTCTGAAGATATTTTGAACAGACTCAAGCATTGATCCCTTAACAACACTTCTTAACAATAAGAACCCCTTAACAATAAAAACAATAAAGAAGAGGGTTTCCACACAGAATAAGATTTCTGGGATAAACTCATCAAAACAGACAAAAAAACATTACAAGGATCTACAGCAAACTACTAGAGTGGGCCACAGAGGAGGAGGAAATAAAAACCTGTATGATCCAATGGGCCAGGAACATCGGACGACAAATCAAACTACACGAATGGCAGCTCATTTGGAACAAAAAAATAAAGTACACATACGCAACAGAGCTAAAAGAGAACTGGCTGAAAATGTTCCATCGCTGGCATATTACACCCCAAAAAATCGGGAAGATGTACAAAAATAGAAACCCCAACTGCTGGAAGTGCCAGACACAAGTGGGCAGTTTCTTCCACATGTGGTGGTCCTGCTCGGTCACAACAAAATACTGGAGAGAGGTTCACAAGACTGTACAACACATACTGAAAGTGAGATTCCCAATGAAACCGGAATACTACTTATTGGGACTTTCAGACAGAGACAGGGTTCTGGACAAGAACTCCGAGAAACTCTTCATCTACATGACCACGGCAGCAAGAGTCGCATTTGCCAAGATATGGAAAGCTAACAAGATACCACAACAAGAGGACTGGCTCCAAAAACTATGGGATATCAAAGACATGGACACTCTAACATTCTTTCTGAGCAAAAATACCGGCCGGCCTAGAAGCGAAACAGACTGGAGTCCAATAAAAATGTACAAAAAAGACCAAAAGGTCAAACCCTAGCTAAGCAAGGTACTTAACTGAATAAGAAATTATAAACTGAAAACCAACTATACCACATTAAAGAATACTCTTCAGAAGAGAAAGAGAAAAGTCAAATCCACCGAGGATCCGAATGGAAGTCAATTGTTTATATGTAATTTACGTGTTTAGTCTGTGATGTATGTTGTAACACCTACTCACCCTAAACTCACCGACTCCCGAATCCCCAACCCCCTCCCTTTCCTACCCCCCCCCTCCCCCCTTTTCCTATTGTTTCCCCCATACTTGTATTTAAAAATCAATAAAAACCATATTTGAAAAAAAAAACAATAAGAAGATTCTTATTACAAAGTATTTTTTACTGTATTAAAGAACCAAGTTCAGATCCCTTCCCTATTTTCTGTCTAGCCGGAAGTTTGGGATTTTTTATTTTATTGACATTGGGAGAATTTTGTTGGAGGGGTAAAGAAAAGCAAATTGACAATTGTTTGCAGCAGCATATCTACAATAAGTAAGCAACATGGTAAAGATTGACTGGGATTTTCCTTTAAATGATGCTACTGTAGCTGTGTGTGCAACAGACCAGGTAAAACTGCTGTCCTCAGAATCGCATATGAAGCATGTAAGAATTTCAAAACAGAAAGAAAAGGGGGAAATAGATTTGGTTGTCATGCCTGCATTCCTGGCATGTCAAAAATCCAGGAATCCACCACCGAACTAGAAATCATAAGAAAGTAAGAGCTGTAAAAAATATCATCCTGGGATGCATTTTGGAAGAATGTACTACTTTCCAGTAGATTCAAAATGATAGTTACCTGGTTATTTCATTTCATATATGCCTAAGGTAACCTTTAATAATAAAATACATAAATAAAGGACGTTGAACTGCTCTTCTTTTTCTGTCATATAGGAACCTACATCTATTCTATCCATGTCATTTGTGCCCATTGTGCCAAAGTTTCTGTTAAAGAAGTCTAGGAACATGCCCACTTTGCTAACAGTGTCACGCCTATAGTTATCATCAGTGAAGTATGGCCGGTAATGTGCTTGAAAGGTCCTGTAATGCAGTGTTTCCCAACCTTTTTTGAGCCGCGGCACACTTTTAACATTAAAAAAATCCAGGGGCACACCACCAACTAAAATGACACAAAATGACACTCTAACACAGTAAAAAATGGCTGCAGGATGGTGGCCTGCTGGGAGAAGCTGCTGGGAGTGCCGAAGCTGGGGGGAGGGGGAGGATCCAGGCCGTGCCATGCCCCGCCCCCTCCCCCCGGCTTCAGCTCTCCCACAGCTTTTCCAGCCTTGAGGGGGCAGTGCCAAGCCAGTGGTGGCAGAGCCAGCACAATGCTGGCTTGGCACTGTCCCTCAAGGCTGGAGAAGCTGTGGGAGAGCTGAAGCCGAGGAGAGGAGGCGGAGCCAGACCGTGCCATGCCCCACGCCCCTCCCCCGGCTTCAGCTCTCCCACAGCTTCTCCAGCCTTGAGGGGGCAGTGCCAAGCCAGCGGTGGCAGAGCCAGCACAATGCTGGCTTGGCATTGTCCCTTCAAGGCTGGAGCAGCTGCTGGGAGTGCCGAAGCCGAGGAGGGGGTGGAGCCAGGCCATGCCATGCCCTGCCCCCTCCCCCCAGCTTCAGCTCTCCCACAGATTCTCCAGCCTTGAGGGGGCAGTGCGAGTGAGGGGCGGGAGTCATGGTGAGAGTCATGGCGGATTGGAGGCTGGCTGGGGAAACGGCTGAAGGAGGCGGAGCCCCGGCCCCTTCTTCTTTTTCTTTGCTGCTGTCTGGCCCTTCCTCCTCCCCCAAGCAGCAGGAGTTCGGCAGGAGGAGGGGGGAAGGAAGGGGGGCAGAGAGCTTTTCTCGCGGCACAGCAGGAGGTCCATCATGGCACACTAGTATGCCGCGTCACAGCGGTTGGGAAACACTGCTGCAATGAATACAGTAAGAAAACTGCTTGCAAATATGTTGCATACAAAACTGCATGCATTAGGAAAAGACGGCATCAAAAATCGGTACAAAAGTTCACATAACCCCTCCCCACAGATGTACTTTAGAATAAATCTCTGACAGATTGAGACAAATTTGTTTCTTTTGTTTTTCGTTGCAGGTTTACTTCAGCCAGCCAGATAGATGTGTTACTAGACATTAATTCATGAACAGAAAGTTTGATACCATAGGCATAAATAATATGGAAGGAAGAACATGGAAATAATAGGGATAGGTTCCTACATCACAGAAAAGAGAAGTGAAAAAGAAGTGCACTTCATCGCGTTATATCAGACCTTTCATTCAAAACGAATAATGTGCACATGTGAAATCAAACAACCAAGTCAGGTAAGCCCTGTATAAGTAGAAAAAGCTTTTTGAATATTCTGGCGACCACTTGAAAACATATTCCAAAATGCATTTCAGGATGATTGCCCCCCCCCCCCCTCACCAGCACTGAAGCAATGATTCTCCACCATTAACTTCGCTGGACTGGCTACATTGTCCTAATGCCCGAGCACAGACTCCCAAAGCAGCAACTTTACTCTCAACTCAATAATGGAAAATGGACCTGTTTGTATTCTCACATCATATGCATAAACCGCCCTTTCTGTTGACATCCATGCCAGCACTGACTGCTCCCCTTTTTATAATAGCACACTAACAGGTACAATATTTCTGGCAGACAATACAAAATGTGTCAAAACAAATATTAGGGACTGTTGAGTTATAACAAAAGAAATTGCGGTCTTCGTACAAAAAGAGGGAATGAGAAATTACAGGGAAATAAAGGAAGCAATAATTGAGTGCACACAAGCGGTGATAGTATTGGGATGGAAAGACAAATCAAATTGAACAGTAAATAAATGGTATCAGTATATGGTGGACCGAATGGAATTTGAAATTATGGATATAAAATTAAATGATTCAAAATGTAATGAAAATAGAATGCAAGAAGTTGAAGAAAGATGGAACCGGGTCACGAATTATATTATGAATAAGTCTAGAGATCACGCCATAAGAAATAGAATACAATGTAAATCTAGAAGGATGATCTCAAATAGGATTAATATATAAAAGAAAATAATCCTGGTGGTGGTGGTGGTGGTGGTGGGGAATTGTAACTGTTGTGTTTGTGTATGTGTATGTCCTAAGATTTTTAAAAAAAATTAAAAAGAGAGGAAAATGGAAAATGGAATATTGGTGGACAAGAAAAAAGGTATGAAGATGGGCTTAAAGCTTGACCTAAAATGTGGAATAAAGAACTGGGAAACCCTGGTGCTCAAGCATCCTAACTGGAGGCCAGGTGTTACCAACAGTATTATATATTTTGAAGGTGGGACTAGAAAGCACTGTTTTACAATGGCTCCGATCCTTCCTGGAGGGTTGTAACCAGAAAGTGATGCTGGGGGTCTCCAGTTTGAACCCCTGACTGTTGACCTGTGAGGTTCCTCCGGGTTCCATTTTGTCCCCTATGCTGTTCAATATATACATGAAACCGCTGGGATAGGTCATCCGGAGTCTTGGAGTTCAGTTCCACCTAAATGCAGGTGATGCCCAACTCATCTATTCCTTTCCACCTAATGCCAAGGAAGCTGTCCTGACCCTAAACCAGTGCCTATCATCAGTAATGGACTGGATGGAGGCAAACAAATTGAAACTTAATCCAGGCAAGACACAGGTGCTCCTGGTCAGTCGGAAGGTAGATCAGGAAGTAGGGATTCAGCCTGTGCTGGATAACGTCACACGTCTGAAGTTGGGGGTCCTCCTGGATTTGGCTCTCCACTTGGAGACCCAGGTGGCAGAGGTGGCCAGGAGGGCCTTTGCACAATTAAAACTTGTGGCCCAGCTGCACTTGTTCCTTGAGAAGCCAGATCAATTCACGGTGTGTATGAAGGCACAGATAGTTACAGAAGGATCAGATAGACTAGAATTTCATTGTTTCTAAGCTGAAGCTGTATTGTTTGTTTTCAGGACATATAGTGCTACAATCTAATCCCAGTATATGTTTCTCCAGGTCCCCTTCCTTATTCTTCCAAATGCCAATGTCCAGGCAGATAGAAAACAAAGAGGAGAAAAAAAGGAGAAAACTGGAAAAGACCGACCTTATTGAGAGAGGCTTTGTTAAGTATGCCTATATTCTACTTTTACTTTTAGATCTGTGGTTCCCAACTTTTGGTTCTCCAGGTGTTTTGGACTTCAATTCCCAGAAATCCCTGCCATCTTACCAGCCGTTAGGAATTGTGGGAACTGAAGTCCAAAACACCTGGAGGACCAAAGGTCAGGAACTACTCTTTTCGATCAATCCAGTAGAAATTTCACAATAATTTTTGAAAGGTCCATAGCAATTGTGGGGAACACAGTCTGGATGGGGACCTTAATGGAGTTGAAGGGGGCTTCAAATCTTTGTCCTCTACTCTGGTATAGTGCTAATCTGCTATTTTTTTTTTAAAAAATGTACTCATTAAATTGTGAATTGAATTAATGGTGTCACATTTGGTTTGACCCTAAATCGTAATGGATTAGGGGTCCAAAACAGGTAAATAAAAATCCCCCACAAAGCCCCCACACACCTGTTTTGTCCCCCGCAGACTCAATAGAGTCACTTCATAAGAAATCAAAGAGTAGAAAACCTGTGTGGTTCTCTCTTGTGGCTTTTTTGGTGTAGGATGATTAGTAAATTCTCAGAAGTAATAGTGGAAAGCCGAAGACCTGATGATGTCACGGTAACTCGCAAATCCTTCGTGAACAAGGTGGCAATGGGTATATATAAAAGAGACAACGCCGGTCCTTTACAGCACAGTCCAAAATCCACAAGTAAGTAGCAGAACGTTCAATCTCTTCTCTCTCTCTCTCTCTCTCTCTCTCTTTCTTTCTTTCTATATCAGTATTGCATATACCTATAGAATTTCTAAAATTTCACAATGTATACATTTACAAATGTAAAATCATTTTGATAAATATCATTTCATCTATGTAGGTATGTATCTATACTGTATGCATATTTGTTTGTTCTCATGGAGAAATTCTCCTTTTTTCTGTCATTTGAAGGATCCGGATTGTCACTGAACTTACTGCTTTTCTGTTGGAGCCATGAATCCACTGCAAAACTGGACGGGGTGCCTCTCCTTTTGGCTGTTCTGTTCTTGTTGCTTGCCTTTTCTCCTCTTCGCAAGTCCTTTGCCGAATAAGGAAACTGATATTCACACAAATCACTCCTGCATACTCAGGACCGTTCTGCCAGCCTACATCAAGAACTGCACCCTCACCTTAGCTGAACAGGTAAAGCAATAAGCCAAACCATCTCTCCATCACGTCTCTCCTGTTTGTAGCCTAGATTTATTTTTCCATACTATACTTTTTTTGAGGCATGTTATTACTTCTTTTTGAAAGAGAATGACGCTTTGGATAGATAAGCCCATTTATACAAGATGTTTCAAGAAAGAATCTGTTATGGGGACATTACAACAGCTTACTACAACGTATCCAGCTACGAGTCTTCATGGGTTTTGAGATCTTTAGTGGAAGTCCTTCTCTGCATAGCAGATACAGGGCCTTTTTGGTGCCTGCTCCCAAGCTCTGAAGAAACCAGACCAGTTTCCTCCAATGGCAGATTTAGTTTTGAAGCCCTTTGAGAATTGTTGATTGAGAAAAGGATTTTTAATAACGCACCTTGTTTTCTGTAGGCGTTATGTTTTAATGGGCATGCTCTGAAATTGCATTTCTATATTATTGATGGTTTGATTTTATTCTAACCTTCGTATGCTTATAATGATGTGAACTTTAATTTCATTGTCATGCTACATTGAGACCCAGGGTTGGCAGGAAAGTGGGATATAAATAAAATAACAGGAGAAACAATAATAACCAATATTTCAGTTTGAAACCAAAGGCTCTCTCACACACTCCAGTATGTTGCTCAAAAACCGAATGTACCGTATCTACTTGAGTATAAGCCGACCTGATTATAAACTGAAGCTCTTAATTTTACCACAAAAAACTGGGAAAACGAATTGACTCGAGTATAAGCCGAAGGTGGGAAATGCAGCAGCTACTACTGGTAAATTTCAAAATAAAAATAGATGCCAATAAAATTACATTAACTGAGGATCAGTAGGTTCAATGTTTTTGAATATTTACATAAAACTTTAAGATAATACCATTATTCTAACATTTATTTACATAAAACTTTAAGATAATACCATTATTCTAACTTTCTTTAATGTAAATGTGCTTACATATGCTTCCAATAATAATAGAGTAAAATAAGAAATGCAATAATAATAATAACAACAGTAATAATAGAGTAAAATAATGGAAATGTAATAACAGTAATCATAGAGTAAAACAGGGGTGCTCATTAGGTAGATCGTGATCTACTGGTAGATCTCGAAGGGCGTCCTGGTAGATCCCAGGCAGATCGTAGGCACAGTGTGTATGGCCCCGATGCCATTTGTGAGGAATGCTCAGGGGCTTATTATACTCACATTTAGTTGAATTCAGTCTTTAAAGGTATTATATGGCTCTCACTGAAATAACTTTCCTAATATTTTGCTTTTATGGCTCTCTTGAGTAGTGGGTAGGTAGATCTTTGGGACTTGGTTGTTTTATGAGTAGCTCGCATGTTGGAAAAGTGTGAGCACCCCTGGAGTAAAATAATAAATGTAATAATAACAACAATAATAAAGTAAAATAATAAATGTAATAATAACAACAATAATAAAGTAAAATAATAAATGTAATAATAACAGTAACAATAACAACAGAGTAAAATAATATACATCCTTGACTAAAGTATACGCAGAAGGAGACTTTTTCAGCTTAAAAAAGGGCTGAAAAACTAGACTTATACTCAAGTATATAAGTACTTTAAACTGGTCAATGGTTAAGCAGTAATGCTTCTATGAGAATTTTAAATGCTTTTAAGTCTACAAATTGTTTTATTGTATTTTAAACATAATTTTTAAGCTGCATGCTTGTAAAATGTTTTTAATACTAATATGGGGGAGTGGGTTATAAGTGAATTGGGTGGGAGCACATTTGCATTCACCTCCAAACACTTTCGTTTTACATTGTATTATTTTCTACATACACATAATAATCTCCCCCCCAATACTCTGTAGAAATAGAGAGCTGTATTGTCCCAGTGAACTGTCTGGCTGCAATGTAGAATGAAAAAGAAAATCAGATTTAGAACCTTTTCTTTCTGCCACACATTCATTCTGCCTCTTTTTTTTAAAGGCAAGACTTTCTGATAGAGATACGGATAACAGATTCATTGGGCAACATCTGTATGCTAACATCAAGGTAAGCTTCCCCATTATGACTTGAGTCAATATTTTATTTACATAATTCCTTGTTCTGTTGTTCTTCAGTCAGTGTACTTTCATGACCTTGTTTCACAGGAGAAGGACCACTGCTACGTAATGAAGAGAGTAACAGACATTGTCATGAAAAACGTCCTCTCTGAGCTGAAATCCGCTCATGGACAGTATTCTAACGTCAAAGAAGTGGCAAATTTCTTGGCTGAACGGAATGCGGAATTGCATGGCTGTGTAAGTATCAAATCTATCTCCTGATACTCTCAGTTACCTATTTTTCATCTTTCTTGAAATCTCATTGCTTTTCATAATGTCAAATGTACATATACAGTTGCTGTTGTTGTTGTTGTGTGCCTTTAAGTCATTTCTAACTTATGGCAACCATAAGGCAAATCTACAACAGTTTTATGATGCTAATATAACAGATAACAGCCTTCCACCAAAGTTGTGTAAGAAAGCTCTTAATGCCCATCAGTGGTTTGTGTAGTTACTATTTATTTATTTATTTATTTTACTTCATTTCTATTCCGCCCTTCTCACCCCGCAGGGGACTCAGGACGGATTACAATGTACACATTACATTTAGACACACAAACACAGAAGACAGACAGAAGCAATTTAACATCTGGCCACCAGGGGGAGCTGTCACACTCCATTCCTCAGCTTGTTTCCTGGAGATCTTTTTTTTATGGCCTCGTAAATCAGTTAAAGTTAACCTCCCCACTAAGTGGTACCTTAATTTCCTACTTGACAGATGCAACTGTCTTTTGGGTTGCAAAGGTCGACAACAGGCTACACAATAGGTCAAGAGCCCACCTCGACCTGGGCAGGCCTCGAACTCATGACCTTCTGGTCAGTAGAGATCTTATGCAGCTGACACCTAGCCAGCTGCGCCACATTCCCGGTGCTATCCTAGTCTCAAACTGGTTACAGCATATCCTGTGTAATCAGCTACATATTGAGCAGCCCCCAGTGGTGCAATGGGTTAAATCAGTGGTTCCCAATCCCTTTTTTGACCAGGGACCACTTGACCAGCATTAGTACCAAAAAGGTTATGAATTAGTTTTTGGTCAACATTAGATTTGGTTTTATTATTTGGGGAGCTGATTCAGAAAATGGCATAGGATAGATTACATCAGCTCTAGTTTCTGATACAGAACATATGCCATCCAGTAGTCACTATCTGCTCGCCCATATTTAATAATAATAAGCTTTGGCTTATAAAAGGGTTTCATGAGACCAGTCGCTCTCTGCAATGGTGTGGTAACAGCGAGGCTGTGGACCATATTTTAGTTCTTGCGGACCACTGGTGGTTCTTAAACCAAAGATTGGGAACTACTGGATTAAATCCTTGTGTCGGCAGACAGGTCAGAGGTTCAAATCCGAGGAAAGTGCGGATAAGCTCCCTCTGTCAGCTTCAGCTCCCCATGCGGGGGACATGAGAGAAGCCTCCCACAAGGATGGTAAAACATCAAAACATCCAGGTGTCCCTTGGGCAACGTTCTTGCAAATGGCCAATTCTTTCACAACAGAAGCAACTTGCAGTTTCTCAAGTTGCTCCTGACATGGGAAAAAAAATCTACATAGCAAAACCACTTTCTTCAACACCAGTTTGAAACTGACTTAAGTAGTCAGTGTAGATGTGCTCATAATTCAACACTCAAACCACAGTCATTCTGAATATATGTAGTGAAAAAGCAAAGCTATCAAGTGTCTGGCATTAACACGAGAGGAAGAAACCTCAATTCAAAACTTCCAAGATTTCCGAAGTGCAAGTCAAGAGAAAGGTGTGAAATGAAACCACTTTGCGTTCTTTCCTTTTCAGAAACCGTCGGGGAAAAAGGAACACATTGAAAACAATCTGAAGCAAATGAAAGACAAATTAGATAAGGTACGTTGGTTTTTAGAATTCACTATGAAAACAGTTGAGTAATTTTACCTTGTTTTTCTACAACTAAGGTACAATTCTATAATATTCATGGGCTGTAACTCCTGTTTACTACAACCTGTGCTAAATAGGGGGTAGTATAGCATAGAACAGTGTTTTTCAACCTTTTTTGAGCCGCAGCACATTTTTTACATGTACAAAATCCTGGGGCACACCACCAACCAAAATGACACTCTAACACAGTCATACATATAGTTAATATGTTTTAAATGTATTTATACGCTCATTGTGAAACCTGGGCCTGTTTCGATGAACACAACATACAGTAGATATGACTTCCTCTCACATATTTATACATGGCTATCATGTCTTCTCTTGGCCTTCTCTTCTTCAGGCTAAACATGCTCAGCTCTTCAAGCCGCTCCTCATAGAGCTTGTTCTCCAGACCTTTGTGAAATTTCACCCTGAGTGAAACTTGCTTCCAGTTAACTATGGATGTCATGAAGCTGTTATAAATAGTTCCTGGGGGAACTCTCGAAATATCCAGTAAAGTAGTAAAAAAAAAATTCAAGCGGAGAGGCTCAATGTGTTTCTTGGAAACCTGTGAGGGGGCTGCTAGGAGGGGGGAAAGTGCCAATTTCCCACGGCACACCTGATGATTGCTCACGACACACTGGTTGGGAAACACTGACGTAGAATACATAAAGAATAGGCAAAGCTGCTTTTCTAAAGCAGCCATGTTATCATAGATATAGATACACACTGGGATGAAGACATTCAATATCACACCTCTCTCCATCCACATAATCAAGCTGATTCGACAATCTGCAGCCCTGCGATTGTACTTCCCACTTATTTTCCCACACTTCCACTAAATTGCAATGTTTTAATTTTAAGTTTTTAAAGAGCAATTTTGCAACTTCAGCAATGCAAAAAAAGAAGAGGACAATATAACTAAAATATTAAATAAACACAAAACAGCTTGAGAATAGCGAGGGGGAAGGAGGAGAGGAGGTCCCGTTGCACCAAGGTATGTGTTGGGAATGTTTCCAGATTGTGAGCTGTTGATGGATTTTGCCCATCAATAGTGAATAATGGATTAATTGTAGAAAGGAGGTAAACCAGCAGCCGGGATATACACAGCATCCAACTTCACTGCTAGTTTGCCTGTCTTGTGTCATAAAATCCAGACTTACCATCTTTCCCCCCCCTGCTGTTGCTTTGCGAGATTCTCAGGGACTTTTCATGCAATCCTGGGATTTGCGGTTTAGGGAAGATTATTTGGGATGCTCTGCCAGAGCAGTCCAGTGCATCACTGAGTCCTGAAGGCCCATCACCTGGAGATGGGACAGAAAGAGCAGACCCACGTCTGGTAGAACTAAGCAAAATAGTGTCTCTGAGCCAATTGAGTCAAACCCAGATCGTATTTTTCAGCATCAGAACGGAATCTGTAATCCTTGCATACATACACATTCATTCCTGTATTCTGCCAGCCAAGCTTTCTTCTTTTTACCAGCCTAATGTGAGGAAGTTTTTTTGGTTATGCTTTTGATAGAAGTCAGAAAGACTTGCAGTTTGACCAAGTTGCTTTTTTATACTGCAGTCCCAAAATACCCATACTAATTACCCTATGTCAGGGCTGCCCAGGAAGTCGATCGCGATCGACTGGTCGATCCCAGGACCGAAGGAGGCCGATCCCAGCCAGATGGGGCACTTCTCAAGAGGGCGGAGCCATGCCGTGCCAAGCCCCGCCCCCTCCCCGGCTTCAGCGCTACCACAGCTTCTTCAGCCTTGAGGAGGGTAGTGCCAAAGCAGTAGTGGCTAGTTATGCCACCACAGGCTTGGCACTACCCTCCTCTAGCCTGTAGAAGCTGTGGTAGTGCTAAAGCCAGAGGGGAGAGGGGGCAGAGCCAGGCCATGCAAAGCCCTGCCCCCTTCCCACAGCTTCTTCAGCCTTGAGGAGGGTAGTGCAAAGCCAGTAGTGGCTAGCTATGCCACCACTGGCTTGGCACTACCCTCCTCTAGCCTGGGGAAGCCGTGGTAGCGCTAAAGCCAGAGGGGGGCGGAGCCAGCCTGCACCAAGCCCCGCCCCCTCCCTGCTCCGCCCTGCTTCTCTCTCGGTAGATCTTTCTGACTTGGTTTTATTATAAGTAGCTCGCATGCTGAAAAAGTGTGGGCAACCCTGCCCTATGTCTACTAGTTGGCTGGGTGATTCAGAGAGTTGTAGCTACATTCTCATCTGCCTTTAAGGCTGGATCTACACTGCCCTATATCCCAGGATCTGATTCCAGATTATCTGCTTTGAACTTGATTATATAAATCTCCACTGCCAAATAATCTGGGATAAGAAGATAATCAGGGTTCTGATCCTGGGATATTGGACAGTGTAGATCTAGCCAAAAACATCTCAGTTTCTCTTATTCCTCGCCCAATTTCCCCAATTTATTTCAACTTCTGCAACTTCTGCAAACCGTGTCCAAATAACCTTTTTATGGCTTTGATTCTACAGTTGGGAGAGAATGGAAAGAACAAAGCAGTTGGTGAGCTTGATTTGCTTTTTGAGTACCTGGCAAAAGCATGCATCAAAGCACCGGCTTCTTAAAGGACTGAACAGCTACTTTTATCCAGATGGGCCAGCTCTTTGATTTTAGTTTGTGGAACATTTTAATGGTAATTTATTGTAATTTGATGATGGTAACTTATTTAAAATATTATGTATTTTATGTGAGCAATTTATTTATATGGCTTATCAAGATTAGTGGCAGACTTTTAATGGGACACCTCTAGAGTAAGTGAGTTGAGGACTGGCTATCCTCTCTGATGTGAAATGAATTTACTTTAAAATAAAAGCCAGTTTAGAAGTGTGGCAACTCCATAGCACCCATTCATAATATATATTGTATATTGTGGAAGGGGGCATTTACCAGTAATGAAAAAGAAACGATTTTATGCTGAGGAGATGAAGACTAGGGCCCCTTCTACACTGTTATAAACTATTCAGATGATCTGCTTTGCAGTGTAGACTTAGATGATCCAGTTCAAATCTGATAATGTGGATTATCTGATTTGATAATTTGGATTATATGGCAGTTTAGAAGCAGTTTAGGAGAAGTTCAAGGGGGTGATATTCAAGAGGCATTTGAAATGGGGCTACTGCTTAGCTTATTGCCTTGCCATGTTCATATGGAGATACCATTTTGGCCCCTAATAATAATAATAATAATTATTATTATTTATATGCCACCCTATCTCTCCTGCTACGGTGCCATATAAAATCCAGATCATCTGCTTTGAACTGGTTTATATGGCAGTGTAGACTCATATAATCCAGTTCAAAGCAGATAATGTGGACAATCTGCTTTGATAATCTGGATTTTATGGCAGTGTAGAAGAGGTCCTTGTATGCACTTGATGTCTCCATACAAATACATTAGAAAGAAGCACTCATCCTCATGCAGCCATGGGAGTTATTATTATTATTATTACTATTATTAATATATAAATTAGGATGCTAATATAGAAGAGTCTTAGACTGGCTCTTCACTGCCATATAATCCAGATTGTCGGCTATGAAGTGGATTATATGGTAGGGTAGAGTTAATTAACTCAGGCAAATGGAACACTCAAGCAATTGGCAAAACCAATTAAAGAAATAATGTTTTGGAAAAAAACCCCTATTTTTATAATACAGTTTAACAGTTACATTACTTGCCTCGATTTGCTTTTAGTTCTTGTATTCCAATATTAATATCACCAATACAGAGCATGGCATTGTATTATTTAAGCCTATTTTAAATCGCAACTTTCCATCAAACAGAAACTACATTTCTCCAGCATATATCAATTCCGCAGGTACTGGTTCACATGAAAGTCTACTGTATGTAGATGATGATGTGACGCCTGCATCCCTTGACATTTTGTTGGACTCCAACTCCCACCAGACCCACTTAGTGGTTGGAAATAATTGGATCTTTAGTCCAGCAGAATCTAGATCAGGCCTGGGCAAACTTCGGCCCTCCAGGTGTTTCGGACTTCAACTCCCACAATTCCTAACAGCCTACTGGCTGTTAGGAATTGTGGGAGTTGAAGTCCAAAACACCTGGAGGGGCGAAGTTTGTCCAGGCCTGATCTAGAGGGTCCCAGGTTCTTCACCCCTCATGCAGACCAACCATATGAACATTGAACACCCTTTCATTCTGGGATTAGCACTGAGCCTGGGAGCCTTGTGTCCTCCTGCCAAGGAATTTGTGGGTAACGGGGAAGCTTGATACTAAACTAGATTTCAATAGACCTCACTTCTTCATTTAGGACAATGGAGCAAAGCATAACATCTGTTGATAAAAGTTAAGTTCTTGTTATATATATATATATATATATATATATATATATATATACACACACACACACACACACACACACACACACACACTGTATATGTATATATATACAGTATATATATACTGTATGTATACACACACACACACAGTATATATATATATATAAAAACACCAGAGCAGTTTTGCCCAGCCTGTATGGCTATGAGGTGCAAAAGGTATAGCCCCAACCATCTAAAGTCACCAGACTGGGGAAGGCTGAAATAGAAAACATTATGCCAGGCTCAAAGGAGAATTTTCTCATAGTTTCGCAATGATTATTATGACTAGTTTGTCCGGTATTTGGAATAAAGAAGAGCGTGACCAAATCTTATCGTCCTCAGGGGAAAAAAGTATGTTATTTTAGAAAAACCATTGCAGATATTGACTATTTAAATGATAATTTATATAATGTTATATTTTATAAGCATAATTTATATGAACAATATATATATTTATCGGATGTGTTTATGATGTGTCTAGTTGTTCTTTTCCTGCTGTAATCAATATGATCTCAGGCTACCCGTAATTTACTATCTGTTTTTGATGTGTTGATTTCACCCATGTGCGTATTCATTGAATAATAATAAATTCAGTTCAACAAGAAATTTGTTCCATTTTTAAAAATTCATTGCCATACATTTGCCTTTTTGTGTCACATCTCAACAAAGAGCATCTTCTTCATTACTTCCTTCATTTGTGTAATAACACTAACATGAAAATACATTTCAGCACACATTTTAATGGTATGTTTGTGGACGTGTGTTTCTAATTATGATTATCACTGTTGATGTGATGATGTGCCTTCTATTCTAATGTATAAGGGTTCTCTTCAAGAGATTTCTTAGTGAGGCTTCGTCAGAGTAGCTTTGGTATTTGTGGCGTCCCGCCAGGGTAAAAAATAGGGGGCTTTAAAAGAATGAACGAATACTATAGACACTGGGGTTCGCATTCTAGCCTTCCCATGTACAGAAGACCTGGAGTAGCTTTAAGAATGAGTGCTAGACTCAAAATAGTGAACCAAAACCAAGATTTATTGAATAGCAACCAGTAAAAGTGCTAGTGGCCCAAAAAGCTTGAAGTAGGTTGCAAAAGTGTCCTTTGAGAAAAGGGGATGCATTCACTTGCCTTATGCGGTGTGAAAGTTCCTTTCTTTTGGTTCCAGGTATCCTGTAGCTACTCAAATGGTCCTCTGGCTCACGAAGTCCTTTGGTCCCCAAAGAAAAACAGTCTCTGTTGAAGGGCTGGCCCTTCCTATTACTGAATTCCTTGGTTTGAGAGCGTAGGTTGGCAATGGCTATACGTGAACAAAGGTGCTTTGTCTGAGCTTAGCTCCAGATTTCCTCCTGCTTCGTCCATGTGCTCTTTGCTGGAAGTGAGGCCAGAGAGGAAGTCCTGCCCCTCAGGTGACCTCTGGAAGAGGAGGAGCCAAGGGCGATGACATCAGGTTTGGAGCCAAGACACAACTCCGCTCCTAAGTGCCCACATGGCTGGACAATAGAACAAAGGCCCATGCAGGTGAGGGCAGCAAAATACAAACACAGATGCAAACAAGGCCCAGGGGGCGCAATACCACTGCTTTCCTCTCTGGCTGAGGCCCCTTCCACACTGCTTGTATATCCCAGGAGCACATCCTTGGGGCTCAAATATAGTACCCAACTAAAGAGGATCAACGCAACAGCTATAGTGATACAAACCGGAAATATATCAATATTCCATAGGACATCAACACATGAACACACACACTCCACCTTCTAACAGTTCTAGAAGTTCACAGGAGTTCACAGAGTCCATCAAACGACACAGACAGACTTCCGCTTGTTGTCTCTGAAGCTTCATCAGGAAACTATTTTAGAAGTGTTAAGTGTAATTGCTTCAGTGATGTGGAGTAATGGGCATTGCTATGGCCAGTCCAAGCATTGACATTTATCTCTCAAAATCTGCTTCATGAGTCTGACATGGTAGTAAAAGTAAAGGTTGTCCCTTGACATTAAGTCCAGTCCTGTTCAACTCTGGTGTGTGTGTGTGCTCATCTCAATTTCTAAGCCAAAGAGCTGGCGTTGTCTGTAGACGCCCCCAAGGTCATGTGGCCAGCATGACCGCATGGAGCGCTGTTACCTTCCCACCGTAGTGGTACCTATTGATCTACTCACATTTGCATGTTTTTGAACTACTAGGTTGGCAGAAGCTGGGGTTAACAGTGGGAGCTCACCCAGCTCCACGGATTCAAACCGCCGACCTTTCAGTCAGCAACTTCAGCAGCTCAGTGGTTTAACCCACTGTGTCACTGGGGGCTGACATGGTAGTTAAAAAAATTAATCATTAGAAATACTGAAATTTCAAGATATCACCACTAGTTTTTCCTGTCATTTCTCCTTCATAGTCATCTTGGCTTTCAAAATTGCACTACTGCTAGCTTTTTAAGCTTTTGTTTTTGTTTTTTTTGGTCAGTTACAGTACCTAGTAGGTTCTGTGACTGAGAAATGGATTGACAGCAGAGGTGCCCATGGGTAGAAGTACCCCTTCCCATAGAGATGCAGCCTCCATGACAAGCTGGGGAAACTTCAAAAGGATTTAATCTCATTTTGCACAGCCATTGAGGAACAATCTATTGAATAGAAATCCCACATCCTGCTGAGTCGGCAGCAAGTCTGAGATATAATGGAAACAGGATCTCTACAGTATAACATTTATGGGATTATTGAGCAACCCAGAATCCCTCCAAACGCTTGACATTTCTTTAATAAAATTGACTTCAACTGCTAGAAGATTTGAGAATATTTAGGTCTAATTTGCACATTTTGAAGATTTCCTTGGTAAAGCTTTGCATACAAATGTAGGATGGAAACATGTGGTTGTAGCGGGGGAGGCCAGTAGTTGAATGTTTAAATACTCAAAAAGATTGAATCAATTATCAATGCAAACTTTCTCAATACACTGAACTTCAGCATGCTGGGAAGAGTGCTAAAATGGCGTCTTCTTCTAATTCCTGAGCTTCTCTCCAAATAATTCTGCCATAGATGTTTCTTTGGCAGGCATCCTCAGAGATTGTGAGGTCTGTTAGGAACCAGGCAAGTGAGGTTTATATATCTGTGGAATATCCAGGGTTTGAGAAAGAACTCTTGTCTCTTTGAGGCAAGTGTGAATGTTGCAAATGGCCATCTTAATTAGCATTGAATGGCCTTGCAGCTTCAAAACCTGGCTGGTTGCTGCCTTGGGGAATCCTTTGTTGGGAGATGTTAGCTGGCCCTGATTGATTCTTGTCCGGAATTCGCCTGCATATGTGGCAGGCATTTTCAGAGGTTGTGAGGTCTGTTGGAAACCTCACTTGCCAAGTTTCCAATAGACCTCACAACCTCTAAGGATGCTTGGCATAGATGCAGGCAAAATGTCAGGAGAGAATGCTTCTGGAACATCACCATAGAGCCTGGAAAACACACAACAACCCAATACTGTATATTGTAGGTCTACATTTTTTTGGATTCTGCAAGGCAAATTTGCATGTTGGGGATTCTAAGGCTCAAAAACACCAATTAGGTCAAAACATGGCAGCCAGATTGGTTACAGGAACATCTAGGCATGAGCTTATTATTCCCGTATTAGAGTCACTCCTATGGCTGCAAACAAAGTACAGAGTGTTGGTTTTGGTCCAGGTTACCTACAGGATTACTTTGGCATAGATTCCCTGATGGTTTACAATGGTCCCCCCCCCCCCGCCCCCTATGTCAGCCCCTAAAGGTCACAAGGCTGCTTGGCCAATGATCTGGGAGTTGAAGTTCAAAATATCCGGAGGACCAATGTTTGGGACCCATTTGCTTAATATCTGAGATATGTGCAAGATCTTATGGATCCCCCCCCCCTCATTTTAACAAGGCATCATATAAGCTAAATCAGTGTTTTTCAACCTTTTTTGAGCCGCGGCACATTTTTTACATTTACAAAATCCTGGGGCACACCACCAACCAAAATGTCACAAAATGACACTCTAACACAGTAATACATATAGTTAATATGTGAAACCTGGGCCTGAACAGGAGAGTTGATATACAGTCACTAGAAAGGCTATCACGTCCAGCCAATGCCAAGTGTAGTAATAAACACGAAAACGTACCCGGTCATCAGGGAAGCCAGCTGGAAAGAGAGCAGCCAGACGGAAGCACGCGCTGAGGCAGAGAGTTCCACTGCTGAACAGCTCTCACAGTCAGGAAGTTCGTCCTAATGTTCACCCTCCTATACAGACATGCTTCCCTGTGATGTTTGTAATGTTCATTTGTGGGATTAACATAACTCAAAAACCACTGGACAAATTGCTGCCAAATTTGGCCACAAAACATACTAATACTAACCCAAGGAGGGACCATCAGTCAAAAAATTGATTTTGTCATTTGGGAGTTGTAGTTGCTGGGAGTTGTAGTTCACCCGCAATCAAAGAGCATTCTGAACTCCACCAATGATGGAATGCAATCAAACTTCCCACAGAGAACTCCCATAACCAAGAGAAAATACTATAAGAGTTTGGTGGGCATTAACCTTGAGTTTTGGAGTTGTAGTTCACCTATTTCCAGAGAGCACTGTGGACTCAAACAATGTTAGATCAGGACCAAACTTGGCATGAATACTCAATATGCCCAAATGTGAACACAGATGGAGTTTGGGGAAAATAGACCTTGACATTTTTTTAAAAGGAGGCCCCGGGGGGTGGGGGTGGGGGGGCGGGATAGAGACGTGTCTTCACTTCAGAGTATTACTTTCAATGCATGTGTTTGCTCCTATGCCCTATTTAAAACACGTGGCTCTGTCAATCTTACGGGTATAAGAAAACCCATCTTTTCCAGTTTATTTTCAATGAAAAGATGAACAAGCTTAAATAATGACCCATCGGCCATCAATGCCAAACTGTCAACTCATTTTGTCACCTCTGTGTTGTGATTCTGAATAAAATCAACAGAGGCTTTTATCTTGCTCAGAAAAGAGGTAACTTAAACTCTGTAATCACAAGGAACTGCTGTTTCTGAAGAAATGACATTGATTGAACAGCATGTTTTGACAAGAAGGGAAATTGATTTCACTTCCTAGCTCTTACAATAACAACAAAGTCCAAGTTCTGCATGATGTAAATTTGTGAAGCTCAATTAACCAAAATAAGAATGCCTGCTTAGAACAGCAGAAATCTGGCAGAAGTTCACAGAGGCATGGGGAATTGCATACGACAGCGATATAGAGTATTGACAGCACGATCCTAGACATACAGTACCCACTGAGGACCAAATCCCACTGATTTACTCTCAGGTAAATAAGTACAGGATTGTGATTATAAATGTCCATCTTTACAATACTATCTTTAGACATTGCTAACACAGGGCAATACTTGAGTTGTGCTAAAAATAGGATAGCATAAATAAGAAAAAACTACTGATCGCTAATCTTGTGCAAAAGAGAGAGTTTAAATACAGATAATAACAATAATAGTGATGATTTATGAAAGCCTATATAATCTTTTACATTATATAATTTCATATTTACTTAACCATGCAATAGATCAGTGATTTTCAACCTTTTTTGAGCCACAGCACATTTTTTACATTTACAAAATCCTGGGGCACACCACCAACCAAAAAGACACAAAATGACACTCTAACACAGTAATACAAATAGTTAATATGTTTTTAAATGTATTTATACACTCACTTAGTGTGAAACCTGGGCCTGTTTCAATGAACACAAAATAGATATCCTGGCAGGAATGGTAGAAAGACACACGCGAAGGTCTTGCTCAACAGCTGTCAGTCTCGCTCTGTTTTTAGTTTTTATCGCAGTCAAGCTTTAGAAGCTCCTCTCACACAGATATGTGGTTGAAAACGGGAGCAATGTCAAAATAGCTTTGTTGGCCAGAATGCTGTGATCCCAAATTGACGCGCTGCTGCAGCACTAACTCTAACTTTGTTTACTTAGCCGCGTCTGAGCGAATCCAAAATGGCGCGGCCATAGCACTCTCGTGTCACTTCTTAGGTGATGCGAGAGTGCTATGGTTCCATTTCTTAAAGGGACAAATGCGCCTTATAGTTTATATCAGGGCTGTCCAACTGCCGGCCCTGCAGGTGTTTTGGACTTCAACTCCCAGAAATCCTAACAGCTGGTAAACTGGCTAGGATTTCTGGGAGTTGAAGTCCAAAACACCTGCAGGGCCGGCAGTTGGACAGCCCTGGTTTATATATGAATGAAGTTCAAAAATAATTTCCCACGGCACACCTGATGATCTCTCACGGCACACTGGTTGAAAATCACTGCAATAGATTAGTTAAAAAAGCTATTTACTGAACTGCAAAGGCATGTAACAGGGCACTGGCAGAAGCGCTTGATGCATAATACCAGGATATTTGTAATGCTTTGTCTTGTTTATGTCTTATGCTTAATGGCTTTAATGATTTTAATTTATAACTATATGTTAGTGTTTAGTTATGATTTTTTTTGCCTACAAGTATGTTAGCATTGAATGTTTGCCATTAGTATGTTGTAAACCACCCTGAGGTCCCCCCCCCCCAAACCCAGGGGTGAGAAAGGTGGTATATAAATTTAGTAAATAAATAAATATATAAATAATACAGACTGATGTGCACCTTGTTAGCTGTGCCATCTAGTCATGTAATAGATGGACTTTTCCAAATATGGACATTATGCTACTGCATATTTTTAACTCTTGCACATGTAAAGCCATGTATGAAGATGTAAGATGTTCCCTAGTTCTTCCTGAAGGGCAGTTAGTTCTTTATTTTTTTGTTTTCTCTGGTAATTTGCTTGGGCCATAAAGTGTAAAGCCATGTATGAAGATGTAAGATGTCAAGACTGGTGGATGATGATAATAGGTAGGTAAAGTTCCCCCTGACATTAAGTCCAGTTGTATCTGACTCTAGGGGTTGGTGCTCATATCCATTTCTAAGCCGAAGAGCCAGCATTGTCCGTAGACACCTCCAAGGTCATGTGGCCAGCATGATGGCATGGAGCACCGTTACCTTCCTGCCAGAGTGGTACCTATTGATCTACTCACATTTGTATGTTTTTGAACTGCTAGGTTGGCAGAAGCTGGGGCTGACAGCAGGAGCTCACGCCACTCCCGGATTCGAACCATCAACCTTTCAGTCAGCAAGTTTGATAATGGCATTTATAAGTGTCCAACAAATAAAAATAAAAATCGAATCACAATTTGGGGGGGGGGAGCGCTTATGAATAAAGATGATAACAGTAGTGACAGTGATGACAATTACATTATTATTAAAGTGTACATCTCAAAGTAATGCCACAAGGGGGGAAAGTGTGTGTGAGTTGAGAGGGAGGAGCCTGAGATTGTGTGAATGTAAAGTGTATGCACATGTAAAACATAAAAAGACCACTGTACTGAGGTGGTGAATGTGGTGGTGTCAGAATTGTTTTCCTCCTTTTCTCTGTTTTCCCCCTTTGGTTTGTCTATTCTTTTCACCCCTCAAAGAGAAGTAAAAAATCAAAAAAGGAGAAAACAAAAAAGGTAGGTGGAAACAAATGCTAAAGAAACAATGGTGTGTCTTGATTGGTAGTACTGGAAAGTTCCTACCTAAAAGATTCCCATAGTAATTTTACACTCAGTACTTAACTGTCGAATGGCAATAGCTTGTTCATCTACTGGGGAGAAGTCTTTCTTTCTTGATTTTATCTGACTTTTCTCCAACATTGGGACTCAAAAATATAACTATATTTTAAAAAGGGATGAAAGGATATTCTATTCCTATTCCAACCCAATACTGGCTCATTCTTTTACTCTGGTTTTGAATTCCATGATTGATTAAAGGTAGGATATAAACGAACAAACTAATAAACAAAATTTTCTGGCTTGTTCTGTTGGACGGGGGCTACTTATCATAATGGAAAAGAAACAGGTGAGTTTTGTATTGTGGCATGTGTCATAATCACTCTGGTCTTACAATCCATTTTTGACAATTTGCAATCTTTTCCCTATTAGCATTAAGTTGTTGAAAAAAGTTAGCCATTTCATTAAAATATTCCTTTGAACCAGTGGTTCCCAACTTTTCTTTTTGACCAGGGACCACTTGACCAGGGACCATTTGATCAGGGACCTCTTGACCATGGACCACTTGACTAGGGACCACTTAAGCATGGGCCACTTTGACCAGGGACTGCTTTGCCCAGGGACCATGCTACAACATTTGCACCAAAAGCTTTATAAATCTGTTTTTGGTCAACTTTAGATTCAGTTTGGTTATTTGGGGTGCTGATTCAGAAAATTGCATTGGATAGACCACATCAGCTCTAATTTCTGATACAGAGCATATGCTATCTAGTCGTCACCATCTGCTCGTCCACAGAAAACTAGAGCTGACATGGTAGTAGTAATCCTTTGTGGGTAGTCAGCCTCTCCCCTCCCAAAATACCTGTTGCCTCGACACTATAAGAGGGTTTCGCGAGACCTGTCACTCTAATTGCCGTGTGGTTTTGAGGGAACGGTGTAGTAATGGTGAGGCTGCGGACCATATTTTTGTTCTTTCAGACCAGTGGTGGTCCATGCACCATAGATTGGGAACCACTGCTTTGGATGAACAATGTCAGATATGGAATTACCATTTTTAAAAATAGAGAACGGTTTAACTTTTACCATTAAATATCAACACTGCTTTATTTTAGCATTGTATTCTGTTATAGCTATTCACCTGCTTAAGAAAGAGTGAATGTAAAGAGGTACTAACATTAATGTCCTTTGTCTACCCCATATATGTCTACTCTGTCCACGCACCAGTGATGAAGTGAAGCCAGGTCTGAACTTAGAAAGTTCTTTTATTGATTAAGTGAGCAAAGTAAAGCATTCTCACACAATTCAGCAGCCTGCACCTCACAGCAGAATCAGCATGGCGACTGACTCAAGCAGCTCAGCGTCTCCCTTATCAGTATGTTTACACAGCTGAAGGTCAAAACAGTGCTGGACACCACTTGTGCTGTTTTAACTCTATACATGCCTGGTTACACAACACAGCATCTTATACAATTGCTTTCTCCCAGGTAGGCTTGAGAAGGGCGTTGAGGAAACTCAACACATACGCCAGTGCAAATGACCTGACAATCAACAAAAACAAATCAAAAGTGATGAGATTTGCTAGGAGAGACAGGAAGCACAAGTGGTCTCTTGGACAGGAGGCAATCGAACAAGTTAAAAAGTATACTTACCTTGGGGTCACCTTCTCTGCTAACGGGTCATGGGTGGATCATATGCATGCACTTTCCATCAAGGCTAACCTCAGGCTTTCTCAGCTTACCAAGTTAATTAACCGCCACTACCCGGAATCCCTTCTGCCAATTTTCAAAGTCTATGCCGCCAAGGTTTTGCCTCTCTTGTTGTATGGCGCAGAAATTTGGGGCCTGACCAATGTCACCCCTATTGAGCGCACCCAGACTAACTTTTAAGGCGGATTCTGGGGTGAATAATTGCACTCCTGCAGCTGCAGTCAGGTCCGAATTAGGCAGACACCAAATCTCAGGCCTAGCAAAAATTAGAGCCATTAACTACTGGTGCAAGGTAAACAATCTAGAAGATGCGAGACTGCCCAAGTTGTGCCTGATGGAGCAATTCAGAGTTCCCTCTCAGAAAACATGGGGGCTCCATAATGACATATCTCAACCTACAGGGGCTCCAGGTGGATCCGTCGAACATCAGAGTGACTTCAATGATGAACCGGGTGAAGCAGAGGGTACTCGATGTATGTGCCCAAGATGACCTAGCCCATTTGGCTAGGGTCAAATCCATGCACTGGTTAGCCCAACAACCCAACCACTTTGTTACTGCCCGTATCTGGCTCGCCGCTCCTACCTCACCTTAGGATTGCCCTAACTAGAGCTAGGTTCGAGCAATTCGAGTCTATGGTGAGGGCCGGCAGATATGCTGCCACACCCTATAGGGACAGAGTCTGTGTCTGCAGCCTACCAGAAGTCGAGGATCTAGTCCACATTTTGTTGATCTGTCCCATATATGCAGAGGAGAGGGAGAAATACCTTAGCTATTTACTATCCAAAAGGACATTTTGGCCCTCTACCTTTAAAATTAACTTCCTCCTCTCAGACTCTAACCTTCAAACGGTGTATAAGGTAGCTGCTTACCTATTTAAAGCATATTAAAAGAGACAGCGGTATATGGAGTCTATTGGAGTCAACTGTGCGGGGGATGAGTTCCAGTAGGCGGCATGGAATAGCCCGCGGTACAGCGGTAATAAGCGTCACATCAACTGATCACCGGGCCTCCTAAGTATCCTATGCTAATAGTTTCCCTTCCTATGTGTTGACGCAAGACAATTGCAATAAGTTTAGTTTTTAATGTGTTACATTGTTTGCCTTGTACATTAGGTACTGATTTTATCCTTATTTTGTACACTACTCTGCTGTTGGAGCTTTTATTTGAAATGACCTGACGGTTACTCAATAAACGTGACTGACTAGTTTATCTTATACAATGGTTGAATTGCAGAAACATTTGAAAATCACACACTGACAATCCCCCCTTTGAATTTCAAATCTTTCTGTCTAGTCACAAATACTATCATACTCAAAAGCAAGATCTGCTAAGATTAATCATCAGAACATATACAGTCTAAACCTGTATTCAATCTCTTATACAGTGAGGCTAAATATGTATGTATGTATGTATGTATGTATTTACTGTATTTGTATACCGCCCTTCTCAGTTCACAGACGACTCAAGGTGGTTTACAGAGGCAACAACTCAATGCCCACAACACCTTAAAATACATTTTAAAACATTAACATATAGTATAAAACCATAACAAGATCAATAAAAACGTGTTGAGCATCCCTTATCCCTCCTCTCAATACTGGTTGAGGATCCCTTATCTGTAATTCCAAAATCCAAAGTACTCCAAAATCTGAAATTGTCCACATGGGTGACTGAAATGATGCTTTCTGATGCTTTGTTCCATGCACAAAATTAAGACAAAATATTGTGTATAAAAAAGCTTGGTTTACAAGGCATATATCAAACATAAATTAATATTGTCTTTAGACTTGTCCCCTGTCTCTAAGATATTTCATTATGTGCGCATATGCAAATCTCCCCCTTCCTCAAAACCCCCCAAAGCCCAAACATTCACACATTTCTGGAAAGTGATATTTAACCTGTACTAGAACCTTGCATTGTTTTCCGTTCCACTAGATGGCAACCTTGTACAGTCCTTCTACTTTGGTTTGTAATCTTCAGCAGTAGGTTCTCTGTGCTCATAGCTGTTCAGACTTTCCTTAATAAGGCATTCTGATAGTCCCATCCTCCCTTGTTACAAAGCAGGCTCATGGGTTTGCTAATCTGACAGTTTAATTTCCAAGTTGCATTTTAAATACGTTTGGGGTGCAATCCTGTATGGTTTGATGATCTGCACGCATACCACCCCTAACTTACTGTCAGGGGCGGCCTGACCTCTCCCGGAGGGGTAGGCAAGCCTGATTTTGGCGCCCCCCTTGCGGCTCCTGGACACTCCCGCGCATGCGTGGAGGCGTCCCGCCCGGCCGCATGCATGCGCTGGGACGTCCAAGCGCAGCTGCTTGAGCGCGCCCGCCAGCGGCGGCCGCGCGACGGCTCCGCATAGTCGCGCATGCGCGGTGGCATCCCAGCGGCGCGCAAGTGCGTCCCAGCGGTGGCGTGCACGGGCGGCGCCAGCCCAGCCGCGCATGCGCGGTTGTGTTCCGCCCGGCCGCGCGAGGGCATCCCGCGGCAGCAAGACGCCAGCGAGCGCGCTGCCTGCGGAGGCACAGCAGCGGGGTGGGGCGGGCCGGCGCGCCGGCGCCCCCCCGGTTGGCGACGCCCAGCCCAGGAAACGTCGCTCTACGCGACCGCGTAGTCGGCGGAATGGGCGGGGCCGGCGCTGCTTACTGTACATCTATCTTCAGCCATTCCTTGCTTCCACCTTTAGTGGGCAAGATTGCAGGAGTATCTCTGTTTCTGTAGCCAGGTATGAAATGTATACAGCAGCTCCGAGACATTCAGAAGATACTGGCGGGTCTGAGAACTGATGTCAGATGCTTTTGCAATTTCCCTCCATTTCCATGAGGCAAACAATAGTGGTTCATCAGGGCCTCATCTACACTGTATTTGAACGGCATTATGTGGCCAGTGTAGACTCATATAATACTGCATAGAACTAGATTATATTAATCTACACTGCCATATATAATCCAATTCAATGCAGTTTATATGCACTCTGAAACTGAGTTATACGGAAACTGGGTTGTATGACAGGGTAGATCCAGCCCAGGATGCAGAAGCTGTTCATTGAGTCCAGGGTGAATGGACTGTGGAAGAAGGAAGGGGATATTACTAAACTCTGACAGTATTCCAGCCTTCTACAGTTACATTTGTTGCATTAACGTCATTTTTTGTGTGTGTCAGGAGTGACCTGAGAAACTGCAAGTCGCTTCTGGTGTGAGAGAATTGACCGTCTGCAAAGACATTGCCCAGGGGACGCCCAGATGTTTTGATGTTTTACCATCCTTGTGGGAGCCTTCTCTCATGCCCCCACATTGGGAGCTGGAGCTGACAGATGAAGCTCATCCACACTCTCCCCAGATTCGAACCTTTGACCTGTCAGTCTTCAATTCTGCCAGCACAAGGGTTGAACCCATTATGCTACTAGGGGTTCCTATTACCATAGCAATAAGGTAAAGGTAAAGGTTTCCTCTGACATTAAGTCCCGTCATGTCCGACTCTGGGGTGTGGTGCTCATCTCCTTTTCTAAGCCGAAGAACCGGCATTGTCCATAGACGCTTCCAAGGTCATGTGGCTAGCATGACTGCAAGGAGCGCTGTTACCTTCCCGCCGGAGTGGCACCTATTGACCTACTCACATTTGCATATTTTTGAACTGCTAGGTTGGCAGATGCTGGGCCTAACAGCAGGAACTCACCCCGCTCCCTGGATTCGAACCGCTAACCTTTCAGTCAGCAAGATCAGCAGCTCAGCAGTTTAACCTGCTGCACCACCAGGGGGCCCTACCGTAGTAACATCATGAGTGTATTTTACATTTTTAGGGTCTGAATAGAATCATGGTGTCATAAAGCTTTTTTCTTATTCAGTATAATAAATGCTATTTGTTTTCCAAATAATTACATGTTACTTACATATTATTAACCATATACTTCAATAATTATTTTTTTCCAAAACCTCTCTTGATCCAAAAGAAATTTAAATATGTTCTATAGTGTAATACTGTATATTTTAAGCATAGTTTGAAAAAGTTACTTTTGGACTGTAACTCCCAGAAGTTTCCAGTCATTCTGACCAAGACCATCAGGGTGTCCTAGTTTCCCCTGAAAATAATAATAATTCTGAGCTCAGTTTTTAAGTTTTATTGTAATGCTCAGACTTATTATACACCTATTAAATATTCCACTTGAATATTGGGGAGAACTTCTTGACAATAGCAGCTGATTGACAGTGGGACATGCTGTATGGGTGTGGGATAGAAACTCCTTCTCTGGACGTTTGTAAATATTTATTTTATTATTTATTTATTTATTTTCAGGAGTTTACCCCGCTCTTCTCAACTCCCGAGGGGGGACTCAGTGCGGCTTACAGTACGGCACAATTCGATGCCTACATAATAACAATATAAAACCCCAAAAAAACCCTTAAACAGTTAAGATACATTAAAATACATTAAAACAGTTGCCTTAGCATCATACACATTCATTCCAGATTAAAACTATGTTCAGTCCATAAAAGCATTGGTCCTCTTCATCTACTTTCTATTTAAAAATCCAGTCCTAAAATGCTGCCTAGTGCTGGTGAGCAAACACCTGGTCCCACAGCCAGGATTTTACTTTTTTCCTGAATGCCAGGAGGGATGCGGTGGATCGTACATCGATAGGGAGCGCATTCCACAGGCGGGGGGCCACCGCCGAGAAGGCCCTATCTCTCGTCCCCACCAACCGCATCTGAGAATTAGGCGGGAGCGAGAGCAGGGCCTCCCCGGATGACCTTAGATTACGAGGTGGGACGTAGCGGCCGATGCGTTCGTACAAGTAAATAGAGGTTGGATGGCCATCTGTCAAACTTTGTCTGTTTTTGAATAAGAGAATGGGTTAGACTGGATAGCCTTTGGAGTCTCTTCCAAGTCCATGAATCTCTGAGATAGTCTGCAAACAGAAATGTTGAAGTTTGGTCCATTAATTTTTAAAACAAACATCTCAAGTAAATATTGTAATAAACATTTGATGCCGTATTGCCAATGCAATGGAGCATAAAAGTGGTGGTAAAGCCAATTAGATGAGAATTTACTTTGGGAGCTAGTTGTTATTGATGAAGATTCTGCTTTATCTTTCTTCAGTTTTCCATGCATTTCATTAGTGGCTTGAACTGCTTCGTTTGTTTCTGTTTTAGCTACTGTGAAAACACAGACATGGTTATGATACTGTGTAATATTTGTTTTTATACACGGGCCCAGGAAGAAAATGTACTAGAGTTCAGTTCCCAGAAAGTTTGTTCTATTAATCAGATAGAGGTATCAAGAACAAGTTTTATTTCAGAAACATATTGAAAGTGACAGCAAACAGCCTATTCCACATTTCTTCAAGATATATTACCAGCAATTACCATCAAAATTATATCACAAAACTAGAAGTGAGACTACATTTCTCAGAAAAGATTTTTCAGGGGGAATCTATTTTTCAATTATTTATTTATTTATTTACCACACTTGTATCCCACCCTTCTCACCCCGAAGGGACTCAGGTGGCCGTACAATGGCAACAATTCAATGCTGCATAGACATATACTAGATATTGTTAATTTTTCGTATTTAAAATTATTTTGACCCTATATCGACCCTTGGCGTCCAACCCGGAAGTGACATTTCAAAATCGATGCCCGTGATCATCATTTCCGTAAAGGGCATGTTTTTAGGTCATTATTTCCGCCCTTGCTTCCTTTCCCCGCCACCTCAGAGGCATCCCGGGTTAAATATAACCCACGATGCTTCTAAGCTGGGGGGGGGGGAGAGGGGAGGGCTTGCCCTCCATTCTTCCCTCCCAGCTGGCATAACCCATAATAACGAAAATTCGTTATTAATTACACTTCAATTACGAAATTTACTTAAAATTTTTCGGAATAATTTCTATAACAACCCAGCAATGGAAATCCCTCCCCACGAGTTTAGAATCATTTTTTATGGATCAACCACCCCTAACATATACATATCAATAAATAAACAAATCCAAGCCAATTAAAACATAAACATTAAAACACCAATTGAAGTTATGCAATCCAGGTCATATTCCAGGGCTGATCTGAGTCGTCCTTATGTTATTTTATAGTCTCTTATTGCACTGCTCCCATTTACTGACCAAAAGCTTGTTCCCAAAGCCGTATTTTTAGTTTTTTTCCCTGAAAGTCAGGAGGGAGGACGCCAATCTAATTTCACTGGGGAGGGAGTTCATAGATGAGGGGCCACCACTGAGAAGGCTCTGTCTCTTGTCCCCACTAGTTGTGCTTGCGAAGGGGGTGGGACCGAGAGCAGGGCCTCCTCCAATGATCTTGGCCTCTGAGGTGGATCATAGAGGGAAATACATTAGGACAGGTAACCTGGGCCGGAACTGTTGAGGGCTTTATCGGCTAAAGCCAGCACTTTCAAACCTCAAAAGCACTATTTGATCATTTTTTTGGGAATATTTTTCACATTTTAAAGTATTTGGCTATTGTCCTTTACCACTGTTGAAGCTGAAGGTACTGGGCAGGATACACAATGGTGCCTAAGCCATCAGCATTGTTGCTGTTGTTTCTTATAGTTCCAGCAGAAAATCAAAACATTTCTCCAAAGTTAGCAAAAATAAAAAAGGAAAAAGGGAAAAAAGCCCTGCTAACTGCTGTGGCTAATGCTAATATAATCGTGAGCATTCTTCCAAGGAACTCTTGGTGAACTTCTTGTTTTCATTTTGCATAACACAAGCTCAAAAGATGAATCCCCCTCTATTTCTTTGCTTACAAGTGGAAAGAAATCAAAGGAGAGGCAATTTGCTTATACACCTAGATGAAAGCCTGCATCGTGTGTGTATCACTCCTGTGAGGGGAAGAAATTGATTTAACACGGAAAACGATTTGAGCACAGTAAACAGTTAGGACAATGTGTTTTCAGTGTGATTAACATATTCATTTCGTCACAGATTTCAACAATTGCAAATTAAGCAAATAAAAGATAGTTAGGAAAATGCAATGCTATAACATGCTGCTGTCCTGTGCACACAAAAGTTCTTTTTCACAAATGGTTGTACGTTTTTTTGTCCATGACATAATATCTGTATTCATTTTATAACCACCATACGATCTGTAGAAGTTCGCTTTCTGAATGCCACTCTACAGCTACCCAACAAACATCTAAGCACCATAATATATTACAAACCCATTGATCACTACATGCACTTATATACCCCCAGTTTTCACTTTGAACAGACTTGCAAATCCATATTTTGCAGCGAAGTCTCTGATAGAATTGCATTTGCTCAGATCTACAAGATAGAGATGTCAAAATTTATGGAAATGCATTAATCAAGCTATATGAAGTGAAAATCCACACGGAAAGACTTGTATCCTGGATTAATCAACTGCAGAACAAACTAGAGACAGGAAGTGGGAGAATCCCACTAGTGGTTACATGCAGCTCCCACTGTGACCACCCAAATGCATCATCAATTAACTCTAATCTGTTCTGGGGAAAAATGCTGCTCTCTTAAGAGCTCTTGGTAGCAGACTTTTCCTTGCCTATGGATGGCCTGTCAATCTCAAACAGTTGCCAATCTATAGAAGGGCTCATTGCATGAAATGGGAGAAGAGTACAGGATAATGCCACAAACTCAGATGCCAATTCTGCCCACATCCACTTGGGAAGTATCGTCACAGGATCTAATCACATCACCCACAATACTTGCTCATCTTTAATAATAATAATAATAATAATAATAATAATAATATTTTCTTTATATCCTGCCATCATCTCACAGAACACTCAAGATGTGACATACAAAACAAAACATAGATAATAAACAGTCAACACAACATCATAAATAAATTCACAGTAACCCCTGGTAAAAATAGTAAAATACAGCAATTGCTGTAGATCAGGGGTGCTCACACTTTTTCAGCATGCGAGCTACTCTTAAAGCAACCAAGTCCAAAAGATCTACCTGCCCCTGCCGCCGCAGCGCGCGCTTGCCACCACGAGTGCTCCTGCTGCTGTTTTCCGCCCGCGCAGTGCTTCTTCCGCCCGCGGAGCATTGCAGGAAGGAGAAAGCACGAGGTGGGGCATCCAGAGGGAGCACTGCACCCTGCCTGTCTCGCCGGCAACGGAGGATGCACAGCTGCTTCTGGATGAGAGAGAGGCAGAGCGCTCCCTCCAGAGGCCCCTCCTCTTGCTTCCTTCTTCCTGCAATGCCACGCAGGTGAAAGAAGCACCGTGAGGGCGGAAGCCAGCAGCAGGAGTGCGTGTGCGCACAGGAAATATTATTGAGTTTGCTGGAAACACCGGAATATCTTATGACTTTGGGGCTATCTCAACAGCTGGAACTGGTCCAATTTGTATGGCAGGAGTGCCCCATCTGGCTGGTGAGGCCCAAAGATCACTTGGAAGAGGGCCGAAGATCTACTAGTAGCTCCCGAGCTACCTAATGAGTACCCCTGCTAGATAAAACAGCAGTATTCAATCTCAGAACTGTAAAGTGCTAATAAAGAATCTGAGGGTCCTCATATGTATTATTAGAGAGTCTAAACATGGTCAAAGGCTTGCCAACAAGGCCCCCTAAGCATAATAATAATAATAATAATAATCTTTATTTAGATTCCGCTTGATCTCCCCAGAGAGTCTCAGAGCGGATTAAAAAACACATATGAGGCAAACATTCAATGCCTTTTGACACGGACAACAACATACAATACACAGTTAAGGTAAAGGTCTTCCCTTTTTTCCCCATTTCCAGCATTTGGAGGCATTGTTCTACTTCTGGCCATAGGGAGGTGCTGTTGTTCTACTTTCCAGTCCAAAGGAGTCTGCTGCCTGTAGAGATCTCTGATCTTTTGCCGTCATGTCTACATGTCTGCCTGGGCCACCCTTTTATCAATAGGTACGCGAGGCGGTGCCTATTGATCTACTTGCATTGCATGCTTTCAAACTGCTAGGTTGACAGAAGCCAGGACTGACAATTGGGAGCTCACCTCAACTTGTGGCTTTGAACAGTTGACCCTCTGGTCAGCAGCCTTTCCTGCAGCTAGCGACTTTAACCGCTGTGCTACCATGGCCCTTCTACATTTAGGCAAACAGGCCAGCCTCTATGCCATGGGATAAATAGACATATATCAGACATTAGGAATGGAATTAGACATATACCAGTTGCAGTAATCTTTTTAGACATTCAACTTTGGACCTCTGGACAATTGTCCTTGAACCAAAAAAAATATTAAAATATTGCTTCACATTTTACAAGCATCTGTCTATTCTTGAATAATACATAACTTTCCATCACTGCCTTCAATGTACCAGTTGACCTGCTGGGATTGTGGAAACAGCAAGCACATTCACAGACATGCTACTGGTTGCACAGCATCAGTATTCAGCAGAAGGGCCATGTGGAGCAACAGCCATTTAACTAAAACTATAGATTTTTGCTAAGCACATTATGATGTAGGTAGGGTCTTGGTTAGATGTCATTCACCACTTGGGGGAGCACCTTTGCAAAAAATGTGCTGCACATATAGTTTGACCTTTAATTCTCAGAATGAAATATTCCTCTCTGTTGCCTGCTTTAGGGGCTACTCGTGGATGACACATAGACCAAGGTGCATAAAAAGGCTTCTGTTCAGTGAAATGTTGTCCTGAGTGCTGTTAGGATGCTATCATGTACCTGCTTGTCAACTGCCCATCATCCCAAATATGGCTTTAGGTGGCACATGAAGAGGCTTGTACAGTGCATGGAGGAGGCTTTCTCTCTAGTTAGCTATAGAGAAAGCATAAATCGTTAGAGACAAAACCTAGGCAAGAAATGTACACTGAGGGAATGTACAAAGAGAGCTAGAGAGAAAACAAATTCAGTAAATATTAATTCAGACAATGTTTGTTTTAAGGTGCCTTAAACCCACAGGTAAGAGTATAGATCAGGGGTAGGCAATTATTTTTTTCCAAGGGGCCCACGAGAGCCAAAAATATTATGGAGGGTCGCACCTAAAGGCTGAACTGCATTCTAATCGACTTTATTTATTTATTTTTTTACTATATTTACTATATATTACACATCATTAATATTAATATATTAATATATCAAGAAATATTCATATATTATTAGTATTAATATCATAATTATTATATTATATTATAGTATATATATAGACATTGAAATTATAATATAATATAATTATATTATATTATTTATTATATTATTATAATAAAATTATTATAAAATAATAATAAAACCCACTAAAATAAAATGAAATGAAATTCAAGAAGACAAGGTGTGAACCAAGATAGAGGGTGACATCCTCAAGAGAGGAAGGATCCCAAGATGGAATGGCCCAATAAACCCAGCTCAGAGGATGACGAAGCGGACCCAGCTGCCGCAGCAGAGCAAAGTAAAGCAGCAGACGATCGGAGGCTGCAGGCTTCTGCCCGCTCTCACCCCAGCCATTCCCCAGCTGATCACCCTGTCATGGAGTGCCTGTTATCCCGGCTTTGAGTGCCTGCCATCCCGGGAGGCGATCTGGGCCTGCAGTGGGAGCAGTCTGAGGGGCTGATCGCCCTGGCGACCCAGAAGACGAACAAGTATTCCGGGTTGCCAGGGCGATCAGCCACCGCAGGCTGCCGACTGCCCCGCTGCAGGCCCGGATCGCTCCCGAGATGGCAGGCACCCCAAAGCCGCCGCCCGATTGTTATCCGGAGCGGCGGGCTGTCTGCCGACGCAGGCCCCCCAGCCCGCGATGGGATGGCGGCAGAGGCACCCCTTCCTCTTGGCCCCGCTCCCGACGCCCTTCTCTCCGGGCTGGACAGAATCGGCTGCCGGGTCGCATCCAGCCCATGGGCCGTAGGTTGCCCAGGTGTGGTATAGATGATGGGTTTGAATCGGATCACATTGTTAAGTTAGGGACTTATCATGCCACTCTTTATGCTGTGTTTTAAATTCACTCTAGCCACTCATGAAGGTAGTTGATTCTGATGTTCTATTTTGTACCCTTGCCCCGTTTGCACTTTAGGATCTTAATTTGCATGTATTTTTTGACTGCACTAACATTACTGACTCCTGCACCCCACTCTTTGCTTCACAATTGATTCACTGAACTTTTTAAAATGACATAATACTGCCATGACGATGCAATGCTATGCTTTGATATGATGCTATGATAATATAACAGCAAATAAATAAATAAATA
>JARBWK010000009.1:74352755-74388546 GCA_030556195.1 Anolis apletophallus | reverse complement strand
AGGCCTTCAAAATGTTAGGAAATAATAGTTATGTCATAACCTGCCCTGAGATGGTCTGAGGCCCCTTCTATACCAACCATTCAATGCAGTTTCAAATCAGTATTGAAGAAAGCAGTTTTGTACAGCATAATCATTTGTACAGCAATGATTGAAATCCTGGAACTGTTTGTGGACCAGTTGGTGATTACACATTTCAGTCAATGTGTCATTGGGCCATCAGAAAAAGACTACATGTATATTTGTATCCATAGGAGACTTTGCATACTTCAGGACAGCTATAGTCTGACCTGAATGCAGTTGTAGTGAAGACTTATACAAACAACCAGAATGAATTATGTGTGTTTATGTGAGACAGCAGGGTCATACCAGCTGACGTTCAACAGCAGATTCACCCTAAAGGTGAACAAGGCGGCCACCTCAGGCAATGGATTTGGAATGGCATAAACATGAGAAAGATGCTTGTGAGAATTTGTTGTGCGTCAAATGCCAAAATGATTTTATTGACTCAATACTAGTTCACCTGGGGTGATGCTAAAATGCCATTTCCAGACAAGATTGCAGTTATTACGGATGTGAAGCAAGAGGGGTAACTGTGGCAGGTCCAGGCGGGCAAATGGGAAACTAAGCCAAAGATGAAAAAAAAAAAATATCTGGAAGTGACCATAAATCTACTCCCTTAAAAAAAAAGTAGATATCCCCTCTGGTCTATTTAAAAGATAAAATACTTTACTCCTGGGTTGGAAAATATACAAATGTGAGTAAATCAATAGATAACGCTACGGTGGGAAGGTAACATAGCTCCATGTAGTCATGCTGGCCACATGACCTTGTAGGTGTCTGTCTACAGACAATGCCGGCTCTTTGGCTTAGGAATGGAGATGAACACCACACCCCAGAGTTGAACACGACTGGACTTAATATCAGGGGAAAACCTTTACCTTTCTTTGAATACCACCTGAAGGATACTGCTAACAAGTTTGGCAAATGAGAATTTACTGGGATGAAAAGAGTGCCCCCAAAACATGCCCTGAAAGACTGGCACATAGGGTGAGCTGCAGATGAGTTGTAGAAATGTCTAACCATCACGCACAAAAAAACATAGGGTTGCTGTGAGTTTTCTGGGCTGTATGGCCATGTTCCAGAAGCATTCTCTCCTGACAGTTCGCCCACATCTATGGCAGACATCCTCAGAGGTTGTGAGTAGGGTGAAACGTCAGGAGAGAATACTTCTGGATTATGGTCATACTCAGTGTGATTCTGGCCATGAAAGCCTTCGGCAACACAAAAAACATACTTCTAACATACACAGAAAAAATTAAAGACAAATGAAATCTATTGTTTCCCATTTTTCTAAAAGTACATTCAGCAGACCCTTTGCCTGCAAGTGCCTATGAGTGTCTGACGGAATGGACTTGGCATCATGTGACAGGATCTGTAGGCACCAGTAGAACATCAAAAACTGGGTATATATGTGTGTCATAAGGTCCTTAGTATGTCTTCCATCCTACCTCAATGCGCAGACCTGGTTTAGAAATGAAAATGAGCACCACCCCCCTGAGTCGGACATGACTAGACTTAATATCAAGGGGAAATCTTTACCTTTACAGTTGAGTATCTTCCCAATATTTAAATTGCTGGAATTTGTGTTAATAAAAAGTGGATGCAACAGAAAAAAATCTAATGGCTGGTGGCTAATGGGCTAGCATGTACTCTCCATTTCTTTTTTGTTTTTTTTAAGAAAAAAAATACTTAATAAGAGAATATTCCAGAGGCTTTATTAATACATAGCTGGAGGAAGGTCAATGCCATTATTACTACTGCAGTATTATTATTATTTTAAAAAATGATATCTGGGGCATCTACATTGTTGAAATAATGCAGTTTGATACCAATAACTGCTGTGGCTAAACACTATGGAATAATGGTATTTGTAGTTTGGTGATGCAGTGGCCTTCTTTGGCAGGGGAAGTTAAAGATCTTGTGAAACTCCCATGACACAATTATAGCACTATGTGTCCACAGGATACTGGGATTTGCAGTTTAGGGTGGCATATTATGGAAGCACTGGGACTATGGCGCAGCTGGCTGGGAGTCAGCTGCATTAAGATCACTACTGACCAGAATGTCATGAGTTTGAAGCCTGCCCAGGTCGGGGTGAGCTCTCAACCAAATTGTGTAGCTTGTTGTTGACCTTTGCAACCCTAAAGACGGTTGCATCTGTCAAGTAGGAAATTTAGGTACCACTTTGTGGGGAGGCTAATTTAACTGATTTACGAGGCCATAAAATCTCCAGGAAGTATGCAAAAATAAAGGAATGTGACAGCTCCCCCTGGTGGCCAGAAGCTGTAATGTTAAGTAGCCTCTGAGTGTCTATATATATTGTGTGTCTATGGCATTGAATGTTTGCCTGTATATGTACATTGTAATCTGCCCTGAGCCCCCTGCGGGGTGAGAAGGGCGGAATATAAATGATGTAAATAAATAAAAATAAATAAATATTCAAAATCTTTGGGCTGATCACACTATAACACCCATTATTTCATCACACTACGACACCCATTATTTCATAAGATTGAGCCATGGTGTTAAAGTGGTGCCAAACTACATTAATTCAACAGTGTAGCTGCACCTCAGGGTTCGTAATGTGAAACAAAAGAAACTATATCAGGAGCAACTTTTGAGAAAAATCAACTGGAGCAACAGGCTATTCTAACACAGGGATCCCATGTATCACTGAAATCCACGGGATTTAACCTCATAAGAGCTTTTTTCAGATACTGCAATCCTTAGTTGGAAGATGGCAAACATCACTGTTACTGCAGTAGTTAAAGAAGGATGCCAGCGTGATGTGAAATAATTTTGACATCCCATCTCAAAAACTCTTTTTGTAATGCCCTTATAGATATTCATGTGTGAGTGCGTAAAATATGGGTTTATACATCTCTCTCCTATCTTTCTGTAGTGCTCTCTCTCTCGATTTCTTTTTCTCTACATCAGCCACAAAGTACCTGTAACCTCAAAGCAGTTGCACATTGTTTGGTTTGAGGTAAATGTCCGAAGGTAGACTGGAAACTCTTCATAACATAATGATAATCAGTAGGTTTAGTTTCAGATAAACTGTAACCTGAGGTTGGACTGCTGGAGGTTTCTCACCTAGTCATAGGCAGGGAGTCTCATTTTGCAATTCACTTTGCTAACGAAAGGGAAAATAGAAAGAAAAAAGGTTGCTTAGTCATTATAGCTATGAGTGGCAATTTGTCTAAGGGAAAGTCCAAACAAAAGCCTTACAGATAATTGGCAGTGTATTCCTATATCACAATGCAAGACACTTTCCTCCCTGACTTTTTAGGTGTTAACTTTACAGCCAATCTCATAAAGCTTATCTACTGTGGCTTTATGCTGCTGTCTTCAGGGTCACTGAGCTAGTGCAAGTTTTGCAAAATTCTTTTGAAATAACCTTCGATTCTTGTAAATGTAGCAGCATCTTGGCACTTCCACTCATCAGTTCTTGCAAACTTGTAAGACCTCTGGTTATCAGAAGTTGTCAGGAACACCTTGTGCCGGCAGGACTGAAGACCAACAGGTCAGAGGTTCGAATCCGGGGAGATTGCAGATGAGCTCCCTCTGTTAGCTCCAGCTCCCCATGCGGGGACATGAGAGAAGCCTCCCACAAGGATGGTTAAACATCAAAACATCCCGGTGTCTCCTGGGCAATGCCCTTGCAGACAGCCAATTCTCTCACACCAGAAGCGACTTGCAGTTTCTCAAGTCACTCCTGTCATGAAATAAATAACTAATTAGAAGCTGCTAGTGCAATAGACCTCTGATCCCACAAAAAGCTCAGTGGAAATTAAGAGGGGGCACAAGCGGCTTTTGCAAACTACGCTTGCTCTCTTTGTTAGTTTGCTTATTTATTTAATCAGGAGACCTCTTTAGATGTCGACAATGCTGCCCTTGTGACTATGTGACGAATGTTGCTGTCCTTGAGCAAGCAGGGATCACCAGCATTGAGGCCATGCTATTGAGAACACAGCTGCGCTGGGCAGGGCACATCTCTAGGATGGAGGACCACTGCCTCCCAAAGATACTACTCTATGGTGAACTCGCCACAGGTCAGCGCAAGAGAGGCACCCCTAAAACGAGATATAAGGACTCCCTGAAACACCATCTCAGGCTCGGCCAGATTGATCACCAATAATGGTCCACCCTGGCCTCCCATCGGGAGGCATGGAAATGCACTATCCACAATGCTGCGGCCTCTTTCGAGAATACACGCCGAATGGGTCTTGAAGAGAAACGACAATGCAGAAAGAAACGCAACTTGGAAACAACATCACCCAAGGAGACTTTCTGCTGTGCTTTCTGCAACTGAACTTGCCTATCTCAGATTGGCCTTTTTAGTCATCAACGCGTGGGATGAGTCCTTCCTAAAAATCTTCGTTCGCGAAGTAATGTCGAGAGACTTATAGATGTATTGTTTAACAGCTTCCATTGCACCCGCCTGTAGGACTAGCAACTAGATGACATTCCATGGGCAGGAGGGGAACCCCCAAAACAGACAATATGCTACGTTGCTTGGAGAAAAAATGGCCATGTCTTCATTGGTTATAGTAGAGAAGTGTTGGAATGGCATGAGAGGCACATCCAGCTATAAGATAAACTGTCATCTGGTAAATGCACACCTCAGCCTGCCTGCAAGGGAGAGCCACCCAAGGAATGACATGGGGGTGCCACCACTATGTGGCTCCCTGTCACCTTGATGTAAAGCTGGGGACTTTAATCACATGGAGGGGGCAACATTGTGTGATAGCCGTTGTTGGTCCACCACCTCCCTGCAATGAAGCCATCAATGGAGCAAGATCAATTTTGGGAGTAATGGGTAGGCTAAAACTTCTTTGTTCAACATTAAGGGTTTCCAATCAGGGACCTGGCATATGAGGTCAGGCCTATCCTAGAAACCAAAAAAGAGGACATTACTGCACCCTTGCCGCTATCCCACATCCTTGATCATGCCATGGTCCTAGAAATTAGTTTGTGCAGTGAGCCTGCGGTAACATCTGCTGCACTTCCCTTTCTGTAAAATTATTATTATTAATTCTAATTGCAAAATATCAGAAAATAACTAAATCAATCAAAGGATAGGAAGCAGCACATCAGGAGGCCAAAGCTTTACATAGCCAGAGCCCGCGGTAGTGCACCCTGTGCCATCAGGGCTGAAGACCGACAGGTTGGAGGTTCGAATCCGGAGAGAGCGCGAATGATCTCCCTCTATCAGCTCCAGCTCCCCATGCGGGGAGAAGCCTCCCACAAGGGTGGTAAAACATCAAAACATCCGGGTGTCCCCTGGGCAACGGCCTTGAAGATGGCCAATTCTCTCACACCAGAAGTGACTTGTAGTTTCTCAAGTCGCTCCTGACACACACACACACAAAACAACAACAACAACAAACAGCCAAAGTATTACAATTGCGCAATGCCAGCAGCTGCCCATCACTATGATAGTAAGTTGCCACTATTCCATGTCAGGGGAATGGCATGTGATAGCAGCAAGAGTGCAGTAATGTCCTCATTTTTTATTTTAAAGATATGCCTGTATGTCCAAGGTCCCTTATAGTAACTTTCAATTGGGAAAAAAGATGTTGTAGGCTACCCATTCCTCCCAAAATTGTTTGTGCCCTATGCTGCAATACACTCCAGTTTGGAATAAAGAACATATAACAACCTTGAAAGAAGAGACCTAGGATCGGTAGATGCTTAGGTTCATGTGAAGGGGAAGCTAGCGAGAGAATGCTTACATCTACTCTCATCCACTCTCATCAGACTGAGAGAAGGCTACAACACCTACCTCTGGATTATACTCCCAAGAGCCTGTGAAAATCACATGGTCTTCTGGAAAAAAGAAATATCAATGCTGCAGAAAATATCTGCCCCATCCGTTGCCCAGAGCCATATCCTAATCCACAAATGGGTTTAATGCTGAATCAAGACCTTCCCATTTGAAATGCATTTTCTCTTTACAGGGCCGTAGCCAGGATTTTGATGGGGGGGCTGAGTTTGGTTGGGGGCTGAGACTGGGTGGAAGAGGGTCTACCCTAGCAAACCTTTTGTATTGTTATCCCAATAACCCCATTAATGTGGGATATAATGAGCATGGTGATCAGATCATGATTTAAATGCACGTAACAGTTTAAATAATGTACCAGTAGGCCTTTTCGCGGACCACCCTGAGAATTTCGGGGGAGGCTGAAGCCCCCTTAGCCCCCCCTGGCTACATGCCTGTCTCTTTATCAATCCCATGGAGCTTCATATGACATTTAATGGGATAACTTTGGATGTCTTCCTAATCAATTGAATCTCAATTCACACTTGCATTTTTCTCCTACCTTTGTCCCCTTCTGTATACTTTTTGTGATACGTTAACCGGCCAATGGGGAAATATGGTAGAATGCAGAAGAGGCAGAAACACCAAATGAAAAGTAGAATATTCAGTATGCAAAAGTATGCACACCTGTGTAAGAAATTAAATATACAGTCCATGGATGGCTACAGTTAGTAGTCCTCCATGACAAACAATACATGTAAAATCTCAGAAATGTGGCATAAACATGGTGAAATGGCCTACTCCACTACATATAGAAAACAAACCTGGCCAATGCACGTGGAGCAGGCATGGGCAAACTAAGGTCTGGAGACCGGATGTGTCCCCATGGGTGTTTACCACAATCCCTTCTCATTTCCGCTGCCTTGTTGGCATAAGGATACAGTGGCCCACTGCATCCTTATGCTGAAAGGGCAGGTGAGGAAGGCATGCAGCAGTTGAGAGCCCTCTATAGTGCTCTCAGCCACCGTGTGTCTCACCCTCCTCCTGTCCTTATGCCAGGAGGATAACCTGAGGATGACCCAGATCCTGCCCCATCCCCTCCTGGCCCCGTTCTCTTCCAGGCTCCCTCCCTCCCAGACTCATTCCACCCAATGTGTACCTGGCCACCCTCCCTCCCGGCTGAGCCCAGCCCTCATGGCAGGGCCCACAATGTGGCTCCAAGAAAAAAAAGTTTGCCCATGCCTGATATGGAGCTTCCCTATAGAATATTACCTCCCTCCCTTCCTTCAGCATTGGAACTCAAAATGGCTTGTTATGCAATTAACGTTCTCAAGGATGTAAAAATGAGGCTTCACATTATGCTCACTGGGTTTACTGCTTGTCTTCTCCATAATCACTAACTCTATTCTTATTTATTTATTTATTGTTCACTTTTATATACTGCTCCTCCCTGCAGGCTCGGGGCGGTTTACATAAAACAACAGTATAAAAATGCACATAAAACAATTTGTTATGTAAAACACAAGGGCGTGGTCAGAATTGTCAGGAGGCGCTTAAATTGAAGGCCTGCTTAAAAAGGGTCGTCTTGCAGGCCCTCCGGAAAGGGGCTAACTCCGTGATAGCGCGAACTCCGTCTGGTAACTCATTCCATAATGTCGGCGCCACCATGGAGAAGGCTCTTTGTCTTGTTACTGAAAGGCGGCAGGAACGAACTGATGGAATCAACCGAAGATTTTGTTCTTCTGATCACAGTGATCTCAGGGGAACGTATGGGGTGAGGCGGTCCCTCAAATACACTGGCCCTAGACCATGCAAGGCCTTAAAGGTCGAAACCAGCACCTTGAAAACAATCCGGTACTCTATTGGCAGCCAGTGCAATTGCTGTAAGATTGGTGTGATGTGCTCTCTTGCAGGTGCTCCCACCAATAATCAAGCAGCAGCATTTTGCACCAGCTTGAGTTTCCGGGTTGTCAACAAGGGAAGGCCAATGTAGAGGGCATTACAGTAGTCTAACCTCGAGATGACCATCGCCTGGATCACCGTAGCTAGGTCATTCCTGGATAGGTAAGGAGCCAGTCGCCTAGCCTGTTGGAGCTGGAAGAATGCGGACCTGCTAACTGTGGAGATCTGAGTCTCCATCGATAGCAGTGGGTCTAGTTGGACCCCCAGGCTTTTTACCAAATACGACGGGCTTAACTGCTCGCCATCCAGAGTAGGCAACCGGCACTCACCAATACCAGGATGACCCAGCCATAAGATCTCCGTCTTTGATGGATTCACCTTCAACCGGCTAGAACACAGCCATCTAGTCACGGCTTCAAGGCATTGATGGAAACAATCGGGTATAGTGTCCGGCCTGCCATCCATTCTCAGCACCAGCTGGGTGTCCTCAGCATACTGATGACACTCCAGACCAAAATCGTGGACTAGTCAGGCGAGCGGACGCATATAGATATTAAACAATAAATTGGCTTTTGGGGATCTGCATTAGGATGTAAAAGAAAGCATATTTTCTTTCATTTACCCCCCCCGTTTCCTTAGAGCAATAGTATATGCAGTGCCAAAGTGCCATTTTACTAATCCATATAACATAGTTGCATTGTATCTTGTATGTGATCCAGTCCTAGTCTCATAAGATATAGGGCTCTTCCAGACTGATCCTATATCTAAGGATCTGAATCCATGATCTGCTTTAAACTGGATTATATGAGTCCATACTGCTAGACAGAAAACCTGGGATCAAATCCTGGGATATAGGGCCTGTCTGGAAGAGCCTATAGTGGGCGATAGTATTTCATTTGTGTTTTTGGACTAAATTTGGGGCATTAATGAATTAGTTCATCAATCCAGGATCTGGTCCAAGATATCAGATTGATGTGTGATAAAACAACATGCTTACTGTAGAACATCAAACATATTAAAATGATTTTAGTAAGATTAAAAATTTAAAGAGTCAAAAAAGTTAAACAAGACAGATTAAAACCAAATTAAACTAGGGCGGAAATCCTGTGATTGCCCAGATGTTGTAGGACCGAAAGTCCCATCATTCCTTCCAATGGTTGCTAGGACCTATAGTCCAACACGATCTGAGAGGCAGCATGATTCCAACCTCTGTGCTAAATCCTATTAAAATTTGTGGAACTTGTTAGTTGCCATTCAGAGCTAATGTGGGATCCAGCCTTTTAATTCATAGAATCATAGAATCATAGAATTGGAAGAGACCTCAAGGGCCATCCAGTCCAACCCCCTACCAAGAGGGTTGGATTTGCCAGATAATCTGGGCTAGGCAGAAAACCTGGGATCATATTCTGGGATATAGGGCCTGTCTGGAAGGGCTCATAGTGAGCGATAGTATTTCATTAGTATCTTTGGACTAAATTTGGGGCATTAATGTATTAGTTCATTAACCCAAGATCTGGTCAAATAATGAGTTAATTCCTAGTATAAGTGAGTTGATTCCTAGCACAATGAGTTAATTCCTAGCATAAACCAGTTTAGTAGCAAATAAAGTTGGCGGAGATATGCCACCAGAACTTACATTTAAACCAAGACTGATTATCTATGAAGAATTAGTATTTAAGCCTTTAAGGGACAACTGAAAATCTGTTTTTTTCGCCTAGCCTTTGGAGACTAGATCCTTCAACACTCGTTTTTTGGATTTCCTTCCCCTTTGCGACTCTTCACGTTTTGGCCCTACTCCATTTATCTCCCCCAGTTTTTAAACATCTTATATGTACATGTGGCCCGCCCTCTCATCTTCCTTTTCCTTCTGTTTTAGACGTATTTTATTGTGTTTTTGATATGTGTATTCATTTCACTGTGTTTATTGTTTTTATTGTGTTTATTGTTTTTGATGTCTGATATTTTGTGATTTGTGGTTTGGGCATGGCCCCATGTAAGCCGCTCCGAGTCCCCTTTGGAGAGAGGAAAGCCGCTTATAAATAAAGTTTATTATTATTATTTATTATTATTATTTTTAATCTATTGGATCTCTGTCTTAATGATAAGGACAGAGACCCAGAAACAACAGGGAAGTTGCTTGTTTAATACACAAACAAACACAGGGAGAGTGTACGGTATCTGAATCAAAATATATTCTATGTTAACCCAATTAGGGGAAATAAGTAATTGCTCTCACATCAAACACTCTAAGGATTAAATGCTTGAGGCATGTGAATAGCATAGGCAACAATAAGCATGTAGTAAATAAGTCAAGGTATCACTGTTAACATTGGAGGAGGCTGGAATGCTCGTAGTAAATCCGGACCAGGGGTCGACGGTCAGTATCTCACCTTGAATGACGTATGATTGTTCTTGGGCGCCTCTTTGTATCACGGATGAGTCTTGAAAAAGCTGACACGAAACAGGGTGGCCATACACCAGTTGCCCGTTGACCCCTGGTCCGGATTTACTACGAGCGTTCCAGCCTCTTCCAAACACTCACATACTGTATCGGTTGCTGTGAGTTCAATCTGTTTATCAACGGAGGATTGTTTGAACTTTGAATGTGGACTTATTTTCTACGACTTGGATATATTTTTACTTTGAAATCACCAGAATATAATTCTGATTGTCCTCTGTGCACCAACGTATTATTTTCCTTGATGTTAACAGTGATACCTTGACTTATTTACTACATGCTTATTGTTGCCTATGCTATTCACATGCCTCAAGCATTTAATCCTTAGAGTGTTTGATGTGAGAGCAATTACTTATTTCCCCTAATTGGGTTAACATAGAATATATTTTGATTCAGATACCGTACACTCTCCCTGTGTTTGTTTAAGGACAGAGACGCAACATTATACCTAACATTAATTTGGTATTAACCATTATTTCAAAGGTAACATGGCTGATATGTCTGTCAAACTGACCCATGAACCACAAGCAGTGGCTTCTTTGCTTTCTGATGGTTTGCAGAATATATCTGAGTCACTAACAAAAGATAATACCTCAAACCTGAGTTTCCTGTCTTGTTTCTTGCTCCCCCCAATAAAGTTTGAAACATTTTCACACCACTGTGCAACTGATTTCCTTTAAAGTGGGGTGGGGTTAGGTGGGGAATTTTCCCCCTGTACCTTCTTGCTGGTGTGGACATGCTTTCTAAGGAATCTCCAAAAGTTGGGCACGTAGCTTTGCATTCATCATATGGAGAACCCAGTCACTTAAAGGAAACTTTAGGTGGAGAGATCCCACAAACCAAACCTAATAATAAGATCTCTTATCTCACACCATCTCAAGGGATGTGTGAAAAATGCGTAATTCTGATTCGTGAAGAAAAATCGTTGACCGGGTATAAATATCACCACCCTAGAGAAGCTAGCATCAAAGTCGCAGGTTACAAAGGACGATCAGGTTCAAACATTTGTGCTGGTCCAACATTCGAAGCTATAATCGAAGGGCATCCTTCCTTGTCTTGAAAGCAATGGCCTGGCAGATTTGTTTGATCGTCCTTCTGGCTGCTAGTTCTTCATTGGCTCTCCCCAGGTCAACTGCTGAACATATAACTGAGGCGATTGAAAGTTTGAAGAAAGACTTCGTAAGTACACATTCAGAGTATCTTTTTCTTTTATCCATTAGCTAGCTTACCAATAATGAGTTGACGATGTAATGTGTCATGGAGGCAGACATGCAACTCCAAATTATTTCTTTTGTGTAGTTTGGTGAATTTGGACTGGATTGCATTGCACTTGATTTGATTTTCTTTGCAATATCCTCCCTTTTAACTGATAATTTAATATCAGCTATGCGCTAAAACATAACCTTACTTGTTTTCTTACACCTTAAAAGAAAAGCCCGTTTATGCATGCTTTTCTCTATGATTTCTCTGCCAAGTTAGAAGCCAACTGAAAGCATATGAACAGAGCTGTTTTCTTGCTTGATCTTAGTCATTTTATCATACTCACTCCGTGTGTAGTCCGAGATCTAAGCAACTTGTTCAATACTTTCCATGGTGCCTTTCTCTCTTAATGTATAGAGTTCTTTCACCGACAAACCACTAAATTCCTCACTTTTAGAAGTTTGTAACCAGTGAAAGATGCCCCGGAAATGCCACTTTTGTGTATGAATTATAGAATTGGCTCCAGTCTTTCAGGCAATGGAAGCTTGTGGATTCTGTATACATGCATGTGTGAATTTGTTCTGAGACCAACCCCAATGGATCATCCAAGGTGCTGGGTCTGTTTGGTCAATAGGTTTCAGCACTTTGGTTAGAACCATAGAGTTTGAAGAGATAATGAAGGTCATCCAGTCCAACCTCATTCTGCCAAGCAGGATTACACAATCAAAGCTCTCTCAATGGGTGTTCCTCTACCTCTGCCTAAAAATCTACAGAGAAGGAGCCTCCAGCACACTACGAATGTGGCGCAGAAGGTCATGAGTTCAAGGCCTGCCCGGGTCCGGGCGAGCTCTCGACCAATTGTGTAGCTTGTTGTCGACCTTTGCAACCTGAAAGACAGTTACATCTGTCAAGTAGGAAATTTAGGGACCACTTTGTGTGGGGAGGCTAAATTTAACTGATTTACGAGGCCATAAAAATCTCCAGGAAAAGTAGACAAAAAAGAATGAAGTCATGCGACAGCTCCTCCTGGTGGCCAGAAGCTGGAATGTTAAATTGCCTCTATGCCTGTCTATATATGTTGTATGTCAAATGGCATTGTATGTTTGCCTGTATATGTGCACTGTGATCCGCCCTGAGTCCCCTGCGGGGTGAGAAGGGCGGAATATAAATGATGTAAATAAATAAATAAAAATACGAGGCAGGATTTCCCCCTGTTGAACAGCTCTTCCTAATGTCTCCTAATTTACATTTCTTAGGTGCAATCTCTTCTTTTCTGTAGCTTTGATCCATTGCTACATTTCTTATTATCTGGAGCAATAGACAATAAGGCTCCATCTTCAGTATGACATCCTTACAAATATTTAAATGTGGCTTTCATGTCCTGTCTGGCTTTCAAACTAAACGTATCCAGCTCCCTAAGCTGCTCCTCAGAGGGCCTCTCAGTGATTAAGAACTATTATTGCTGTCATACATTGATAATGTGGTAATATTGGTCCCAACGAAAACATATTTCAGTTTAAAGGTAACATTGGATGGTTTGGATACTAACCAAAATAGTCAGGAAGGCCCCAATTCTGTAATGGTTTGGGGATAATTGCACTAGGGAATCTTACAGAGGCACTCAAGGAGGACAATGACTTGGTGCATGTTGACCTTTAATGTGAGAAGCAGGACCTCATATCATATGAAAGCTTACATAATGGCATATGCTGTCGGTGGTGAGCCTCGTTCAAAGGAAGAGTCAGACAATGGAGTCACACTTGCTGTTTCCTTTGACAGCAAACACTAACAACTTCCCTTTGCTGTAGTGAGGTGTGACTGCAATGGGTAAAGCAATGGGTTAAGATATCAGATAAATTAATCTCACTGACCAGAATGCATAGATACTGCACTCAAGCGCATGTTCCATTTTCTAAACTGATTCCACATGCATATGTAGAAGAGGTGCATCAGAAACTAAACACTATTGCAGCTTTTTAAAAATAGGCTATATTTAAAGGAAGATAGTAGTAGAACCTATTTACACGGAAACAGAGGCATGTCAGTTTGATTAATTTATTACATCTGGAATATTAATAACAGTATATAGATAACAGCCATAGACTACCTGTTAATTGTTGTTGCCTGCTATAGCACTGCACTTAATTTCACGGGCCCTCTAGAAATTTTGAGCTTGTAGTAGTCTCAGCCCAGCCTTTTAAATTGCCTTGAACAGGGAGAATTACTTTTAATATATATGTACTATATTGACAATTTTATGCTTATATCGTTTCGTTAATTTTATGTTTATGTTGTTTACTCTGTATGTATTGATGATGTTACTTGGAAACCGCTCTGAGTCCCCTCGGGAAAATAGAACGGTATATAAATAAAGTTTTGTTGTTGTTGTATATACTGAACACATTCTCTCACACACATATATGCCAAAATCACCTTATATATTTATGTTTAAATCTATGTTTTCCTCAACGGCATGCTCGCTTTAGTTAAAAAGTCAATCCAAACAACCTAGATTGAATTATCCACAGGTCATTGAGACTACTATAAAGGAAAAGGTAAAAGTAAAGGTTTCCCCTTGACATTAAATCTAGTTGTGTCCAACTCTGGCGAGGTGGTACTCATCTCAATTTCTAAGCCAAAGAGCCAACGTTGTCCGTAGACGCCTCCAAGGTTCTGTGGCCAGCATGACTGCATGAAGCGCGGTCACCTTCCCACTGGAGCGGTACCTATTGATCTACTCACATTTGCATGTTTTCAAACTGCTAGGTTGGCAGAAGCTGGGGCTACCTGCGGGAGCTCATCCCGCTCCTCGGATTCAAACCATTAACCTTTCGGTCAGCATGTTCAGCAGCTCAGTGGTTTAACCCACTGCGTCACTGGAGGGCCCATAGTATCACTATATCACAATATTATTATAATAATATATTATTATATTGCATTATTAGTTGTATTATTAGTAGTATTATATGGCAACACATTATGTTATCAATATTATATGTATATATAATATATTATATTATTAGCATAGCAAAAAAAATCTCCATTTCTTAGCCGAAGAGCCGGCGTTGTCCGTAGATCCCTCTAAGTTTATGTGGCTGACATGACTGCATGGATTGCTGTTACCTTCCCACAGAAGTGGTACCTATTGATCTCAAATTTGCATGTGTTCGAACTGCTAGGTTGGGAGAAGCTGGGGCTAACAGCAGGAACTCCCCCTGCTCCCTGGATTCGAGCCACTGACCTTTCAGTCAGCAAATTCAGCAGCTCAGCTGTTTAACTCGCTGTGCCATTTATTCCAAAGGATCCCCTCGTTCTGTGAGTAGAGAGGCAAAAGGCAAGAACTTAGTCTGTCCGGGAAGAACTTAAAAGAAGTGCCACGTTGACTTACAAAGCAATATAAAGTCTTCATGTGCCTTCATTTTATCAGTAGAAGAGATGTTTTTTGTTTCTGTGGAATTAAAATTTGGGGTCTAAATGAAAACGACTGGGAAGCATGCACAGACTTCCTAAGCTGTAAATGAATCATAGAAAAGAAGACAGCAGTGATGAACAAATTTGCTTTTAAAATGGGATTAAAACTAAATCAGGCTGCCTGGCTGAAGGCAAAATAATTGAAATTGTTGATCTGATTGAGGAGAAAGAGTTTCCTCTGGAGGCCATAGAAAGCTGGAATTGAGTCAAAGTTTTTTTTAAAACTAAGACTGAATGAAGCTATATGTTTGATTGAAATGTTTATATTTTGTATTGCAGAATGCCACTCGATCTGATGTTGCTGAGGGCGGGCCTGTTTTCAAAGATATACTGAACAGTGGTCTGTGGTCACAGGTAAGCTACTTCCTTTATTTTTTCAGTGGGGGGAGGAGAGGGCCATGGCCAAGCTTACCCTTATTGCTTCATGCACCAAATATATTATGTCATGAAAAAAGCAAAGCAAAACAACAACAACAAAACAAAACCCAAAAACCATGCCCAACTGGAGCGTAGTTTTGGTCTGGAGTGTCATCAGTACGCTGATGACACCCAGCTGGTGCTGAGGATGGAAGGCCTGCCGGACTCTGTACCCGATTATTTCCATCAGTGCCTGGAAGCCGTGACTGGGTGGCTATGGGCCAGCAGGTTGAAGGGGAACCCATCAAAGATGGAGGTCCTGTGGCTGGGTCGTCCCGGGGGGCGGGGGGAGCTCCGGCTGCCAATAATGGACAGTGAGGTGGTTAGTCCGTCACTGCTGGTAAAAAGCCTGGGGGTTCAACTGGACCCTCTGCTGACGATGGAGGCTCAGGTCTCCGCCGTGAGTAGAGCAGCGTTTTTCCATCTGCGCCAGGTGAGGTGGCTGGCACCCTACCTTTCCGGTGATGACCTAGCTGCGGTAATCCAGGCCATGGTCATCTCAAGACTGGACTACTGTAATGCCCTTTACATTGGCCTTCCTTTGTCGGTAATACGGAAACTGAAGATGGTGCAAAACGCTGCGGCTCGACTGCTGGCTGGAGTGACACTAACATGCCACATCACACCAGTCCTCCAGCATTTGCACTGGCTTCCCATCGAGTACCGGATTGCCTTCAAAGTGCTGGTGTTAACCTTTAGGCTTTGCATGGTCTGGGGCCAGTGTATCTGAAGGACCGCCTCTCCCTGCACATTCCCCAGAGACCACTACGGTCCATGGACCAAAACCTATTGGAGGTTCCATCACGCAAGATTTGCCGATTGTCATCAACTCGGCAGCGCACCTTTTCTGTAGTAGCGTCTACCCCGTGGAACGCCCTCCCAGCAGAGGTACGAGCAATAACAGAGTTACAGGCCTTCAGGAGGGCCTGTAAGACCCCCTGTTCCGCCAGGCGTTTAATCTCTAAGGTTGTGCTTTCCATTCTGGTCCTAATTTGTTTTTATTCTGTTTTTAACTACGTTGTGTTGTGTATTCATTGTTGTGAACCACCCTGAGCCTTTTTGGGAAGGGTGGTATATAAATCGAAATAATAAATAAATAAATAATAAATAAAATAAATATAGTTATTGATGTATTATTGCATTTTCACTGACTAAGAGGGCATAAGAAGCATTTGGGATTTTGTGAATCAGATGCCCAACTAATTTGTGGGGATTGGCTACTATGCTAGCCCAATGTAATGGTTTGAATGCTGAAATACGACTCCTGGAAGGTGAGGATTTGAATCACCTCTCAGCCATGGAAACGTTGTGCAAGTCACACTCTCCCACTGGAGAGTGTTGTGCAAGTCATACTCTCCCAAAATTGGAGGAAAGCACTGATAATCTCCTTCTGAATAAATCTTGCCTTTAAAAGCCTATAGAGTTGACTTGAAGACATATTCCTACAAATGTGCCTCTTCACTGTGAGGGAAGAGAGGGCACGTTGTTTATTTTCTGCCTCAGGTGATGAAATACCTTGAACACCTTTTTGAAACGAGAACAATTTTTTGTGTAACTCTTCCCCAGAGGGATGAAATATCAGTCCCTTGTGCAGCAGATAAGTTGCCTGTTGAAGATTAAATCTATATTCAAGGACATGTATCTCCAGACAGCATTGTCTAAACAGTGTTTACATTCCTTTTATTCCTGTGACAAGGAAACGAAATGTGAAAGGCAGAACTCTTTCACTTTGACTTGCATGATTATATGAACACGTCTGAAGAAAGTCAAATACCATTCTAGTTTCAGAAGACAGTGAGGCATCGCTTTGACTACTTCAAGAGATATTATCACTCATGTCTGTGATGGTTTGAGGACCTCAGATTGAAGAATTTGGAGGACTTCAATCAGAATTGTTCATATTTGTCTTACTTAAGAAATGTCCCTAATGCATTTATTGGTATTTATCTCCCTTTGGCAGGCCAATGAAAAAAAGATATTAATAGCCCAGATTATTTCTATGTACGTGCAAATGCTGAACAATATAACTAAAACTCCAACTCCACAATATATCAAGGAATTGAGAGAAGCTCTGGAAGACTACAAAGAGAACTACAGAGAAAGCTTGAAGAAAGCGAATGATCTAATTCGGGTGGCACAGCTTCCGGTAAATATTGAAATAATGGGTTTGCTCTCTTCTCTTCTCTACTTTCTCTCCTATAAGGATTTGAAAGTTTCATATATGAACGAGAGAAATGTGAGGAAGCGTATGACTTTGGAAAGATGGGTTATACCAGAAGCAGAGAAATATGGGTCAAATTGGTTCTAGGTAGCTATTAGGGGTGGTTGATCCATAAAAAAATGATTCTAAATTCGTGTGTGTGTGAATTTCCATTGCTGGGTCAGTATAGAAATTATTCCAAAAAATTTTAAGTAAATTTCGTAATTGAAATGTAATTGAAAATGAATTTTCGTTATTATTCCTTATGCCAGCTGGGAGGGAAGAATGAAGGGCAAGCCCTGGACTCTTCCCTCCCCCAGCTCAGACGCATCGGGATTAAATTTGATGCGGGATGGCTCTGAAGTGCAGGGAAAGGAAGTGTGTGTGGATGCATGGCACACACACACACCTTCCTTCCCCCGCCCCCTCAGTGCCATCCCATGTTATATTTAACATGGGATGGCTCTGAGTTGCGGGGAAAGTCTGGAGGCGAGTCCCCACCTCCTCCTCTACGTTATTCCCATGCAGCGGAGAAGATGGGGGGCTCGCCTCCCCACATCCTCCCCTGCATGGGAATAATGCAAGGCAAGCCTTGTCTCGTGTTATTCCCATGCAGAGGAGGAGGTGGGGGCTCGCCTCCCCACTTCTTTCCCTGCTTGGGAATAAAGCGCCCGCCTCAGCTGTCAACTGGTGAGAGGAGAAAGGCGGGTGCTGCTGCCCTCCAATCTCCTCTCGCGAGTTGATAACAGAGGTGGGAAAAAACGACCTAATAATGTGACCTTTAGAAAAAATGGTGACCTCGGGTTCGATTTTGAAACTTCTCTTCCGGGTTGGATCCCGAGGGTCGATGTAAGGTAGAAATAATTTCAAATACGAAAAATAATGGATTTCAAAGTATTTTAAACCGGAGATATCCACCCCTAGTAGCTATGTTTGGCATTGGCAATAATTTTAGGATTATCAAAGTATTGTAGGAGAAGGTTGGTGTTTACCTCTCCAGCAGTGGCAATGCCCCCAGTAATGCAAGGAAGCCTTACAAGGCTTTCAGTGAGGATTTTAGAAAGCCATGTTCTAGTGAAGGAGAGATGAGTTTTTCATGGGTCTTGGTGTTGGCAATGTTGGTGAGAATTAGACCTTTCTTCTCTCCAGCACTGTCTTCCCCAAAGGGTTTTGCTATTCTTCAGCTAGGAGCCCCAGTGGTCTCAAGCTTGTGGTCCTCCAGGTGCTTTGAACTTCAGTTTCCAGAATTCCTGGCCATTGGACAAGATGGCAAGGGCTTCTGAGAGTTGGAAGCCCAAACATCTGGAGAGCCATACATTTGACAACTCTGACAGAAGGAAGGAGGAACTTCTTTTATCTCTAAGCAGTGGTTACTGTGGTCAAAGATAAGGGTGATGGGGAAGTGGGTTGGGCGACTTGCCTAGAAAGAGACTGTCTGCAGGCTGTTTATGGATAGCAGGTCCTGGGTTTTAGGGTTGCCAGAATGAAAGTGGAGAAATATCCTGTCATGTTACAGAACTATTTATTTATTTATTTACTTTATTTGTATTCCACCCTTCTCACCCCGCAGGGGACTCAGGGCGGATTACAATGTACACAATATATTTAGACACACAAACACACAAGACAGATAGAGGCAATTTTTTAACATCTGGCCACCAGGGGGAGCTGTCACACTCCTTCATTCCTCGGCGTGTTTTCTTTTTTATAGCCTCTTAAATCAGTTAAATTAAGCCTCCCCACTAAGTGGTACCTTAATTTCCTATTTGACAGATGCAACTGTCTTTCGGGTTGCAAAGGTTGACAACAGGCTACACAATAGGTTGAGAGCCCACCTCGACCTGGGCAGGCCTTGAACTCATGACCTTCTGGTCAGTAGAGATCTTATGCAGCTGACACCGAGCCAGCTGCACCACATTCCCGGTGCTTATCACACAACCAGATTACAAGCAACACCTGCTGAAATTTTCTTATCTACACAGTCATTGAAGGGAGAGGTGGCATCTCTTGTTCTCATTCAGACCACTCCACTGGCTTTACATGTGTATGTCTTAGTCACGAGCAGGGGTTAACCATGCAATGGAAGTTTTTTTTTTCATGTCAGGAGTGACTTGAGAAACTGCAAGTCGCTTCTGGGGTGAGATAATTGGCTATCTGCAAGGACGTTGCCCAGAGGATGCCTGGATGTTTGATGTTTTACCATCCTCATGGGAGGCTTGTCCATGTCCCTGCATGGGGAGCTGGAGCTGGCAGAAGAAGCTCAACCTGCTCTCCCCATTATTGTTCAGCAGTCCTGCCAGCAAAAGGGTTTAGCCCAGGGGTGCTCATTAGGTAGCTCGGGAGCTACTAGTAGATCTTCGGCCCTCTTCCAGGTGATCTTCGGGCCTCACCAGCCGGATGGGGTGCTCCTGCCATGCGCGCGCACACCCTGCGTGCACGGGCTCTCCTGCTGCTGGCTTCTGCTCTTGCGGTGCTTCTTTCGCCTGTGGGGCATTGCAGGAAGAAGGAAGCACGAGGCGGGGCCTCTGGAGGGAGCGCCCTGCCTCTCTCTCGTCCAGAAGCAGCTGTGCAGTCTCCGTTGCCGGTGAGACAGGCAGGGCGGAGCGCTCCCTCTGGATGCCCCGCCTCGTGCTTTCTCCTTCCTGTAATGCCCCGCAGGCGGAAGAAGCGCGGTGCGGGCAGAAAACAGCAGCAGGAGCACGCGCAGTGGCAAGCGCGTGCGGCGGTGGGGGCAGGTAGATCTTTTGGACTTGGTTGCTTTAAGAGTAGCTCGCATGCTGAAAAAGTGTGAGCACCCCTGGTTTAGCCCATTGCACCCCCGGGGAAGTGAAACAAACAGATTCCACACACAAGGATAGTCAGGCTCATTTCTTGACTATTTCCGTTTCCATAATCTCTCTTGCTCTCACTCTCTCTGTATGTGTGTGCGCATGCTACTAGATCTTTTGTCTTAAATGAATCAAAGGTGTGTGAGTACATGTATTTGTATACATTCATGCTTTATTTATTTATTTTTTTATAAATTCGATTTGGTAGACCGCTCTCTCTGGAGCCCAGAGCGGTTTACAGCATAAAATCAATAAAACATCAATAAACAGATAAAAGACGTATACCCAAAAGCCCCCCTCCCCACAAATGATCCCGGCAAGCAATAATACGCAGAGGCAATACATGGCAGGACGGTATGTTGGCAGCTGGCAACTAAGGAGGCATCAGTTGGGACCAAATGCCTGCCTATATAGCCAAGTCTTCACAGACTTGCGGAAGGCCAACAAACCCCGTAGTGCTCGTATCTCCTCCGGCAGAGAATTCCAGAGGGTCGGAGCGGCCACTGTAAATGCTCTCTGCCGGGTGCTCGACAGCCTACAGATCTTAATACTAGGGACCTCTAGTAGATTAAGCCCCTCTGAGCGCAGTGATCTTCTGGGTTTGTATGGGGTAAGACGCTCCCTCAAGTACACTGGCCCCAAACCATATAAGGCCTTGAAAGTTAGAACTAACACCTTGAAGGAGACCCGGAATTTGATGGGAAGCCAGTGCAGTGCACGCAGGAGTGGGCTCATAGACTCTGATCTATAATATCTATAGGAGTGCGAAGAATGGACATTGGTGACTTGCACCAGTGTAAGGTTAATAAATGTCATCATAAGGTATTTTTGGACTGTGATATAATTATGCCAGGAAGTATGTCTTTAGCCATATAATGCTATTCCTTCAAGCCTGTGAGGTTTTATTGTCGTTCCACCTATATGTACAAATCCTTTCGTTTTTCAAAAAAAAATCAATCAATATTTGTCTTTTAAAACAGATGGGCAATTTGGCAATCCAGCGCAAGGCTGTCCTGGAAATGACTCTTGTCCTACAAGAGGTGAGAAAAGAAGAGTTCAGAAGGCGACGGAGAAGCCAAAGACAAAATGCCAGGGGCCTGAAAAGACAGATGCCAAGCATCATGGGATAACACTGCTTGTCTCCTGAGAGCACCTTTTAGTATACAAATATATTTATTAATATTTATCAGTTTAAAGTAATTATTTATAAGAGTCTGTTTGGAATAATGATTTAAAGTATTTAAATTAACTGGTTTGAAATATTTATAATTCATGGTGTTTTCATAAAAAATAATATTATTGAATTCCTATTTATCTTCTGATATATTTAACTGAAACAGATTCTGTTCAGATTTTGTCTGGTAATTTTCTATGGAATGCAAATGCATTTTTTAATTAAACCAAATATTCTTTTATTTCTCAGAGTCTTAGTGTGTCCTTCCTTCCTTCAAATAGAATTTGTAAGATGACCAATAAATATTACTCGTGTTGCTTTGGAAACACGAGTAATATTTATTTAGGATATTATTCAAGTCTGTGCTTATTTACAAATGACGCTAGAATAGTGTATTTATTTATGGAGGTTATATCTAAATCACTCATCACTATCCAGTATGTCTGGTTCGGCACACAAAAAGGGGTCAAGTTCATTTGGAATAAAAAAAGAGGGCAAAGTCAATTTGGAAATCAAATCTTTAAACAACTATTTAAGATGAAAATTGAAAGGAAGTTGGACCACCCTACCATACATGATCCATGAAACTACTGCTAACATAGGCTTCCGTACTCCTTCAAGGCAAAATTTAGCAAATCTATTCTTGATATATGAAATGAATCACAATATACCATTTTCCATACTGTGTTTGAAAATCAACCAGACTACCAGCTAATGTTTTAGTCTCAACAGCATCCTTGCCCATAGCTCAGTGACAGATTAGTTTAGGATGGTGCAGGGTTGTCTATCTGTTTCATATCATTCTCCTATATCTTGCTGCCACTTATCAGTCATTGTCATCTGAGGCAACTGACTCATCTACCAAACAGGAGGACCGGCTCTCCATTGTGTGGGCAGAGCAGTTCTTCGAATGAAGGAAAGAGCTAATGCATTACGTGATGTAAGTGTTGGGGTTGGAAAGCGCTCTTGTGTTCAGGAGAAAAAGAATTAGAGTGAACTGACAAGACAAAAAGAAATATAACTGAGAAAATACCTTTAAAAATACAAGTCATTCTGATGGGAAGTGCTCAGGAGAAGAGTATGGAATGATAGTTTGGTATTTGTATAAATGTGGGTGTTATTAATTTAGGGTTATCATGACACTCTTCTGTTCAAGAAAACGAGATTGATTTCCAGTAAGATTTGGATAGACAGCCTATTTTAGTTTGGATGTTAGTCTTTATCACAAGGGAGTAAGACTTCATCAACATAGGAACAAAAGACTAATAGCTGTTTTGAAACACAGTACTGGAAATATGGGTGGTTCAGATCTGTGACATTTTAGCTAAATCCTAGATCACTTCAGTGATGATATGTTAAACAAGTGTTGTGTGCCAACAAAGTAAGGTTGACTGTCAATTAAGTCAAATGCTTGGAAAAAGAAGAGCTTTGGATTTTGGATTTTGGAATTTTTTTTGGATTTTGGAGTATTTCTATTTGTATATGCGTAAATACTGAGATATCTTGGAAATGGGATACAAATGAAACATTTACTGTATGTTTCATATGGACCTATTACTGTTTTATTGACTATTCTAAAGCCTTTGACCACGTGGATCATAATAAATTGTGGCAAGTTCTTGGTAGTATGGGGATACCAATCCACCTTGTCTGTCTTCTGAGGAATCTATATAACGACCAAGTAGCAACAGTAAGAACAGACCACGGAACAACAGATTGGTTCAATATTGGGAAAGGAGTACAGCAGGGCTGTATACGCTCATCTTACCGATTCAACTTATATACAGAAGATAATGATGCTGCGGAAAATGGAAAAAAAGGAAGAGAGGCTGACCAAGGACAAGATGGATGTTATCCTTGAAGCGACTGGCTTGACCTTGAAGGGGCTGGGGGTGGCCACGGTCAACAGGAAGCTCTGGCATGGGTTGGTCCATGAGGTCACAAAGAGTCGGAAGCGACTGAACAAATAAACGACAAAAACAGATAGCCTTGGGAGTGATTTCATGCAACATATTTAATATTTTTGTGTATGGAACAAAGTTTGTGTATATGAAACTATCACATCACTGTCTCAGCCACTCATGTGGAGATTTTTGAATTTTTAGAGTATTTTGGATTTCAGAATTCTAGATAAGGGATGCTCATCCTGTACAATGTATGTAGAAAAATGGTCAGAGTGCATGACTAACAACCTTTTGTGTAGCTGCCAGTCACAATGTTCAGTGCACAGAGACAATGCATATTTGTGCACTGTTCAGTGCACTTTAATCTCATTTGCAATAGTCTGACATGCACAGCTTATGATCAGCCACAAATAGCTAGATCTGACAGTTGCATATTTGATACCATTTGGAGTCCGCATTGTAATTTATTGTAGTATGTAATTTATTATTGTATGTTTAGTGATAATTAGGAGAGGCGCTGACAGAATTTTATTCCTCATATTCCAAAATAATTTATTAGGCTTAGATCTTATGACTTTTAATTTAAGTGGGGGTGGGGCAATGCCTTTTGCTACTCTGCTTCAGGCATTAATGTATTTTGGGCTGGCTCTCCATGGAGTCAAGGGATGATGCCGAGGCAGGCAGTAGCAGACAAAGATAAGTGCGTTGTTTTATCTTACTACGGGCATAATTTAAGATCTCATTACATGGATTAATTTTTCTGCTTATTGGTGCTGCCAGCACACTGTCGGCATGGAGTCCACTGGAGCCCATCATAAGAACATAAGAACATAAGAAGAGCCATGCTGAATCGGGCCTCAGCCCATCTAGTCCAGCATTCTGTGTCACGCAGTGGCCCACCAGTTGTACACAGGGATCTCTAGCAGAAAGGAGGGCAAAACCCTCACCTGCTCCCGACCCCCCACAACCAGTCCCCGGGGAAATCCTGCCTGCCTCCATCAACACAGAGGTGGCACTTGGATGTCCATTTCAGTAACTACTGATTCCCTTGGTATCCATGAATCTGTCTAATCCTGCCTTGAAGCTGTCCAGGCTGACCGCTGTCACAACCTCCTCTGGAAGTGAGTTCCATAACCCAATGACCCTCTGGGTGAAGAAATATTTCCCTTTATTAGTCCTAACTTTCCTACCTTGGAGCTTCAGGAGTGCCCCTAGTCCTAGTGTTGTGTGACAGAGAAAATATTTTTCTTTATTCACCTTTTCTATCCCATGCATGATTTTATACACTTCGATCAAGTCACGTCTTAGACGCCGTCTTTCAAGGCTGAAAAGACCAAGGCGTTGCAACCTGGTTTCATAAGGGAGCTGCTCCATCCCTTGGATCATTTTTGTTGCCCTTCTTTGTACCTTTTCCAGTTCCGTTATATCCTTCTTGAGGTGCGGTGACCAGAATTGTACACAGTACTCCAGATGTGGCCTCACCATAGATTTGTAGAGAGGCAATACAACATTTGCCGACCTATTTTCGATTCCCTTCCTGATCATGCCAAGCATAGAATTTGCTTTTTTTACTGCTGCAGCGCACTGGGTTGACATCTTCATTGAGCTGTCCACCAAGACCCCAAGATCCCTTTCCTGGTTTGTCTCAGAAATCTTTGACCCCATCAATTGGTAGGTGTAGTTGGTATAGTCAAATGATGCAGGGCTACTTCCTGCAGGACTTTGTTGGGTTCCATGCTGGCAGCATGTTGGCAACACACAAAAGGGGAAAGCTTATTGTAACAAGTCAGAAAAGAACGGATATGCTACATCAATGAGGGGAATCCCCAGGAAAACTGGCACTATTTGCCTATGAAAATGATTCACTTATAGTCTTATTATAAGCAAAATATATCATTTAGTTCATTCAAAGGCATGTATAGCATAACAATACAAGTTAATGCAAGAGCAAAGTCACCAGTATGGACTATATAATGCGGGGTAAAGGGGATTTCCTCAACACACAGCAGGGCCCGGAGCTCGGAGATATACACTTCTTATGTAAAGTTCAACACAAATTCCGTTCTACACAATATCAAGGTCTACACATAAGGTTTTGGTTGTGAAAAATATCAATCTAGGATATAGCGTTCAACACAATAGAGAAGTTGATACAAATATAAAAGTTCGAAGGATTATGCCTGGAAGCGGCTCAAATGGCTGAAAGCAGCATAGCAGTTCAGTGAATGCGCCCGGTAAACTCACAGTCAGAGCAGTTCAATGGTGCACGGACGAGGAGCTCTAGAGGTTACCTTCTGTGACGTTCTTGTATTCCTGCCTATTGATGGTCCTCTAGTTCTTAAAAGGAGCCTAGATGTTAATTGCGGCAGCATAATACCAAGGAGGAGCGTCCCGAGGAACTGGAATGCCCTGAGGAAGCATCGTGTGGACGCGAAGCAGCACTTTAGTGACGTCCTCGTATTTCGAGCTGTTGGCATCTTTCTAGCTCGATCCTTGCAGAGACGTTGTGTTTACTTTGCTCCTCGCCCGTGCACCATTGAACTGCTCTGACTGTGAGTTTACCGGGCGCATTCACTGAACTGCTACTCTGCTTTCAGCCATTTGAGCCGCTTCCCAGCATAATCCTTCGAACTTTTATATTTGTATCGACCTCTCTATTGTGTGGAACGCTATATCCTAGATTGATATTTTTCACAACTATAACTGTATGTGTCGACCTTGATATTGTGTAGGACGGAATTTGTGTTGAACTGTACATAAGAAGTGTATATTTCTGAGCTCCGGACCCTGCTGTGTGTTGAGGAAAGCCCCTTTACCCCGCATTATATAGTCCATACTGGTGTCTTTGCTCTTGCATTAACTTGTATTGCTATGCTATACATGTCTTTGAATGAACTAAATGATATATTTTGCTTATAATAAGACTGTAAGTGAATCACTTTCATAGGCAAACAGTGCCAGTTTTCCTGGGGATTCCCCTTGTTGATGTAGCATATCCGTTCTTTTCTAGCATGTTGGCAACACCAAGATGCGGAGGCAAGAGGAGTTTGGATGTACACCCGACTCCATACAGAAAAAGTCTGGGAGGAAGCCGGGGACAGTGGGCAACATTGTGGAATGGGATCCCACTGATAATAAGGAGATGAACTGCTCCACAGTTTCCCCCACTATCTCCTGGCTTCTCAACCTCCATGTGATGAAGTCCTTAGTGATATGGCTTCCCACTGTGGGAATAGAACATTGGTCTAGATACTAGCCCTTTAGCTCAATCATGCAATGGATTTGTGTACAGTGTACAAGTGCGAAGATGTTACATGTGCAACATGAAGGTTGTCTACATCAGAAAAAATACGTACCCATTTCTGTTCTGAGGCTGTAGGAACACATGATGAATAACTATTTCAACATAGAAAACAATGAAATTGATGTTTCCACATTTTCCAGGAATTTTTCTTGCTGTTCTCCAGCGGTGGTCATCTGGATCAGGGTAGCATTAGGGAAGGGGATGAATGTGAAAGATTGGTGAGTGGCACTTTAAAAATGTGTATATCAAACTACCCCAAATCTCATGGCTGGGCAACTTGTTCTGATCACACAGTAAGCAACTTTGTAAGTGGGGCTCTGCCTGGGAGATACTTGGCAGGGAAAACAGTGGCAGAGCTTCAGTGACCCCATGGAGAAAGGTGCCATTTATATTGGGTATCTAATGATGAGGGCCCAATCTATCCCTTCATAACATGGGTTGCCCTTCTCCAAACAACACGCTAAGACCATCTAGCCATAGAACACCCTGAAAATGTGGAGGAACATTGGAACAAACTGAAGACCTCCATCAACATAGCCTGTGAAGAAACTATTGGATATCAAACCAAGAAACATCAAGATTGATTTGATGAAAATATCATAGGAAATCTTCTGCCTTCAGGGTCAAAAAGGGCTTTAAAAGGATGGACGTTGCAAGCTATGGCTCTGAAGGTAGAGAAAAAGCCTTCACACATGCAGGGAGACCCAGGATATCTTTAATGATGAGTGCTAGACTCGGAAATAGTGAACCAAACAAGATTTATTGAATAACAACCAGTAAAAAATGCTGGTGGCCCAAAATGCTTAGTTGGTTGCAAAAGGAAGTCCTTGAAAAAGGAAGTTTTCACTTGCCTCTTTGCTTTGCAGAGTGATGGTATCTTTCTTTTGATCCCAGGTATCCTGTTTCTCTCTGGCTTTTGTAGGCCCACAAAGTCCTGAAAAAACCCCAAATTCTGCAGTCCATGCTGAGGACGGGTCCTCCTTTGCACTGCAACTTGGTTGAGAGCAAAGGTAGACTCAGTAGGTGAACGAAGAATGCTATGTCCCAGCAAGCTTAGATTCCAGCCTTGCTTTGTCAGTGTGTCCTTTGGAATGAGGCCAGAGATGATGTCCAGTCCCTCAGGTAAACTCCGGAAAAGGGAGGAGTTAAGGGCGGTGACGCCAGGTTTGGAGCCAGGATGCAGCTCCACCCCTGAGTGACCGCATGGCCACAACAATGGAACAAAGACCTTTGCAGGTGAGGGCAGCAAAATACAAAATGCAGAAATGAAATCAGCCCCGTGGGGGCGTCACAGGAAATCTCTGTTTGTGTGCAATCAAAGTGTCTCCTGGTTCTGACCAGATGCATACCTTCTCATTTTTCACATATGAAAAGAGGGATATGCATATCAGAATGTGGCTTTGATGGGAAAAGCTGTTAATGTGGAAGGGCATGCAAACTGGGAGATTTTACAGTTTATTTTTGCTTGAGCCCAATTTTACACTGATTCAAAAAGTGGATGCCAATTTCTGTCTGCTTGGTGGCTCAATAGGGATTCCCTCAGCTATCTCATAGGCAGCAGGGAGTCCCTGCTGAGTGGGCAGCCACCCTAAGTGTTACTCCTTCCCCCATGTCATGGCTGTTGCCAGGTGTGAAACATCCACCTACCTCACTCTTGGGCCACACTGACTGATATCAGCCATTTTGCTGCTTGCTAAGGTGGATAGATGGTGGAGGGAGCCCTTCTCTTCTCCTGCCCTTTCTCTTTTTTGAGGTTTCATGGCTATTGACAGCTGCGATGTGAGGAAAAGGGACTGGAGGTGACAGCCACCCCATGTCTCCAGATCACCTGAGCCTGGGAAGTATGAGATAGCTGTCAAAACGGCTATAGCTGGTTTTGGTTAGAAAGCGGCCAAGCTGTCTTGACACCCCCTCACTTAGGGGAGAATCTGATCCAAATTCAGGGTTCAAGTTTTCCCCCCAATTTAGATTAACCCAGGGCAGGGCTGAGTCTGAGTGAGAGAGGGTCTACCCTAGCAAACCTTTTGTATCATTATCCTAATACCCCCATGCATATGGGATATATTGAGCATGGTGATCAGATCATGATATGAATAAATATAACAGTTTAAATAATGTACCAGTAAGGCCTTCTCGCGGACCACCCTGAGAATGAAGCCCCTCAAGCCCCCCCCCCCCTGGCTACATGCCTGACCCAGGGGAAAGCTGCATTTAGTCTGCCTTCCCCTGGGTTAAGCTAAACCCGTGGGCTTTTAGCTCCATGGGGCTGATTTAAGGTCATACCACCTTATGTGACCAGCACTGCAAGTGGCCAGCTTCTGGTCAAAGGAAATCTAGTATAATGCCAAGTTTAACTTTGTGTTTTCTTAAATACATTATAACTACCCTTAATTTGCTTCTGACACAGTAGATAAATAAACCACCCTATGTGGTTGGTGTAGATGTGCCCTGAGCCTACTGGGAAAAGTGTCTCTCCTCCTCTCCTTTGAGTATAAACTATTGTTGTATTTTGATCTCAATTTGCATCAATTGTCAATTGAAGATAAAGGGGGGAAGTGGGAGGAAAAGGGAGAAACTGGGACATATTAAAAGCAGTGGCGAAAGTGATATGACTGAGGATCAATCAGTATTATCTGTGCATGTAATTGTGAAACTCAGGAGAGTCTTCCTTTGAACTATAAGGACATGATGAATGTATATAGGGGTGGGACACTTGCTGGGATTAATACAGGAGTGGAATAAAGAGGCATAAGACTGAATGTGATGTAGCCCTCTCACATTTTGTTGGATGCCAATGCAGCTTCCCTCTGAAGCTTATGACCGTAGTAGAGCTCATTGACTTAAGCCAGTGTTTCCCAACCGGTATGTGTGCCGTGAGCAATCATCAGGTGTGCTGTTGGAAATTGGAACCTCCAATACCCTTTCTTCCCCCTCCTGCCGAACACTTTTTCTTCTCCGCTCGGGCTCCCTTCTTCCCAACCTTGCTCTGCCGCTTCTGCTGCCATTTTGATCTGAGGGGGCAACGTGAGCATGTTCAGGAGGGGAAGGGGGAGGAAGGAAAACATGACCCGGGTGGGTGCTACTGCACAGACTCGCCCCACGTCTTCCTCCATCCCCCTCCCCTCCTGAACACGCGGCAGCATGAACAAAGCAAGGCAAAGCGAGGCTGGGAAGAAGGGAGCCCAAGTGGAGAAGAAAATGCAAGTGTTTGGCAGGAGGGGGAAGAAATGGCGCGAAGGGAGAGGAAGAGGTCTTTGTGAAAAGCTGGCATGGGCAAACTTGGACCTTCCAGGTGTTTTGGACTCCACCATTCCTAGCAGCCTCAGGCCCTTTTCCTCCCCCCCCCCCTCAGCCACTTAAGCAGGAAAGGGTCTCAGGCTGTTAGGAACAGGTGGGAGTTGAAGTCCAAAGCACCCAGAGGGCCAAAGTTTTTCCATGCCTGTTTTAGGGACCTCAAAGTGGTGAGCCTCCTTCCAACATTGTGATTCTGGATAGAAAACAAACAACAACATAACATAACATTGTTTGAGTCCACAGTGCTCTCTGGGTGTAGGCGAACTACAACTTCCAAACTCAAGGTCAATTCCCAAGCAAACCTTTTCAGTACTTTCTGTTGGTAATGAGAGTTCAATATGCCAAGTTTGGTTCAATTCCATTGTTGCAAGAGTTCAGGATGCTCTTTGATTGTGTGTTAACTATCAATCCCAGAAACTGTAACTCCCAAATGTCAAGGTCTATTTTCCCCAAACTCCATCTGTGTTCCCATTTGGGCATATTGAGTATTCATGCCAAGTTTGGTCCTGGTCCAACATTTTTTGAGTCCACAGTGCTCTCTGGATGTAGATGAACTACAACTCCAAAATCCAAGGTCAATGCCCAACAAACTCTTATAGTATTTTCTCTTGGTTATGGGAGTTCTGTGTGGGAAGTTTGATTCCATTCCATCATTGGTGGACTTCAGAGTACTCTTTGATTGCGGGTGAACTATAACTCCCAACTGTTGAGCAAGACCTTTGTGTGTGTCTTTCTGCAATTCCTGCCAGGATATCTATGTTGTGTTCATCGAAACAGGTCCAGGTTTCACACTGAGTGTATAAATACATTTAAAAACATATTAACTATATGTATTACTGAGTTAGAGTGTGATTTTTGTGTCATTTTGGTTGGTGGTGTCCCCCAGGATTTTGTAAATGTAAAAAATGTGCTGCGGCTCAAAAAAGGTTGAAAAACATTGACTTAAGTCACTGTAGTAACATATGATAAATTGTGAGATTTATGTGGAAGTGGCCACTCTTTATTCCAGCTCAGCTTCTTTCCACAGGACTTTCTTTGGAGTTGCATGAATGCGCTGAAAAACAATATCATTTCGTATTACAGCCAAGTGTTTAGGGATGGGGATTCCTTTTGTGCTGCATTTCGAAAGGATTTTCTTGATTCTCATGTTAGTCTCTGTTCCGGTGATGTGTCATCCACCTTTTTCCCTGTGATGAATGAGCAGAAAGCAAGGTGGTTTTCAAAGAAAGACCTCAGTTTTACATGACACTTTTTGCCATCACCAAAAGGAAGGCACTTTGAGCTGTTTTTTTCTCAAAGGAAAAAAGAAACACACACAGGCGAATCCACAGGAAACAAGAACCACAGTTTACACTGCAAAACTTGATGTTGAGAAGAAATGAGACCGCAACTACTGTGGCTTTAACTGAGCTCTTTAGTCAACAATAGGAAAACTAAATAGAACCAGAAAGCCTTCAGTAGACTTTTCAAATAAGTTCCAAACTTTTAAAAGGGTGGAAATTCCAAATTTGTTGCACATATAAAACATTTTACCTTAGATTCCAGAATTGATCACTTTAATTTATTATCTCCCAGAACTGAAATAAAAGCTGCCTCACAATAAGGCTAAAAAATTATAAAGATAAAACAGGTATGGATGAAAACAGATGACAAGTGCTTAAAACTAAATTCAAAAATAAGTAAATTTGAGAAAAGAATGTGTATCTATGTATCTATGTCCCTTCCACTGTGTTGTTCAATGTTTTTATCAGTGAGGGTCACTTGTTGGCCTGATAGGTGTATTGTATCCAAATTTGGTGTCAATTCGTCCAGTGGTTTTTGAGTTATGTTAATCCCACAAACTAACATTACATTTTTATTTATATAGACTAGCCGTCCCCTGCCACGCATTGCTGTGGCCCAGTCTGCGTATATGTGTTTTGGGTGTGTATATATGTGTATACAAATGTGTATATATTTGTGCATATGTGTATATATGTGGTTATGCGCATGGGTGGTAATGTAATTTTTTCTGGCTTTTAAAGTCCCTTCTGCTGTGCTTTCCAGTGTTTTTATGAGTGATTGTCACTTGTTGGCGTGATAGCTGTATTGTGTCCAAATCTGGTGTCAATTCGTCCAGTGGTTTTTGAATTATGTTAATCCCACAAATGAACATTACATTTTTATTTCTATAGATATGATACTTCATGCTACAGCCAATGCCCTCAGAATTTTGAACAATGACTTCAATGAATTACAGGAAGCAGGATTATAACAGGAATAGTTTGAGCTGTGATTAAACGTTTGGGTGTCTTATATTTGGAATGGATAAGAAGTACTGTTGGTTACCCAATGTGGTCAAGAATTGACTTTAGAAGAACACCCAAGAGAAGCCCCTGGTGGTACAATGGGTTAAACTCTTGTGCCGGTAGGATTGGTTGACTGACAGGTTGTTGGTTCAAATTTGGGGAGTGGGGTAAGCTCCCGTTTGTTGAGCTCTAGCTTTTCCTGCGAGGAGATGAGAGAAAACTCCCACAGGATGGTAAAACATCAATCATCCAGGCATCCCCTGGGCAGCGTTCTTGCAGATGGCCAATTCTCTCACCCCAAAAGTGACTTGCAGTTTCTCAAGTTGCTTTGGACATGCAAAAAAAAAAAGCCAAAAGATAGAGCACCCATCATTGGCTGCAATTTACATGGGACTAGTTTTAACCTTTGCTTGGTGTTTGCTCCTTCTTAGAATAGTCTCAAATATTTTCAATGATGAGATACATATTTTAGAATAAAACTAACATCATTTAAATGTGTGTATCTTTTAAATAAAAAACCAACCTGCGTGGTTTTATGAATTAGGTTTGATCATGGGAGGATGCTACTTACACTGCTCTTTGGTGAGATTTGCCTCTGCAAAGGACCCAATTCTCATGTTTCATGTCTATGCATCCAAGGGCTACGGGGCTATACATTATGTATGCTGTTTCACTTTACTTAGGTAATCTTGAAATATTAACTGATGCTGCTTTTGGCAGGGGAAAGGGTTCGGCATGGAGGAAGAGTAAAATGAAGAACCATCTACCTCTTTGGAAGCAAGCAGAGAATTCAAAAGCAATTGAAGCCAGAACCTTGGAGAGCTCCTTTAAAATTTTGTGTGTGTGTCAGAAGTGACTTGAAAAACTGCAAGTCACTTCTGGTGTGAGAGAATGGGTCATCTGCAAGGACATTATTTATTTATTTATTTATTTCTTCAATTTTGTATTCTGCTCCTCCCTACAGGCTCGGGGCGGATAACAATAAAATACACATGGGCAGCATGTCACAGACATGCAGTCCGACAGTAAAACATAAAACAGGTTAAAAGCACGGTTTGACATATCACGAGGTGCAGGGAATATACAGAGAGTATACGACATACCATCCGTTAGGGTTTAGTTGAACGCTAATTCAAAAAGGGCGGTCTTACAGGCCCTTCTGAAAGGGGCTAGTTCCGAGATGGCTCGGGCACTGTCCGGCAAAGAGTTCCACAGCACTGGAGCTGCCGCTGAGAAAGCTCTCTGACGAGTCGCGGATAGATGGCAGGAGCGGACGGATGGTATGGTCAGCAGATTCTGTTCGTCTGACCGCAGTGATCTCGGGGGCAAATACGGGGTAAGGCGGTCCCTCAGGTACGCAGGCCCTAGGCCGTGTAAGGCCTTAAAGGTCAGTACCAACACCTTGAAGACAATTCGGTACTCGATGGGAAGCCAGTGCAGTTGCCGGAGAATGGGCGTAATGTGCTCCCTCACTGACGAGCCCGTCAGTAAGCGAGCGGCGGCATTCTGCACTAGCTTGAGTTTCCGGAGTGTCGACAAGGGAAGGCCAACGTAGAGGGCGTTACAGTAGTCTAGTCTCGAGATGACCGTCGCTTGGGTCGCAGGTGATAGAAGGACCCCTGCAGACCGCGGAGACCTGGGCCTCCATGGTCAGCAGGGAGTCCAACTGAACACCCAAGCTCTTAACCGAAGATGACGGGCTAAGTTGCTCGCCATCCAGGGTAGGCAACCGGCACCCACCCAGCCCGGGGCGACCGGGCCACAGGATCTCCGTCTTCGACGGATTCACCTTCAGCCGGCTGGCACGCAGCCAACCAGTCACGGCTTCCAGGCATTGATGGAAACAATCGGGTACGGTATCCGGCCTGCCGTCCATTCTCAGCAGAAGCTGGGTGTCATCCGCATACTGATAACACTCCAGACCAAAGTCGCGGGCCAGCTGGGCCAGGGGGCGCATATAAACGTTGAATAATAAGGGGGAGAGGATGGCCCCCTGGGGGACCCCACAATTAAGTGGGGATCTCCCGCGCTGGCTAAACGGTGGGTCAACAGTGCGTGATCTACCGTATCGAACGCTGCTGTTAGATCTAACAAGACAAGCAGGGCTGACCCGCCCTGGTCCAGCTGGCGGCGAAGTTGGTCTGTAATGGCGACAAGCACGGTCTCCATCCCATGCCCAACACGGAAGCCGGACTGGTAGGGATCAGTCCAGGGGATGCCCAGATGATTGATGTTTTGCCATCCTATGGAAGGCTTCTCTCATGTCCCCGCATGAGAAGTTAGAACTCAACAGATGGGAGCTTACCCCGCTCCCCAGATTTGAACCGCCAACCTGTCAGTCGAACAGTCCTGCCAGCACAGAACGGATTCACCACTACACTGCCATAAAAGAGCCAATTGATTCTCTTAGGAGTCCTAAGAGAATCCATTGAGCCTGCATATGCATGGGCAATAATAATATATGGCTATGCCAGCTTTGGTCAACTAATCATGGGACTGTAGAGCAACATGCCTAAGCTATTGAACAAGATTCTGTAAGGACACAGTCAGCAGAGAAGTTGCTCTAAGTCAACTACTTTGTTAGATAAGTTATTTGATGTTCACATCTTATTCTTATTGATTTGTAGGGTGTATAAGACCAGACAATCTTGTCTTTGTATCTGTTTGCTTGGTAAGTGTCTTCTCTATTTTGGACAATGTCTTTTCATGTTTCTTGCAATAGGACTGTGAGGCACCATGAACATGCATGCACCAATATGACAAGTTAGAAAAGAAATCCTCGAAAGCAGAATGTATACATGCCATGCCCGTTCAGAATCAAACAGAGAATTCATGCAGCAGTGTTCCTCAAGTTTCTTGTCACTTGCTTTTGAAAAAAAGAAGATAATTGTGGTAGTCAATGATAAGATAATGTGATTCATCTCCTGTGGCTTGGCATTTGGCCCAATGATGACAATTCATAATTACAACATTACTATGAGTACTTGCACTTGTGTAATCCATGTACATGATCAGTGTATTGAATTATTTTGTGAGCTTCCTATGGGCTCAGCCCTGGAAATGTTATTTTGAAAGAAATACAAGACTATGAATGATAAAAGTATGGAATTAAAATCTGTACACATATTAAGGTATTTATTTATTTATTTACAGTATTTATATTCCGCCCTTCTCACCCCGCAGAAGACTTAGGGCAGATCACAATGCACATATACATGGCAAACATTCAATGCCATAGCCACACAACATATATAGACAGAAAAACAGAGGCTATTTAACTTTCCAGCTTCATGAGGGTATGCTTGAATTCTGGCCACCAGGGGAGCTGTTGCTTCAACGTCCATGTCACAATCACCGACTTAGTACTGCCCCTTTAACACACACACGGAGACGTAGCAAAGGCTAACTAGTTTTATTGAATATAAAAAGTCCGAAAGGCAATTCTCTTAAAGAGATCAAAGAATAAAGCAATCAGCAAAGCTGTGGTCCAATTAAGAAAGCAAAGTTCCAAAAGATAGTTCCATAAGCAA